>NQII01000182.1:758505-784439 GCA_002778355.1 Clitarchus hookeri | reverse complement strand
AAAAAAAAAAGTTTTGCGCCACCGGGATTTTCGAGTTACTAAGTTGTTGACGGCTCAGGAGAGAGTATGGGGAGAAAATACACAATACCTGTTCAGAATACCACGCCAGTCTTCACGGACGTATTTTTGTAATGCACGTACCCACTCTAAAACCGAAACCGTTAAAACGGTTCCCAATTAGTGGTTTAAACTGCAGATGTGTTGAAACTGCTCCACTAGAAAAAGCAAACTTTTACTGATCTTTTTAGTAGCTGGTTTTTACTGATCAAACAGTGATTTATACCGATACCCAGTGAGTTTCACTGGCCTGGCAGTGAAACTTCAGTGAATCCTACTGATTCGTCATTAGATAAAAGCTCATTAAGGCTCGCCTTCTCATGTTATGCAGAAATTCTTCGTTTTCGNTTTATTTACTTTGCGACGTCGCCGTGATGCGTGGCTGCATACACTCGGGGCAGCCAGTTACTCCACGAACTTATTGACTGTGCTTGTAAAATAATCGCAATTAATTCAGGGTGGTGAGTGGACAAGAGTGTTTTTTTTTCTAAGTGCAAATTAACATAAAAATATTAAACCTTACGTTTTCTGTTTCACAAGTGCAGGTACAGTTAGTTACTAATAACTGTCAACATTCCGGGTGAATTCGGAAATAATGGGGTGGTTTTTCAGACTACAGCATTTTCCAGAGTTCATCTTTCCTTTTCACAACTGACGGATGGTACTTACAGAACTAAAAAAAAATGTTTTGCACAACCGGGATTTTCGAGTTACTAAGTTGTTGACGGCCCAGGAGAGAGTATGGGGAGAAAATACACAATACCTGTTCACAATACCGCACCAGTCTTCACGGGCGTATTTTTGTAATGCACGTACCCACTCCAAAACCGAAACCGTTAAAACGGTTCCCAATCAGTGGTTTCAACTGCAGATGTGTTGAAACTGCTCCACTAGAATAAGCAAACTTTTACTGATCTTTTTAGTAGCTGGTATTTACTGATCAAACAGTGATTTACACCGATACCCAGTGAGTTTCACTGGCCTGGCAGTGAAACTTCAGTGCATCCTACTGATTCGTCATTAGATAAAAGCTCATTAAGGCTCGCCTTCTCATGTTATGCAGAAATTCTTCGTTTTCATGTCATAATTTCAGTTTCAGATGTATTATTGTAGATGTTTAATTATAGAAAATTTGTATTTTACTAGTTATTTAATACGTTTATACCTAGTTTTCACTGTGTGTTATTTTCTGCTTGCAAGAAGGAAGGAACTTACTGACAAAATATGAATATGTTCCTGACATTTCACAATAAGTAAATAAAAACCAATAAAATTACGCACAAAAATACTAAACAACTTGTAAAAAGTAAAGTTTCTACACTCTAAACTTTATACAGTGAGAATTGAGCAAATCAGTGAAAACAGTGATAATTCAGCAACTGATAATCAGTTCCAGATAACTAGTTAATATAGTGGCTGGATTTCACTGATTTATTTCCGATTCCCACTGCATGTCAAGAATTCCACTCCGATAAATCACTTGTACCCAGTTTATTTGCTTGATTCTCCAGTCAGCAGTAGCTTATCAACTGACTTTCAGTGAACGTTATTTCACTGATTGATATCACTTATTCGAACTTGGAGTGTACAAGCGTGCATAGTCAGTAATTACTGCGAATCCGAGATCACGTAGCGAATACGAAGAACTTGGGCAGGAGGAGTGAAGCCGAACCTTAACTGAAGATTCAGTAAAATAAATAATAATAATGGCGTGTGGGGAGTGCACCCAGGGCAAGGCAACACCCTCCGAGTGACGGTCTTTCCAGCTAGGACCCGTGGGTGACCGTCATCCCCGGGCATGACATGAAGTGAGACCCTAGAATGGAGCGGCGCTGGAATGGAGCGGCGCTGGAATGCAAGGGCGGGGGAAGCGGGAGTACCCCGGGAAAGCCCGCTGGCAAGCGGCATCGTCCAGCACGATTCCCACATGCAAAGGTCCGGGAGTGAACCCGCCGGGGATCGAACCNCCGTCATCCCCGGGCATGACATGAAATGAGACCCTAGAATGGAGCGGCGCTGGAATGCAGGGGCGGGGGAAGCGGGAGTACCCCGGGAAAACCCGCTGGCAAGCGGCATCGTCCAGCACGATTCCCACATGCAAAGGTCCGGGAGTGAACCCGCCGGGGATCGAACCCGGATCGCCGTGGTGGGAGGCGAGCGTCATGGACACTACGCCACCGCTGCCCCTTCAGTAAAATAACGATACTGATTGAAATCACCGACCCTGCTTCATAGCGGCGGCAGGCATCCTTGGCGAGCGGCCGATCGCGGGTGAGGCGAAGCTTGTTTCCAGGAGTGTAGATTGTCGCTGTAGCGGTCGGTGGTGGCATGAGGAGCGAGTGCGGAATTAACCCCCGCGCTGGCTATTACTGCCGTCGCCAGGGGGTTGCAGCGGGGCGAATGCAATTACCTGGTGGAATACGAGAGCGAGTTGTCTGCTCGCGCGAGGCTAACCAGCTGTGATCGCGCGAGGGGCTGTGTAGACGCAGTGCAAGTCAGGACAAACGTCTATTATTAAAACAATTCTCGCCCTTNTCTCAACACCTCGCTGTTAAGAGCCGCCCAAATCTCTTCACTCCCTCATTGGGCATTGTTGTTACCGCCACCACTTCACAGTTGAGTACACTGTAAAATATATATATATTTTTTTGTATTTCTACAAAGAATTATTTTAAAAAGATGCCAAAGATAATTGTGTAACGCTATAAATAAATTAGGGTAAATTTCACAAAAACGTTAGTATGGAGTGTGTAAAACTAATGCTGAGTTTAACAATGAAGTGTTTTCGACTTCAAGTTTATTATAAATATGTATGTACACATACAATATTTTACGTTTTATTAAAAAAATATATATTGTAAATATGCCAAATTTTTCGCCGTAGAGTTACAGGGAAATCTAGTGTGTCAGTTTTTCTAACGGCCAGCTGAACTTGAAGCCTGAAATAGTCAAAGTGGTTGCACACAAGTGAAACCGTTTGAATGTTCCCCTCTGGAAAGAAGTGGTACCTACCTTGTTAATACGGCGCGTGACTTTAAGACACGACGGTGCATTAGAAATATTCAGTGGAGAAGTGACAACCGAACATTTGTGCAGTCGAGTTGTAAGGTATCAGCAACCAAGCTTCTGTGTTAGTATCAGAATACTCTGTTACGCTATTACGGTTCCCCTTGTTGCTGGAACAATCCAAATAATGCTGTGATTGTTCTCGTGAAGAAACTATACGTTTGGTAATAGAAGCAGTGATCACATGTCGTAGGATGTTCAAGTATACTTCTAGGTACACATGCAGACAGGTATATAAGGGGCATCTATGTTGATATTGGTGTATATGTTTGAAGTATGTAACCGTACTGATATAGTTGCAACTATTTCTTCCCATTTATATTTTCTCCACGAATAAAATGTTTACGGTTAATTCCACAAAACGCTTTTTAGTTTTTCTGTGATCACTAAACCGTTTGTTTGTGAATATAAATAATCTTTTTGTCAGAGACATATAGTTTTGTAGTCATAACAATGCTATTTTTCACACTTTTTTTTCGTAAACAACAAAGTAAGGGGACAGAAGATTGATCTTATTTTATTCTCAATCGTCCCTCGGCATGTTGTATTCGCTTCACGTTGCCGGCAGGGGTTCGTCAGATTCAGTATATTAATAAACGTGTATCGCTTCCAGTGCAATATTGATTGCTTGTCGATCGAGACAGTTGACACAAAATGAATGCGTAACTGGCTTTCACTGCCCATAGTTGCTTTAGACTGTGGGATAGGCAGCTCAAGAAACATTGCAATTGTACTACGTGTGTCAAAAACACTTAGGCTTTAATTTTTTTAGCATTTACTTTTTCGAATTGAATGTCTCGCAGATGATTCTTACGGGACATGAGAAGCGACTACTTAAAATGGAAATTGGCGTGTGTTTCGTCACGGAGGTACAGAACTTTCACTGCGTTATAAAAACAATACGTCCTGTTCGAACAAACAAAAGTTCCATTTGTGCTTATGTTTTGGTTTTGTGTGTGTTTGGTATGCGAATATCACTACCCTAACAACTAAATCTCCATTTTTGGTGATTTATAGGTAGGGCCAGTGACTTTTAGTGTAAAAATCGGAGCACACAGTAGAATTCAATACCATATACACACCACAGCAGTTGTTATACCTCCATTGGCTGCTGGTGCCGTGTCAGTCTTAGACAAGCCACTCAGTACTAAGTAACTCCGACAATGAACCTTCGTGATTCGTGCGCAAATGGTTAACACGGGCCAGAACATTTTTTAGCCAATCAAAGAAGCTGGACGAGCCTACAGTGCTTTGGACTGTATCTTGTCTTAAAATATTTTCGCGACTTTAACATAAAAAAATCAAATGATATACTATAAAAAGCTCGTATCTCCACGAACGTCTAAACATAATACACAAAATAAACGGAAATATCGTAACTCTACTGTGTGGTTTCAAACAGCAGAAATCTCGTGCGCCGACTTCTTATGCTCAATGCAAATTAATCTTCAACTCTAGGTTAAATAGCATACGTGCCTCAGTTTTATTATTAATAACCATTTTTGTTTCAAACAGTGAAAAGGTGCCTTCAAAATAAAAGTAATTGTTCTTTTGGTCTCTCCTGTAGAATAAAAGGTATTGGAGCTAAGAGGTTTTCTAATGATAGTAACTGTGTGTCGCACATTTTTACCGGACTTTTGAAGAGGGGGCAACAATATTTCTCATGTGAATTATTTCCAGTTTTTAATTTTATGACGTGATTCTTATACATGTGTTACCTTGTGTATTTTAAAAATTATTTTAACCAAAATGTGACAAGTATAAAATTAGTCAACAATTTAATCTTCTAAAATATGACACTAATATATTTTATTGATTTAAAAAGACGTTATAGGTTTGATGGCTCAAAGAATTCCATCCTCTAAACACTGATATAAGAGGAAGAGCTAAATTAACTGTACAATTGTAAAAACTGTTTGTCAGAAGATATTTATGTGTGCACTCTTTAGTTTGTGGTTTCAAGTTTTTCAGATTCGACATTTTTTTTATGGTTGATGTACTTCAGCCAGCACTAAGCTTCAAGCTTTGTGTTCGGATATAACAACATTGACACGAAAGTTCATGACAATATGAACCATTCATAACCTAGAATAATTGCATGGTTGACGAACCACATACCCTCAGGGAATATAGTTAGGAATTAAACATAGCTATCCCAAAAAAAAAACTTGTTGAACTTACTTATCTACACTGTGTCTGAATGCTTACGAAGAGAAGATTATTTTATTATTTTCCTAGAGCTGGACGCTACTCTTGAAATTGGCTTTAATGTTACTAAAAAATTTAATTTTCGAGAAGTCAGACGCGAGAGCTATCTCGACTATTATCGACGTTCGTTTCTGCGACAAACTTCGTGCACCTTCAAAACGGCCAGGAGGAGTTCTCATGTTTACTAACGTACTGCGCTAAATCAGCCAATCGTGATGCCACCAAGATATAAAATCTTGTATAGCAATAAATTGGCGAAAAAAATATTTAACGCATAAGGTTCATTACCCATGTAAAATTAAAAAAATATCAGTCGGCAGGAGACAGCCTGCAGGATTCACCGTGCACGAGTCAGTCGAGAATGAAATCTGCTTAATGGTGAAAAAGTTTTGCAAACTGAATACCTGGATATTGCAATATTTAATTTAAAAAATTTGTTATAAAAAATAGGTTCGCATGCCCACAAAGAATTTTTTTTTTTTTTTTTTNTGCAATATTTAATTTAAAAAATTTGTTATAAAAAATAGGTTCGCATGCCCACAAAGAATTTTTTTTTTTTTTTTTTTTTTTTCTTTTCAAAAACATTTGACAAAGTTATCTAACACTTCATCGAGGTCTATACACATCAGGCACTTGTGTTCCGGGTTGGCTTCCTCGTCGCCGGGTCGTTCTTGAGTCAACGTCTTCGACTGGAGCAGTTTCCACAGCGTCTACCTGACTGCTCTGTTTGTGTGGGCCGTATATATAATAATAATAATAATAATAATAATAAGGACCTGAAGCCTGCCTACTACCTGCATTTGATGTCTCAATGCCTGCATGCTGTTGGCCAGCTGCAATCACGTGGCAACTCGCTGATTGGCTGGTCGATGTCCGAACAATGTATTAGTGGTGTAATTCGATTCGTTCGAAGTCAATATGACGCCATAGGGCTTGCATACGCGTATATTATAAGCAATGAGGGGGTCAGCTGAGAGGTTTAGTTTGACAACGGATAATCTGAAAGGTGGTTTGTATCGGCTAGCTTGTACTCCAGTTATTCTATAGCCAGTTACGTTAAAGTGGAGTGGACATTACCCACCAATGTTTTCTCGTCATAGATTTCTTCTTCGAGTAAGATGTCTCCTGTTTTCCCAGCACCACCGACTTCTTCAGCTGTGATGTCTACATCACCAGCAGCATCTACTTCCACCAGTGCAGTACCATCGTTTCAGATTGGTATTGTGCCATCGACTTCTTCAGCTGTGACGCCTACATCACTACCAGTATCTACTTCCACCAGCGCAGTACCATCGTTTCAGATTGGTATTGTGCCATCGACTTCTTCAGCTGTGACGCCTACGAGATCTTCAATGGAGCCATGGAACTTCTCGGCTGAGGTACCTAGAACACCATTACCGGCGTTACCTGCGTCCTTAGCTCCAGCACCTGCATCTCCAACAGGTCCGTCCGAGTCTTTGCCTGAACCACTACGTCGTCATTAGCGTCACTTTTGCGATAAGACATTTGCTTTCGACAGCAATGTACGGTGACATGGAAGCTTTCATTCTGCTAAGAATCCGTGTCGCGAGTCATATTTGTGTGACAGGTGCGGTAAGCAGTTCAGCCGTAGAGACAATTTACTTAGACGTGCAAATACTTGTAAATACGAACTGCGTTTCTCATCAGTACCTCGGTACCAGATTTACTGCAAGCAGGTCTCTTGTGACTCCGGTACATGTCCTCCAAAGTGTAGTTACCTACATAACCTGCCCTGCACAGTGTGTCGGTGTAATAAATGTCACCATATTTTCCCACAAGGACAACACAGGTGTGAATATCGAGATGTGTTAAAGACTGTGACCTACAACAAAGTTGCATATATTGAGATGCATATATATCGATGAATATTGCAANTCGAGATGTGTTAAAGACTGTGACCTACAACAAAGTTGCATATATTGAGATGCATATATATCGATGAATATTGCAAAAAAATTTTCGAGGGCATAAACGACTGTACTAAATAAATTGAATAAAAAATTCCCCTTTAATAAAATTGTGTTTTATTTCATGATTGCCTAATTTACCAGAATATAATTAAAATTTCAAAGGCACAGAAATATAATAAATGTAATTATTGAGTATTGTATGAAGTACAATTTTACTATATGTAGTATTATATAATTAAATACAAAATTATTTTTAAAATTGAACAACATAATTTTCTTAATAAATAACATAAATTTAATAAATTATGCAGGTAGTCAAAGTCCCGCCTCATGCATGTTGGTATATCGCTTTTTGGAAAAATAGTTTTTTAATTAGGATGAAAATTACAGGCGGCTGAACCGAGAGAGTAGGTGGATGCTGACAGCTCACCTAGCAGAGAAATCGAGAAATTAATGCCACCTATGTGTTGAAAATAGCATCCATCATGAAGGGCGCTGACAGAGCAACCTATTCACCCGTTTGAGCCATTTTCACTATAACAAAAAAAATTATTTAGAGAGAAATGTGGAGGAACTGAAAAACGCATATAGTCACGTAACGTTTCTTAAATGATATACGTAAGGATACCCACTCAGATACGTTTGACGGTTTTTTAATAAGAGGTGTTCTTCTGGAGCTATGCACGCCGTTCGGCGGCCTACCCAGGCGGCCACCTTAGCCGTGAACAGTGTACAAGAATACAGCGGCGTCGTTTGCAGTCAGCCTGAATACTAATATTCCGCCGGGCCACGGCGAGGCACCGGCAACCCAGACATCAGGTAGGCGTGTCACGTCTTCTCAATGGACCATGCAGATCAATCAGGACGATGGCTGTTCCCCGAGGGAAGGACTGGGGATGGTGTGGGGGGGGGGAGCAGTCGAGGGACGTGTCACCCGAACTTGCGACCCTACGCGCATGTCAGGTGACGTCACCTGGCGGGGAGGTCAGACCACGCGAGAAGTCACGTATGTACAGGTTCGTGCGTGTGTAGGCTATTCACGATCAAGTGAGCACTTTTGAAAGCCCTCTTATTCTGAATAATAGCCAATAAACATATTTAATTTTAGCCTTTGGCGTTAACTTCCGAGTGCGGTGGAATATACACAATTAAACGGCAATATTTATTTTTAAAGGTGGTTAAAGGATAAGAAATGTTTGAGAGGAAAAAGTAACTAGGGCCTCAAAAGTGCTTACTTGTCTTCTGTCCAGGTTGCTTAGATGCTCTCCCGGAGCCAATCAACAGGACCGAAGATCTAGGGCCGGGTAGCAGAAATGCAGATTTTATTTTTCTGCACATGTACCCAGCATTGACTTACCCCATGCCAATACACATGTCAAAGTCATATTGTCAACTGTGAACAACGTGGTTGTATATATCATAATTTCCAAGATGCAAATAATTTGTATAAATAAAATGCTTTTGCAAAAATATAACCTTTTTTTTTTTTATGGAATTTAAAATTAGTTATAGGAAGTACACAAACATATCAAAGCATTTTGTTACCCAAGCGGTGTTCTAATTTATAATCCCGTTTTCGGTTTCCTTCCCTTTTGCCATTTTTCGAATGCGAAAATGGCTAAAATGAACGCTTATCACAGAAACTCCGGTTCGGGTAAATTTTGGGATAGTAGATGTTCGTGTAGCATATAATTAAATTTAATATTACTTCACAAAAACAAAAAAAAAAGTAATGCCGCCGCTGCAAGTCTCACGGAGGTAGTAGTTGGTGGAAACACTGCACGCCTGCTCAGTGTGTGTTGCACACAGAGGATGCGTGTGAGGCATTAGACAAGCGTGCCTGGTTGAGTGACTGAAGAGATTTGGGCGGCTCTCGACAGCTAGGTCTTGAGAGTCGATGAGGATGATTGAGGTGACTATGGGCCAGTGCGGGAATGAAAGGGCGGAGGAAACGGGAGATCCCGGAGGAAAACCCGCCGACCAGCGGCATCGTCCGGCACGGTTCCCCACATGCGAAAATCCGGGATTGACACAGCCGGGGATCGAACCCGGCTCACCTTGGTGGGAGGCGAACACTCTAACCGCTTGGCCACCCCGGCCGCTAAGTATACCTGGGCTGCCTTTTCTTTTCCCGCACTTCTAGGCCTTGGACATGCTAAACGCGTGGTAGTAGGCGACGCCTCTTCAGCCATGTTGGCATAACTGCTCTGTCTCGGTTATATTATAATGTTAATGCACTTCATGCTGTCTTAGTTGTTGAATTATATATTACTAGCTTTCACCCGGGCTTCGTTCGCGTGGTTATAGTAACAAACTTATAGGGAGAAATAACGGTATTCGTTAGTAGACAGACACTGATCATAAACACAGAACAGAGCACTAACGATGACATTTTTGATGCTAGAACCGCTCTTTTACATAGCCACTGGTCGTCATTTATATTTCTTTGTAGATCTGGGTAAACGCTAGAAATCAGTTCCGTATCACTCTGCACCAAATTACTAAAATCCCCCTTTAGTAACACACAGGCCTAGGCATCTGTTTCTAACCGCCTATCTCCAATTTTTAATAGTGTATCAGCATAATATCCTGTATTAACGTCATTGTAGAGGTGCACTCTCATATTTGTCTTCAAGCTGAATTTCTTGACATTTGGCCGTAAGCTTGATGACTTCAGACAGTCTTTGATTTCATCTGCAGGTGTGCCCCTCTGAATCACCGTAAGAGTTTGGCGGAAGTCACCAGCCAGTAATACAACCATTCCTCCCATAATGTCTGTATTGTTTCGTACAACCTGTAGAGTTCAGGTTAGGACCTCTATCGCTTTTTTGTGTGACATTGAGCTTTAGTCCCACGCTAAAAACTTACATTGACGCAGCATTGCACCCCGAGCGCTATTTTTACCAATAACAATTTTCTGAGGGAATGAGATTTTTTCGGGATAAAAAGTAGCCTATGTCACTTCCCGGTCCTCCAACTATATCTGTGCAAAAAATCACGTCGATCCGTTGCTCCGTTGCGACGTGAAAGAAGGACAAACAAACACACTTTCGCATTTGTGATATTAGTTAGGATTATGTTATTTTAATCTTTTCATTTTTATTGTTCCCTGACATTCCCCTGACCCGCTTCTAGTTGTATCCACACATAGGGGTAACATAGCAACTTGAAAGTAATGTCCAATAAATGTTCACATTGCTTTAACCATAGGCCTCTTGGATATGAAAAATCCTGACAATTATGGTGACTGTTTAGATTTCTTACTAACACGTTAATAACGAATGCACAAGAACAGTGTTTCATTATTTATTTATCTATTTCTGTCCTTCTGTGCCTTTATAAAAGTAAATCTAAAGTTATAAAACTGTTAATATATGTGCAGAAATATTCTTTCATATTCACGCCAACGGTACTGAAATGATTTCACTCCTTCTGGAATTTTTTCTCCACTTTATTTGCCCCCATGGTTCGTGTACAGAACTCCTTTTTCCGCGCTCGTCGAACGTTATTAAAAACTCTCAGACAGACTTTCTTGTTAATTAAGAAGTATCTGCTATGGAATATTAGGTTTTTTTTTTTATTAATAATGTAATTTTCCTTGGCGTACTTGAGTTCACAGATAATGAAAAATTAGAGGAAAATAAGGGAAACTTTAATAAAGTCAGGAAATAGTGCTTTGAGAGTGACTTGAGGAAATGGTAGTGACTATCGCAAAATTTCCCTAGCTTTCTATCAGACTTAGAAAAATATGTTGTAATTTTTCCCGGTGTACGGTGATATAGGAATCAGAGTGAGATAATACAATTGAAAATCGATTGATGACCCGAGCTTTTGAAGCCTTTTTAGCGATGTTCGTTTATTAATTTGAAGCCTGAAATCATAAAAATAAATATAAATTTTCTCGTGGACTTAGTAAAAAGAACTGGCGGTTTTCCGAGTGATGGCAGAGTGTTAATATAGAGCGCTGACACCTTAGTTGATGTTCAGGCGTGGAGACGTTAACATCGATTTGGAAGGGCTTCCTCGTCATACAACGAAGAAGAATTGCGAATACGAAGGTCTGCCTTTGACCTCATCGAACATGGAGCAGCGACCTCCATCGTCGCTGCCTGATTGCCGAATGTGTCGATTCTGCGATCGAGATTTTACCTTCGGTCAAAATGCTCGTTGACATGAAAGAATCACCTGTACGAAGAGTCCTTTTCGCAAGAGGAAGAATTACGACAACGACCACACACAGTTTATGCAAGGTGATAAACTGAAGAACCACTCCAAGAACTGCAACTATTCGTCGTGCACTGGGAACTAGCAAGTGACGCCGTCAACACCCCCTGATGCATCGGTGGGCACTGATTCCAGAGACGATTGTGACGAGACAGTTAGTGCTGAAGACGGAATGAGTGCGGTAGAGTCGGTTTGTGTGGAATGTGCACTTGCAAGACTTTCGCGTGAAATCGATGAACTTCAAAATAAACTGTCGTTGGCTCTAAATACTGGAGATGACAATGCGACTCCTACAAAGAAAAGTAAACTTGTTGTTGAGGTTGAAACAGTAGGTGAAGACGATCATGAAGGTAGCATCGATGATACTGACTATGACGAGAGGGTTGATGAAGACGATGACGATTTTCTCATTCCACTGACACACCCCTCCACCACATTTGATGCAACAAGCGACGTGAAGAGGTCAGAATGTCAAGAACGCTCGTTACATATTTCCCGAAGACCCCAATGAACTTGTTGATAGACTCAGATGTTTGATTGAACTTTCAAAAACGTGGGGATCTCTCACGCTTTGTTGAGATATCTTCAATAATTAGTGAACTGAATGAACGGGGATATATCGCATGATGTGATGAATTGCTTTCTTCTGAAATAGTAATTACAAAATAATAATAAATAAGTATTATAAAGAATTGTTTTTTCTTTATTTTTGGTGGGTTGTGCCCTATCATCCCTCATAACTTTAAAGTGCTTCTATGAGCACTCAACTATGAAGGTAAAGATCCACATTTTGAATATTAATAATAAATACTTTACGTAAAAAAATGCATGAATAGTTGACTGCATATCCAACATCAATACTGTCGACATGTACAACTTTTGGAGACAGTTGGTGAATCGTTTTTTTTTAAATATGTATGGATAGAGAAAAATGACAAATCCATGGGTTTAATATGGATTGATGACTGATAGAAAGATTGCGAAATATTGATGGAGAGATTGTGAAAGATTGATGGAAAGATTGTGAAAGATTGATGGAAATATTGCGAAAGATTGATGGAAATATTACGAAAGGTCGATGGAAATATTGCGAAAGATTAATGGAAAGATTGAAATATTAATGGAAATATTGCTAAAAATTGATGGAAAGATTGCAAAGGATTGATGGAAATATTACGAAAGATAAATGGAAAGATTGTGAAAGATTAATGGAAATATTTAAATATTGAAGAAAAGATTGCGAAAGATTGATGGAAAGATTGCAAAAGATTGATAGGAAGATTGGAAGATTAATGGAAAAATTGAAAGATTGATGGAAAGATTGCGAAAGAATGCTGGGAAGATTGCTAGATTGATGGGAAGATTGCGACAGATTGATGGAAAGATTGTAAGATTAATGGATTGATCCAAATATCGATGGAATGATTAGACAATAGAAGGATTGATGGTCAAGAAGAGCACGAAAGTTAAAACTGTTTATCACCCTCGTACATTCCAAGTCTCCAGGGCCTGGCAGTATTGGCATTTAAATTAACGCCAATTAAGCCTATACTCGTGCATGTGGTCGCTATTAGTATGATTTGCTTGGTTTAGTCATACATACACACTATAAAAAATCTAAGTAGCATACTTATACCTACGAAACAGTCGAGGTAGTGAATAGTTCGCAGATTCTGGCATCGTGTATTAATCAGTCTTCAAGAGTGGGGACTGGGAAGGTAGTAATTTAATGAGAAACTGTTGCATGTTTCAGCAATACCCTATGTATAATTTCGGCACAATATAAAAAAATAAATAAATAATTTGTAATTAAAAATATTTTTTTTTAATCGGATAATAAATACAGATTTACGATTAGACATGCCCTATGCCTATAAAACCAACATGGCTACCAGAAACAAACATACGCTTGAAGAATTAGTGGGCGTAACTGCCGAGCACCTTCGAGTAAGTTCGACAAACCCGAATCGACGGCTTCCGAGCACCTCCTGAGTCGAGCCGAAGATTGCCGAGCTCATCCGAGTCGAGCCGAAGACAGCCAGCCACAGCCACACAGATTATGCCCGATCTCTCCAAACACCACTTCTCACGCTGTTGCTTCGTTTATTGAGGCAGTACTTTGACACTTGAGTTGCTGTTATGAAGTGCAGAAGCACGTCTTCAAACAGCAGAGCTGAGATAAAATACATCATGCCATCATAACTGTTGAAAGAAGTTACAGCATAGGAAATAATAAATTAGCAGAACATATATTCCAAGTTGTTCTAGTGTCCGCGCGATAGCGCAACGCCTTTATAAAGTTTAAGTGGAGAAGTCTACAAGCGATATCATTACGAGAAAATATAGGCTATTCACAGTAAAGTGAGCACTTTTGAAAGCCCTCTCATTTGTCGTAAGAGAAAATAAATTAATTTTATTGTAGCCTTAGACGTTAACTTCCGTGTGCGGTGGAATATACACACTGTGTTTATTACTTACATGACAATATTTATTAGAAAGGGTGGTTAAAGGATAAAATGTGGCTGAAAGGAAAAAGTAACTACTGTCTCAAAAATGCTCACTTTACCATGAACAACCTATAGAGTGGTGTACTGAAGCGACACACGCTATATTTTAGACCACAATACT
Organism: Clitarchus hookeri; assembly: GCA_002778355.1. Taxonomy (NCBI): domain Eukaryota; kingdom Metazoa; phylum Arthropoda; class Insecta; order Phasmatodea; family Phasmatidae; genus Clitarchus; species Clitarchus hookeri. The sequence continues at coordinate 770,325 of NQII01000182.1, read as the reverse complement.
ATATCTACGAAACCATTAAGGCGCCCGTCTACCTAGCACTTGAACTGCGTTGCAGAGTGTTCGAAATACACGTTTTTCAATGAAACTATTAAGCGTGCGTCCAACGTACTGATCTACGAAAAGAACACACACTTCAGACAAGAGCTGTATAGTATTTTCAAAATATCACGTACGTTAGAAACATCAATTCAGAGTACTCCAAAACCGCTAAAAAGCTGCCTTTCCAAGACGCCATAGCTCAAAATGCACGCATCAGATACGTACAAAACTACTATAGGGGCCTGCATTGAACCTTCCTAAAGACTTCCCACTAATAAAATAATATTGTAACCGCTGAAAGTCCCATAGGTACACGCAGCCCCATGAGAACACTGCATGTCAGTTCAGAGCCTTGCGCTTAGCGGCTATGGCGTACTTGATGCGCGTGGCAGTGTCGCCCCTATCGCTCCCGCGCTTCTCGGCCTAAACGTGGGAAAAAGTTNATGCGCGTGGCAGTGTCGCCCCTATCGCTCCCGCGCTTCTCGGCCTAAACGTGGGAAAAAGTTCCAGGTAGACGGGGGCCTTAAACACATTTCATATTAACTTTGTATGCTAGCAGTATATATTACAGTAATCAAGTGCGCCTACCCAGAGCCTCTTTTATCCGCCATTTTGTAAGATATTGCCACATGAATAAATCAAGTTTTGTCATAGGCCTACGTCGGGAAACAATTATCCAATTCTGTCCAAATTTGGCAAATAATTAGTGCTACAGTACGTCTTGTAAATTTACATGTTTCAAATTTACTTTATAATTATTTTCAAAATGGTGGCAATATAAATATTTTATTTAATCTGCTATATATACAAAATAACGAATCGAATTTGAACTGCATTTTGTATGCTGACAGTATATATTACAACAATTATATGTGTCTACACAGATCCCTTTTGGCAGCCTTTTCATAAGATAGTGCCACGTGAATAAATAAAGTTTTATTATATCCCGGATACAGTGAACAGATTCCAACCTCAGTTAGCAAATAGGTAGTACTATGATTGACCATATAAATTAAGTGTGCCGGGCACTTATTTACAAAATAGCAACCATGTAAAAATTTTAGCATAGCTTGCTATATCTGCGAAACTTTGTAAGCTGGCAGAATATACGAAAGCATCACATATGCTAATTCATCAACTCATTTCCCCGCCATTTTGACGATAGCACCACATGAAAAATTAAGCTTTGGTGCTCAATCACGGGAAAAAATTAACTGATACCCACGAAACTCAGGTGACAAATTAAACTTTTCTACTCCATCTAAATTCATAAAACTTACGGTAGTAGGCGCCANTACCCACGAAACTCAGGTGACAAATTAAACTTTTCTACTCCATCTAAATTCATAAAACTTACGGTAGTAGGCGCCAACAACGCTTGTGAGTGGTGGTATATTTATAAAACAACCAAATACGCCATACATGGGGCGATTTATCCAAGGTTTGATTATAAAAGTGTGCAGACACCATGAATATGATAAAGACGGACAGCATGGGTGAGTGGTAATGTTCCGCGTGGCACCGACGAGTGGCGGGTGGTATACATCAAGGCGTGACGTAGCAGAGCAGCAGTGCGTGGCAACAGCGGGACAAGCGCCCCGCTTGGTGCAAGCGTAGACTAAATATGAGATAGATCGCTTGTTCGTCTTCTGCGCGTGCGCTGAACAATGACCTACCCCAAAGGAACACAGCTGTCAAAGTCGCAAGGTCAACAGTGGCGAAAGCGTTTGTTTATATCTCAACTTTCAAAAGACAATCACTTTTATATGAATAAGATACTGTTGCCAATTTCAATTTAATCAAACTGCATTACAAATTGGTTAGAGGAAGTATACAGACACATTAAAGCACTTGTTAACTAATCAGAGTTGTAACCTGAAGTCCAGTCCATGCCATCGATGCTAGACGATGGCAGAATAGCAAACTGAAAAAAAAATTGTTTCTGTTACCAAATACATTTACTTGGAGAGCATTTATTTATGTTGACCAATAATTGGTTAATACGAGCAAACCACTCTTGCCCAAAATATCCGCATGCCTTTCCTTGAACCAAATAATATTGATAAAAATAATGTGTTAACTTAAACACTATTTTGGTTGTTTCAACATAATCAGTATATACCCTAACGTTCGTGAAAAATGCATTACCAAGAAGGATACGTGTGATTGAAATGAACTTTATACCACAGATTAGGTACATGACAATACACAATTGATTAGGATTACAGAACTGTACATGATCTCTGTCCTTGAGAATTCAGTATGGTGTGAAGCCCCCACGTGCTGCTATCAGAGCCCCTAAACGTCGTGGCATGGAATCAAAGAGGGCCTGGATATGTTCCTGGGGAATCTCCCTCCATGCGGTTTGTATGCGAGTCCACAAAGCATCAACAGTGGTTGCTGGAGGACCGTGACGAACAAGTCGCCGACCAACCATATCCCAGACATGTTCGATGAGCAACATGTCAGGGGAACGTGCAGGGCAGGGAACCAATGGTACTCGTCGTTCATTGAAGACGGCTTGCACATTCCTCGCCACATGTGACCGGGCATTGTCCTGCTGAAATATGTTACGTGTAGTTGCCTGAAGGAGGGGCAGCCTCTAAAACCTCCCTGTTGTAGTGGTTGATGTTCATATTGCCCTCAATACGTAGGAGTCGAGATCGTATGTTGCATTCAATGGCACCGCACACCATTACACTTGACGTTTGTCCGCTATGCCGCTCCACAATGCAGGCTGCCAGATTGCGGTCACCACGGTAGCGTCTAACACGTAAGTGGCCATCACTGTAGGACAGGTTGGAGAGGGACTCGTCTGAAAACACTACATTTTGCCACTCAGCACGCCAGCGACGGCATTTACGTACCCATTGCAGCCCGAGGAGTTTGTGGTTTCTGGACAATGGAAGCCGACGCAATGGCATGTGTGCCACCAGTCCAGCCCGTAGCAGACGGTGTCGAACCGTCGATGCAGACAGGTCCACACCCGTTGCAGTGCTCCAGCGTCAAGCCAACACTGTGAACGAGGCTGTACGGTCCGTTACGGCCAAGATCGCGGTCATCCCGTGCTGTGGTCACATTAAGTGGTCCAGTACCCGCTCGTCGCTGAGTACGACAGTCCTCTATCCACTAGTTAAACACACGCATCTCTGTCGTAGAAGCATGCTATGTACGAGCCGAAATGTCACGGTATGACAAACCCGTTCCCCGGAGACAGGTCATTCTGCCCCGTTCGAACTCACTCACATGCTGATATCGCGCCCTTTGACGTCGACGAGGCACACTGGCACTTGGCTTTCACTTCGTTTGACGTCTCTTCACTCAGTGAGCCTGGCGTAACACTGACTTTCCCGGTCACACAAGAGAGGGCGCTGCTGGGCCTGCGTGTAAGCCATCTCTCTGCAATCGTGATCACTTACTTCTGGTACAATGTTCTACACATCCTCCGAGTTTGGATTCATTTGACTGTTCTTTTTTTTTGTTGTTACAATTTTCACAAATACTAGTGGATTTGGCGCGCACAAACATTTCACGATGGTTGTCGAAAAGTTTAATATTTTCAAAGGTAGATTCGAATTACTTGCTGGTTTGGAATTGAGCAAATATTTTGTTGCCTTAAACACTATCTAATAACAAATTCAAATGTTTATAGTACCGGCCTTTATTTGGTTGGCCGCACCGCCTGGGAGTATTTGTTATAAACTATAGCTCGGACATTCGTCTATACATATTATAAAACTCAACGTCTCTCTGTCTGTCTGTTAGTGCGCTTATCACTCGAGAACCACTTATCCGATTTACGTGGTTTTTTTTTAATTCATAGCTATGTTCTCTGGCCAGGTTTAAGTATATATTTTGTTACGTAAAGTAACATAAGGAATAAGCAGTGACGATAATAGTCAATCAAGTCGGAAAAAAGTTTGTGGCCAGCGCGCTCTCTTGTAATACGCTGGCTAAACCAATTCCCACCTATACTTTAAGAGATATCAAAAGTTTTGTGAAAAGTAATTTTTCGCGAGTCGGTTGACCGTACGCGGACGCGGAGAGCCATGGTGGCGACGGGTTGATGCAGGAGGGGGGGGAGGGGTTAATTTATTTAAATAAAAACATAAACAATAATTCTGTAGTCTTCGCGAGCGGAGCCGCGGGCACAGCTAGTAGTTTATAATACATCACTTAATTCTGACAAAAGTAAAATGCCTTTGAACAACCTNAATTATTGCGAGTCCGCTGCGAATTTTGATTTATGTTATTTATTTTCAAAAAAACCTAAACAATAATTCTGTAGTCCACGCGAGCGGAGCCGCGGGCACAGCTAGTATAAAATATATGAGAAAATTTGGATACCAGAAGTGATTTTCAGTATGGCTGGTACAACGTAGCATTGGTATAAACCATCACATGACATAATTTCACTTGAAAACCAAATTAACATACATAAAACTGAAAATGTGAGTGCGTAGCAGATTCATACTATATCATGTGTTTATCTCATTGTATTCGCTGAGCTGCATTGATACTGTCGGACAGTCGGTAAAGCGACGGAATACTGAATCACCGTTCTGGTTTCACTCCTCAGTATAAATCGTCATTTTTTTTCTGAACTCCGTACTAAGACGCAACATAACGCCAGCATAACAAAAATTGTTATTATTTTACATAGTGGTTAATGAAAAAGTGTTTCCTACAATTTCTTTCTTTCAGTTTCAGATGTTGTGAGGTGTGCCTTAGGGAAAATTAGCGGGTTCACACTTGCGAGTGTTGTCCAAATTATAACTTACTTACACTTCAGAAATCAAAAATTAATTTATCGTAAACAAGTCAACGTAAATATACACGATACACTAGATAAATAAACAATAGCCATTGATAACCAGTAAAAAATCACAACTCGCAGAACATAAACATAGACAATTTTTCGAATGGAAGATTTCAAGATATTAAGAGAGATGAAAAGAGAAAATGCTTAAAATCAGGCACTCTTTCTGCAAAACATTTAACGTGAAAGCGAAAAGACAATACTTAAAACCAAACGTTTAAATAAGTTATAATAAATACATGTCACATTCTGCTCAACAACTTTGAAAGTGTAGGTAAGGCGTCTGACTTCAAGTAGGAACGTTGGGTTCAAATATCGGTTGAAAAATTGGTGGATTTCAAATTTTAGTAAATTACTTATTATGGGTGTTTTTTTTTTTCAAACGAAGGAAACCAAATGAGTGGCCGAACAACTATGTACAGTTAATTAAACTAAATATTTTGTTAACAGTTTATTTCCTTTTGGCGCAAGCATGGTTTTTGTTCATTAATTCGTGTATTTACTTAAATGAGCTTTGTTGTCTTTCCAGTTTTGTTACTGACAGAAATATTCTGTTGGGGCAAGCAGATATATATTTGTGGCCCTACACAAGCACGTGTTTCTGTTGGTTTCTCTCTGTGTGCGGGCGGGGCGAGCTCCAGTACACACGCTGGCGTCTTCACCCCACACCCCTCCCGGATCGTCGTGATGGACCTGCCCCTTCTTCCCCAGACACGTGACTCAAGTTACAGGGGCAGGTACACTGTAAACATTGGTTTGTACCTCTACAAGAAAAGTCCTTGGCAACCCAGTTGCCAAGAAATCCTGCGTAGAACTACACAAACTGTCTTCATTTAAAAATATGCAAAAAATAATATATTTGTAATATTACACATGATGGGCATGTATTATGACATATATTATTTAGAAGTGAAAATAAATTTACGTTTTTTCTTGTAGGAAATAAATAAGGTAAATTAATAACAGAGAATAAGGAAAAGATTATTTCAAAATATAATTAAAAAAAACAGCCTTGCCAGTATGGGGAGTAACCCCACCTCCCTTGCGTTAGTAACCACAACTTTGCCCACAAGACCAACTTGACTTATTTACTTGACAATTAATTTTGTACTAATGTAATTTTGTACTAAATATAACTGAAGCTAATTCGGTTAAGTAGAACGCATTATTTCCTTTTAAAAGTCCTGTGCCGATACGAAACATTAACAGTAATGAGTTATAGCAACACGTATTTGTTTTTTAAATTGTCGTTTCATTATAATTATTTGAGTGGTTTTAAGTGTTTTACGTTATTCAAACTTCCAATACATTTATTTTCGCACGCAACTACACTGTAAATCAATCCTACTTTTTGCACGAAGAGCTATATATGGTTTTTCGTTGTTGAGCGTCCTCCATTTTGCTTGAGCTCGTGGATACGAGTCGGTATAATACAAACATTTCTTGATGTCAAATTACAGACACGGCTCTTGTAGTTTTACTGACACGTGTTTTGTACTGTTACAAACATTTTTTAAAATTACAAACAGTTTGCCAGTAAAAATTAGACACTTTGTTGACGGTATGGGCAACAAGCGTCTTTCGATCTGCGACAAAGTCAAGTGGTTTTGACATAGAGTAGCGTGCGCGGCAAACACAAGGAATGGAACCAGAAGTAGACCGAAGGTAGGTAACGTGCGTACGTAGTAACTGGTTTGTTAATAGCAGATGCTTGGGTTTACAAAAGTTGTTCGAAATATTTCCAGGCGTCTTAAGTCCGTAAATTACAACGACGGACATGTTCGTTTGGATATGTTGAAAAAAATGTGAGGTATGACGCACGCATAATCACACACGCGACTGAATTTTATTCATTGACAACAGGCGTTTGGAATACCAGGGACTTCAAACTTCCCCATATGAGGAAACGTCTATCAGACTAGTGGTCTGGCCGCTGGATGAACTCCCCCCCCCCCNTCTGCTGCCGCAGTCATTGCTGCAGGAGTACAGGAGAGATGGATCTCGCAGCCGGCACAACGCTTCCGCTGCCCGAGAACTGCTGTGGGTTCCGCCCTACGTAAGGTGCACGTCAGCCAGCTCGTGTAAACCTGCCTTGCTTCCCCGACCACCTGCAGGCAAGTTCCGACTTGCCAGCAGCCAAAGACGTGTCGGTCGCACTTCGAGTTCCGTATGTTGCACACCTGCCGCGGTACCTTCACTCACATGTTGGCTGGGACGGGGAGGTCTGCGATACCTCGATTATTGTATCGATATTCGGTCTCTTCCTTTTGTTCCCCTTCCTTGACCTTGTAGGTCTGGAAAATAACTGAACCCTGGTCCACGACGTTTATTTACTTATGTAATCTTGGTATGGCGAAAATTAAAAATAAAAAAAATTGAGTGTGAGGGAGCCAACTGAACTCCAAACACATCTGAACTAAGCCAATATTTCCAACTCGCCCTGGAAGATTTTCGAGTCCAAAGTATACGTGCCGCAGAACGAGGGTGGAGAATGGCTTGGTCCTTGCTCTGGGGCAGCATGACAGCAGACTTCAGACTGCAAAGGAGGCCGCGGTGGCTGAGCGGTTAGCGTGCTCGCCTCCCACCAAGGCGAACAGGATAAAATTCCCGGCGGGGTCGCTCCCCGAATTTTCGCACGTAGGAATCTCGCCGGGCGATGGCGCTGGTCGGCGGGTTTTCACGGGGGTCTCCTCTGTTTTCCCCGCGCCTTTGCATTCCAGCGCCACTACATGGTCACCTCACTTCATCCTCGTAGGCTCTCAAGACCTCGGTGTTAGGAGACGTCCAAACCTCTCCGCTCCACCCCGACATACAGATCACTGAATTCGTGAAATTTTCCCCACCCCTGAAACAAATTATTCCACTAGGTGGTGGTTAAAACGCTGATCAATATTCCGAGAATTGTTTTGGAAATAAAAATTTTCTGTGGTGGTTTTCGCTGTGCAAGGCAAAGTGGTGACATTTCTCCCCCCTCCGTCGCCCTTTGCAGAGACCGTATGTTGTAAGCGGAGCCAGCGGCATGTCCGGTTCGGGAAACACTCTCGTGTTTTCATTTGTTGCTGAAGCTCGGCACAATGGGCCGGCGGTGGGAGGCGCGGCGTTTGATTGGCGGCGACAATGCCGGGCCGACTCCGCGGGCTGCCGCGCGCTGCTAGGGGACAATGGACTCGCCCGCCCCGCGGGGGTGCAGTGCATTTTAACTGCCCCCTTCGCGCTCGCCGGTCGTCCAGCCACCCGCACTAGACCAGACGACCTCGTAGAAGCGAAGTGGCGGGCAGGTTATTTATATTTTCCACATCAGCGTACACGGTCGCTCATTGGCAGAGCCGTCGAGTGAATGTGGGGTAGAGTGATCATGCCAGCTGCGCAAAACCATAAAGAACTGCTTTCCTGCCAATACGACTATCATAGACGACGTGGCTAGGATTTGAGTTTAGAACACGGTTTATGTAAACTAATACTGTGATATTTTTGTATACGTTTGTAACCAAATCTTAATGCAAATAGATTACATTAAATTTGGTAACAACATTTTTACTAATAAGAAATTGCTTGCCGCTTAAAAATTAAAGAAATAAACATATTCATCTCTGTTGACCATGTGACTTTGACAGTTTTCGATGCTGGTTAGTAATTCCCGTGCTGTTGTTATTGTACCGCTCTCTGTTTTGTTGATATTCATTATAAACTAAACATTATAATTTACGGGTTAAAAATATGTTGAAGTTTAATTTAACCTAAACGTTTTCAATGCATTGCATATTTAGGAAAGAATCAAACAAGTCATAGACGCGGTGATTTCTCATAGGTTTGTTTCAAAACTTGTGATGATACGGCGAATAGACTATATATTATGTTGAGACATTTTATACTTTAAGACACTGTGAGTATGTACCACTTGTTTTGTGGGACCGTATTTAGTTTGACACACCCTGGGTGATCCTGGGCCAATAAATAAGAACTTTCTATTGGTGAGAGCAAATGACGTGCACCACAGTTAGGCAGGAAGAGATATCACACCGAGACAACAGTCGATGAATAAGGGACCGCAGCTCGAGATATCACTTCACTTAGACGAGGGAAGAGTTGGGTTAACTAAACTGAAGTTATTCATGAATACTGAAAAGAGTTTAATAAAATTATTATAGGTTACGAAATATATATATATTTATGTTATTGGCTAGGCACGCCGTAATCAAATACAATATATATATATGGCTAACCTGGGTAGTATCGTCGATGTAGGCTGAACGTTGTGTCGGAAAGCGACGAGCGGAATGCCAAGTTTCATCTTGAGGGCTTCTTCTCTGCGTGGGCCCACAGACAGACACCGTACACAGTGTTGCCAAGTATTACGTATAGCCCGTTCACTGCTACTTCCATCTTTTATAAAGGCCCTGCTAAAATTCTACTTCCGAGATATTCCTCCGCCTTACGAAAACTAAGTTTGACCAGTCTGTATAATTACACCACAGGGAGAGCGCGCCGCATTCGTGCGCACTCAGTGTAATAACATTTTGCATGAGAACTATTTCTTACTAGGCATTACCAGCACACTTTTTTCTCCTGGTTTTAGTCATATTAATTATAAATGAAATACAATTAATTTATGAAATATAAGTTTTGTTCAATTTAAACAAAAAAAAGTATTTTTTATGTTAACATAATTATAAAACGCATGTGATAAAATACTTACTTAGGAAAGAGCCGAACACGCCGTACACTGAGTGATATTTCAAATGTTTGATTCGAAAAGTGCGAAGAAGCTGTGAGTATAATAAAGTTAATTTCCGTCAGCGTAATTGTCCCGAGCACCATGCTAGTGGGATACGGGGGATCCACTGGCGCTTCGGCGCTATGTTCTAACAAACTAGAGTTATTGTTAAGAGCCGATGAGGGTGGAATGAGGTAAGAATGGAGCAGCGACGGAACGCAAGGGCGGAGGAAATGGTAGATCCCAAAGAAAACCCGCCGACCAGCGGCATCGTCCGGCACGATTCCTACTTGCGAAAAATCCGTGAGTGACCCGGCCGGGGATTGAACCCGGTTCGCCTCGGTGGGAGGCGAGCGGTCTAACCGCTCAGCCACCGTGGCCCTGGTGGGAAGCGTATCGGGCCGCTTCTGTAATGCACTTCGTTCTTTTCCCGACGCCCTTATGCTTATCGTACTACTGTAGTTAATGTTCCACGTATGTATTCGGCTTTCTGGTTTTAATCTTAAGTAAAATGATTTAAATCAGCTTCATGTCGCTACAGAATCGGTAGAGAGTTTCGCTCAGTGTCTATTAGCTAGGCTTGACAATTAATTCTACCCCTCCTCACGTAGTTCTCTCTGCTGACTGATCCAGAGTCCCGAGATTACACCATGACTGCAACTAAGTACTTCCAAATGCTGAATTAAACAGCCAACACTCTTTTAGATCGTCCAATTCCTGAGTAATGGCGCCGTCACTGCGTCCGTCCTCGCCTACCTCGAGTCCCTTCATCTCACACCAGCCAACAACGCAAGGGAGGCCGACAAAAACCAATCGCGTGTTACTTTGTATCCAAGAGAAACTCCCCCCTTGCGATTCCGCACCAACGGTTTTTTCAAATTTCCATGAGACTTGCATAGTTTTACTTTGATTACCTGAGTTAATTTTCCATTATATCAGTGGCCTCCCTCTCCCATTAAGCTCACTGGAGGCGTGGCTAGCTCGTTCCTGGACCCTTGAGCTGAGAAGATTTCTCTCGGCTGGTTCCATCGGAAAGGGTTTGTCTTCCCCTCCTTCTAAGACATTCTAAAAGCCATGGTTCATCCCTTCTTACTTATCACTACTTGGAATTGTCCTATTAGAATTAATTTACATATAATTACTTAATTTACCATATATTATCTGGTAACATTACGCGGAGTACATACAAATTCGAATCTCATTATGTTCCCATTTATACAATATTGCAATTTGTACCGATCTCACAAATCGCCTGTTACAAAAGTCTGCAGGAAATTTAGTTGCAGACCTTTGGAAGCGATTGCTTTCATTAAGTTCATATGTTTAAGTGATAACAGACTGCAAATACCAGTTTTGCAATGCTTAAAACTGCTAAAATAATTTTACAATATGCTGGTAATGTTCGATTTTTTTTGAGATGTGAGTTTTTTACTTCGCAAGATAATAGATTCGGAATACATTCCGAAGTTTAGGTTTAGTTATTCCCTTAACNTAATGTTCGATTTTTTTTTAGATGTGAGTTTTTTACTTCGCAAGATAATAGATTCGGAATACATTCCGAAGTTTAGGTTTAGTTATTCCCTTAACATAATATCCCGGGTATGATCGTTCACGTATGACGCGATGCAATATAGGTAAGCTCATAGTCGGTGCTGTACAAGAACGCAAGCTAGCGCCAATACAGACAGTGTCTTTCACCTGGTTAATACTACATGGGCTGCTGTTAGCACACCGTAATGTTATTACCGGTTGCGTCTTGTGCCATAAACCAATAGAAATTCTTTTCACAGTTTCCATAATGTAGGTTATTGTCAGGGATTTCTTAAGTGCGTATCAAATCAAAAATATCGCATTTCGCAACACCAGGAACGGAAAATTAACGTGCAAGTTAAGGGGTTATTTCAATCACTGTTTCAGGCATATTGCACAGGATGGCGACATGTGACGGGCACTGTACACAGACTTCAATGACCAAAGTTCAAATTTGCAGCTTTCTTTTGTTTCCGGCGGCATGTCTGTGAGAGAAGGCCAATTCCTACTTGACTGTAGCAGTCATAATTAGGCTAACCCTATATACATCTGTGATTGGCGTGCAAACGCGTGAGGCGTGTAAATCGTCCAATACAACAAATCGTGAAAGCATACCGCGAAAATCAGTTGTGCCTTTTAACTAATTACATTGCGACGCGCTGTTTCCGGGTAATAAACACTCGAGTGGTTGAGTCGTACATCATGCGGGACGTTCTGG
>NQII01000182.1:716562-758488 GCA_002778355.1 Clitarchus hookeri | reverse complement strand
GGGGGGTGAAATTCAGGGAAGAGATGCGACTTCGTGCAGGTAGCAAAGCTACGGGATCGCTCCATTAATCTTCCTCGCCCCTAGAGGCAGTTTATCGTTTGTGACGTCACTTCTCCGCCACCACACACCCCTCGTATCAGCCCCTTCTGCACACCCCCTCAGGGCAGGACACTCCATCATCCCCTACCTGCGAGGTTTCAAACTTTATTGTATTCGTGGATGGCCCTGTCCTTGCGCTTATGTCACTGCTCTCCTGAGTTTGTAATGGACGCAATTAGCCGACTCCCCTGCTACGGCGATGCAAGTTCCATTCCCGGTCAAGCCTCGCTCGATTGACAATACCGTACACATCAAAAGTTTAAAACCACTTCTTTAAAAAATCTTTTCTGAAAATTTGGTAGCAGACGAACATTTGTGGGTGTTTTTAATAGAGTTTTTTCACACTTGTATTATTCTGCACCTGACTTCGATGCGTATGTCTCAGAAATGCCCTACTGAGCCGCAATTTCTCGTTGTGTTTTATTGCACTTCGTCATTCCAACAATTTCCCACTTTACGTCTGGTAATACTTCCCCCTCCCCCCCCCCNCCCCCCCCCCACCAACATTTTATATGCAACGATGGCACGAAACTTCCACTGCAACTGTATGTCTCAACGTGGAGGGCAATAATCGATGGGTTTATAACTTCCCGGTATGAAACCTGCAATTATAATTATTAAATAGAAAGATAACTATTAATAACCAACGCAGGAAACACCATCTCGCTAGCTCAACTGGTAAGAAACATATCTAGTTTTCCATTTTGGCGAATTTATAGATAATTTTCCTGTCTCTGTGAACGTAATTAACAAAAATAAACAACTTGCGTGGAAATTTATTATGGCCCTCGTTTGTTTTTCTCTTTCAAGTGTATTTACAAAGACTATTAAAAATAATATTTAACTAAAAAAGCTGTAAAATAAACGTGTCTACATAACATTTTACACAAAAAAAATGTGCGATAAATGCAGATTTATGTGATAGTTTCAAAAATCATGACTTGCAAATAGTTTTACCAATTTGAGTATAATTTAATTATGCTGATATGTGTTTTGACGGTAACAATGCTGGAAAATTGTGTAACATAGATCGCACCAAAAGTTCCATAGCAGGAATGTATTTTAACAAATTTACTAATGTTCTTGTAACTTTTGACTGGTACTGTAGGTGGGAAATGTGGCTGATGTTGCCTGTTTCCCTTCGCCATGAGTACAGTCACCTCTCCATCGTAGGACCTGATTACGGGTCATTATTCAGGGACGTGTTGGCCGCTTAAAGATTCCACTTGTAAAGACCCGTCGCGTCTCTTCTGTCGGTGACACCTTGAGGTCTCGGGACCATTGTTGGTCCTAGTAGCCGAGACCGGTTCACTCAGTTACGGGAATGGGCCAGATATGCGAGTATATAGCCTCTTCTGGTCAAGGGGACCCACACCTCCACGTGGCACGAGCGGATGGCCTTCGGGTCAGCAGACGTGGGCAGCCCCGGGAGGGCCCCGGTCATAGGTTACAGGGGTATCCGTCTCCCTTGCGAAGCGTCTTATGGTGCACCTGTGTTTATAATTACTGTAATAAATAGAGGGTGCGATTGTATAATAATCGAACTACTCACCTCCCATCTAGGCGAACCTGGTTTGATTCCCGGTGGGGTCGCTTCCAGATGTTTCACCTAGGAATCGTGCACGGACGATACCGCTGGTCGGCGGGGTTTTCTCGGGGATCTGTCGTTTCCCCCCGCCCTTGCGTTCTGGCGCTGCTCCATACTCACCCCCCTTCGCACTCGTCGGCTCTCAAAATCTCGTTGTTAAGAGTGAGTCAGTGAAGATACATTAGGGCAACTCTTAGCACCAAGGTCTTGAAGTTGAGAGATTTGAACGGATCTTAACAACGTCTTGAGAACCGATGAGGTTGAAATGAGGTGAGAAATAAGCAGCGCCGGAAAGCAAGGGCGGGGGAAACCGGAGATCCCGAGGAAACCCACCGACCAGCGGCATCGTCCGGCACGATTCCCACTTGCGAAAATCCGTGAGTGACCCAGCCGGGGATTGAACCAGGTTCGCCTGGGTGGGAGGCGAGTAGTCTGACCACTACATCACCGCGGCCCCACAATGCCGAGGATACCCCTAGTGTTCTCTGCCGCGATAACCAGAAAATTATCTTTCCTGTTGTAGTTAGGATGTTGACGCAACTTGAACATATTCTCTTTAACTGCAAAAAAAAAAAAAAAAAGGATTGCACGACTCGCTTTCAACAGCTAATAATACTCCAAACACTCAATCATTTGTTATAACTGAAAGTAGTTTTATACTTGCCTTATCTATTAACACCATGTTAACACCACCTTACACTGTAGAGTTGTGGCAGCAGATTGGTAGGCATCACGAAATCCACACTGTCGGTTCCAGTCAACATATTTCTTGAAAATCAAATATTAAAAATAATTTAAATTTGTTTCTTATACGTTAATGGGCCGGAAATACATAAATTCGAGGAATGTTTTGTGAAATTTAAGGAAATTCCGTTACATAAAAAACAACGAGTCTGTATATTTACGAAAGTTTCTCGACGTAGTCTATTCACGGTTTATTCAAAAATTTTGAATCAAACCTTTTGGGAAATCACCCTATGTGTGACTTGTTTGGTTTTTCCATTAATATGCAATTTATCACAAGCGTTTTGTACTTATGTTAACATCAAACTTTTATTTATACTGTATCTATAAAGTTTATTATTGTACCACGAAATAGTTATTATGAGCAATATTATTCAAATTAGTGCGCGCACTAATGCGATGCGTTGGCCCTTCGGTGTAGTTTCTTCGTTTTCACGAGGTGGAGGGATATCCTGAAAGTAGAACTCGATCAGGGCTTCGGGAAAGGTAGAAGTGAACGCGAACGGACTGTAGTTTCGAACGGCGTAACTTCGCGTCAATGCCTGCGGGAGTGCAGCGGGTAGAGCGCGGCCACAGGCACGCGCGTGAGAAATGCATGCGTGTCACTCGGAGCCGCTGGAGGCGCAGGAATATTACATCAGCAGCCGCGCTCCACCTGGCGCCTCTCCTTCCAGCGAGACCTTCTTCAATTATTACAACCTGCTTTCTGCCTCCCCACTCCAGCAGACTCCTGCACTCCGGGTCGAAGTTGAAGGGCGGCTGGCGACGAGAAAAAAATCCCGTCTGCTCCGCGGACCTGTCGTCGTTTAAAAAAAAGAAAGAAGAGTTTAACGCCGATGACATCGTACTTGACTTGAACCCATGAAGCACAGGACACTTGTAAGCTATGTTAGTTGCAAGAAAACTTACAGGCGTGACGGTGCTGTCAATACAAGCTAATCCACTTTGAAAATTTAAAGGAGCACGCCAAATAAACTTGTAGATGCAGATCGAAATAATTATTTCGTTTTATTTGTATGTCAACAACAACATTAGTAGAACTCTTTAACTTTCATATTTCGGTGGAACATATTTTTCATTTGATTGAATGGCGTGCAGCAAAGTGTTATTTTGTAAAATTAGTTTATAAACAGACGCTTCACATGTAAACAAACATATATATTTAGGTGATTGTTAAATTGTAAAAAGCAGTACTTCACGTAGGACACTGGGCTAAAGAAGGACATTTCACGACTTTATTTGGCCTTCGCAATCCCGCAGGAAAATGCTTTGTATAAGGTTCCGTCCTGCGAAAAGCAGTACGTCTGGTCGTCCTGCATGTGTTCATTGCCGAACGTAGATAAAAAAACAGCAGCGACAAAATAACTCGAAAAACATAACGGTGAGATATGAGAGGGCAGGAAAATGTCGCGTTTTTAACGACCTGTAGGCTAGATGCCATGGTCCGAAGTATTTTCGAACCTCATCTTTCTGTGCATTGTATTTTGCCCGAATGTGTAGCCAGATTACCTCCAACCAGATGGTACGGAGTTCGGGGCTTATTTCATTGTAGCTCTGTTATTGGCTCGCAGTTCACCTGGGCGTGTCTAATAAACCGTGATCCATTTGCAGACGTAACATAAATGTGCGTGTGTTTGATGTCTAGCTCGTCCTAAAATGCATTCTAGAATTTCTCAGTCCCTAATTTTACATGAACAATCCTCTAAAAGATATAAATAAGTTACAAAAAAATGGAAACAAGTCAAAACACCAGAAGGAGAAATCAAACAAACGGACAACGTGTACGGAATTCAAAGACGTTTCAATTAATATTCTGGTGTTTTTGTCTCGTTTACATTGTCTTGACTGAATTTTTACGTGAAAACTGACTGCAGTTCTCGTTGTGAAGTTGGCAGCGAATAAGCTGTAATAGTTCCACTTTTAACTTCGTGTTAGAAGTGTAACAATAAAGTAATGACACGTTTTATTACAAATTGTTATTTTAATTACAAATAGAGCAAGTATAGGCATACAATTACTAATGCCCAGAGCATTTTGCATATTCATTATGCGTCCAACTGGGGCATATGAAGGGTTAATAGCAAGATTTTATAAACCACCAGTATAACTCTCTATGAAAATAATTATGGCAGAAATTTAATTATGTTCAGTACTGAAATTGAAATGCCAAGCATAGCTTAGTATGTAGACGAAATTATACGCTGTTCTCTGTAATATGATAAGCATAATTAGCTCAGAGTTCACGTTTTTTTTTTTTTGTTAAATTAACTTCGTGGACTTGAACTAGTTGTACACCGAAGCCTTCAATATAATATATTTTATATATGGATCCTTATATTAGTTGTTAATTAAAGTATTGTCTACGCCTTGCTACTTTGCAAAGCTGTCTGTCTCCCTGATTCGATCCGCCTACGACGTTTGTCTAAGAAATGTTGCACAGAGGCTAAGAACTAAGAGAATCAGGTAGTTCGCGAAGTGCTGGTTTGTTATGAGATTGAACACCAGGGGCGTTCTGGCCAGCCGACGGGATGAGAGAAGTCAGAAAGGTTCCTTCCCTGAACAGGCTATGGTTGATTTTAAAATGTGCCTAAGCATAATTTTAACTGAAATGTGTGATATTGGACATTTAAAACAGAAGCCAGGAGGTGGATAAGTTTCATATAATTAGCGAAATAGATCAATTATTTTGATTCTGTGAGTGTCTGCACTCCAAACTTGAAATAGTGAAAATGGAGCCAATCAGAGAAAACCAGGGAAAAAGATACCGCTGGTAATCAGTACCATAAAACTAATTTATTCATATGATGACTGAATTTTACTTATTTATGTGTGATCCCCACTAAATGCCGAGAATTCCACTGCCGTAAGTCGCTTGTTCCCAGTTCATTTGTTTGATTCATCAGTCGGTAAAAGCTTATCAACTGAATTTCAGAGAATTTTATTTCAGTCATTGGTATCACTGATTCGGGATTAGTGTACGTAGGTTGAGTAGTGAGTTGGGAGAGAGGGGGAATACCTACTCTGTTATTGGACGAAATGTTTCTCGTGATGCAACTGTAATACGGGGTGCCGGTTTAATATTACTAGTGTGTAGTTGGCTTGCGAGGTGTTCAGACTCTCGATGCCAGCTGCAAGCTAGCTTGGCAGTGGACTTCGGTGTAAGCTGACGTCATAATACAAACACACAACACGCACATTTATATATACACTGAAGAGCCAAAAAAACTGGTACACCTGCCTAATATCGTGTAGGGCCCCCGTGAGCACGCAGAAGAGCCGCAAGACGACGTGGCATGGACTCGATTAATGTCTGAAGGTATGCAGGAGGCAATTCACGCCATGAATCCTGCAGGGCAGTCCACGAATCCATAGGAGTGCGAGGCGGTGGAGAGCTCTTCTGAACAGCACGTTGCAAGGCATCCCAGATATGCTCAATAATGTTAATGTATTTTGATTTAGGTGGTCAATGGAAGCGTCTAAAGTCAGAAGAGTGTTCCTGGAGCCACTCGGTAGCAACTCTCGATGTGTGGGGTGTCGCATTGTCCAGCTGGAATTGTCCACGTCCGTCGGAATGCACAATGGACATGAATGGGTGCAGGTGAACGGACAGGATGTTTACGTATCTGTCATCTGTCAGAGTCGTATCTAGACGTATCAGAGGTCCCATTTCACGCCAACTGCACACGCCCCATATCACGACAGAGCCTCCACCAGCTTGAACAGTCCCCTGAAGACATGTAGCGTCCATGGATTCATGAGGATGTCTCCATACCCGTACACGTCCATCCGCCCGATACAATTGGAAACGAGACTCGTCAGACCAGGCAACGTGTTTCCAGTCATCAACAGTCCAATGGCGGTGTTGGCGGTCCCAGGCGAGGCGTAAAGCTGTGTGTCGTGCAGTCAACAACGGTACACGAGTGGGCCTTCAGCTCCGAAAGCCCATATCAATGATGGTCCGTTGAATAGTTCGCACGCTGACACTTGATACTGCCCCAGCATTGAAATCTGCGCCAATTTGAGAAAGGGTTGCATGTCTGTCACGTTTAATGATTCTCGTCAGTCGTCGTTGTTCCCGTTCGTTCACGATCTTTTTCCGGCCCCAGCGATGTCGAAGATTTGATGTTTTACCGGATTCTCGATATTCACGGTACACTCGTGAAATGGTCGTACGCGAAAATCCAAATGTTTTCGCTACCTCGGAGCTGCTATGTCCCATCTCGCATGCGCCGACTATAACACCACGTTCAAACTCACTTAAATCTTGATAACCTGTCATTGTAGAAGCAGTAACCGATCTAGCAACTTTGCCAGACGCTTGTTGTCTTATATAGGCGCTGCCGACCGCATTGCGTTACTCCGATTGGTTCCATACCTCTGTTATTTTCATACGCACGGCTATGCCAGTTTTTTTGGCTCTCCAGTATATATATATATATAATTTCTTGATACCTTTGGTTCAAAAACCTCGTGTACCTCATTTTACATAGGCCTGCAAATAAATAAATATATCCACTTTTTTTTTAATTGGAGCACTCTAGAATGTGAGATAGGAGTTACCAACTAACAGCAGTTAACACATAGTAATTTATGTCCTTTATATTACTCAGCTGTTATTGTGGATTAGAAATGATAGGTCTGCCACGACTGCACGGAACACGTTCAACACGGCCCAGTGAGGCGCGTCCGAACCCAACTACGACTTGGGAAATCCCCATTGGAGTGACGAGAATCGAGCCCGGGCCTTCTGCGTTAGGAGCAACCACATTAATCACCACGCCACGAATGCATCCGGGCGTTGTCTTCTACTTTAATACGTTATACGTCCTTTCAATACTTTAACGTCTTGTAAATATGCAGCGTTTTACCTTCACAAGAGAACATCGAGTTCTCACTGAGTTCGCGACGGAACTGTAGTTAGTGTGACACTCGGTTACAAGGAGTACGTTGGTGTCGCGTAAAAAACAAGAGGCAACTGTGTACGTACATCAGGAAATGAATGCTGCCGGAAGCTGTTGAATTTTTACTTGAGTTTTTATTTTCTTTATACCTGCATTCTGTTGCTTATTTGTATCACTTATCATTTCATATTCAAAGGAAGCCATGCGAAGAAACAATGCGAAACACTGTGAATGTACTCGTATTTTGCAACGCACTTTTTACATTTAGCTGTATAGAAAAACAATCTAATACAAAATATGTATTAAGAAATAATTCTGAACATTACTTAAAAGATATAAAAGAAACGCACATATTTGTTTTATCGCAGCTAAAATCACAAATTTACAAAACCTGGCCTGTACTGTTACAAAATTAAATGTTGCAAACCCCTGCCTTGGGGGGGGGGGCGCATTCCATTCAAACCAGTCAAAATGGACTTTTCCCTGTCGTCCAAGGAAATAATGGGGGACGAGATTTGGGCAGCTCTTAACAGCGAGGTCTTGATAGCCGATGAAGGTGAAGTGTGGTGAGTACGGAGAAGCGCCGGAATGATGGAGCGGGGGAAACTGGATATCCCTGAGAAAACCCGCCAACCGCCGGCACGATTCCCTCCAAGAAAAGAATTAACTCTCACCATAAGTGGATTCTCAGAAGTGATGATTCATCAGCCTTTAGCAGGCATCTTAACTTGAACTTCTAAGGTAGTATCAGCAGTTTACTGAACATCAGAATTTCTGAAAAAAAAATTTGGTACGCCAGTAAAGCTGTTGCTTTACTAGGCATTACCAACACATATTTTTTTCTGTCTTTATTTATATTGATTAATAATGCACTTTATAATTTATAGATAAAATTTAAAATGTACTTAAATCTAATAATAATAAGATACTGTTTTGTTAGCAAATATGTAAAACGCTCGTGATGCATTACATAATTTAGGAAAATAACGGGGTAATTTTTTAAAGGTTTGTTTCAAAAAGTGTGAAGACGCCACTCATAGATTATACTTAAGTGTAAACAGTAAGTGTAAACATGTTGACGAGATTTTTTAGTGAATTAAATAAAAAATGTGTTTTCATGCAAAAATGTTCTAGCTCTGCTACACAAAAAGGTTTATTGTGGTATTATATATACATGTATATATATATACATATATATTTATATATATATGTGTGTGTGTGTGTGTGTGTTTGTGTGTGTAAATTATTTCTAGCAACTTTTCATTTGAACATGTTCCAATATTTTTTATGCTTTTTTTTCTGTGCAATTACGATAGTCGAGATAAAATGTAATTTAAGGTGATATTTGGTTTTACTGTAATCCATCGTCTAAAATTTAAGTCCCCGAATCCGCTGTTCATACTCTTTTAACGACGAATTTTAAAATACTTCAAACAACTGCTCAATTAAAGTCTGTAAACTAGTTTATATTAGTCATATTGTAATTTGCCGCTTTAATACGCTGCATTAACATTCATCAAAATATTATACTGTTTCAAAGTGCAACCCTCCTCGAGTCAGGTAGACTATTCTCGGAATGTGTGGAAGTCCCAGAAGTGATGATGAGTGACACGCGGCTGTTTACTATATATTTGTAACAACGCGAACTTATTTCGTTATCCACACAAATGCCATTATTGCAAATGAACAAACACTGTGGAATCAAACAAAATTTTGAAATTATACAAGAATTCCTTAGTTCCAGTTACGAAATCTTTTTTCACGGTGTGCATGTCGCAAAGGTGGTTGTATTCGATCGGCGTCGTACATTGCGTTGCTCGGTACCTAATGATATTCCCTAAGGATAACTGATACTTAGAGACCGGAAAAATTCGCGAGTTCAACGACCTGTAGGCTATACTCCATTCTCGTATGTAAATTCATGCAAATATCACTGTTCATTGGTTGCCTGTTGTGTTATCGGGATACGGTGATTCGATCTGTATTTTACTGTGCATTTATTATTGGCTCAGAGTTGTCCAGGAGGGGTAAACTAACGTGTGGACCAATAGCATTAGCAATACGAACGTACGAGGTTTCGAATTATAGCTTGTCCCGAAATGAAAACGCGAATTTTTCAGGTCTCCACTGATACTTAAAAAGTGATTCTGCTCTTCGTCGTGACTGGCTCATATCGCCGATCACCGAGCAGAGAGCCCACGGCTTATTGGTTGTAATAACGAATCAAGTTCTTCGCCAGCTTCAGTACAGCACGCGTGGAAACATTTCTTATTTGCGAGAGCTGGAACCGTGAGTCGAAGCGGGACTGAAAGGTTTTCACGTCTGAGACTGCAATACAATATATTCTGTAGTAGATAATGTTTGTCGGGAGTGTCTTAAACAGTGATCACTTCGCCGGGAATAGCCTATACAAGTCGGAGATGAAAGAGTTTTCAATATGGCGCCTGCGCAGACGGGGGACTCCTGATTGCGGGCCCGCGAAGTCAACGTCGCACGAGCACACACGCACATGGAGCCCACCCCCCACCCCCCTCGTAGGGCCACGAATATTGCTATGTGGTTTCCCGCCCCCTTCTCCACCTCTCGCACAGAGAGGTTGGGAAGGCGTCTGTCTCACAGTGAGCAACGCGCGCTCTTCATTATTTCCCCACCCCNTCACAGTGAGCAACGCGCGCTCTTCATTATTTCCCCACCCCGTTATTTTCCCAAGCCCTCCTCTTTGATGCGTGGGTCACATCCATGACGTCACGCGACTTCTGGTAGTACCCGGGGGGGTGAGGTCTCCCCCCCCCCTCGTAGAGTACTCGGAGTGCTGGAGAGACTCAGCGACTGCAAAAGCGCGCCCCCCGGGTTACGCACGGTTGTGTCGNTAGAGTACTCGGAGTGCTGGAGAGACTCAGCGACTGCAAAAGCGCGCCCCCCGGGTTACGCACGGTTGTGTCGGCGAGGGTTACAAAGGCCGGCGGACGCCACGCGATATTTCCCTCCCTCCGAAGTTTTGAAAAGCCATCTGTGCTGCGCGGTTGGCACCCCTACAAACCCGCAAACCGCTGTGTTTCCCCGCCAAAGGACGTTGCGTGCGCTTGACAAATGAGCAGCGGGCAGTGACGTCAGTCCTCGCGCCCTCATCTTAGGAGAGAGTGCATGCTGGTCGCAAGAGAAGTCAGCAGAGTATAATCCNCGTCTCAGGAGAGAGTGCATGCTGGTCGCAAGAGAAGTCAGCAGAGTATAATCCATGAGTGTAGCGTTTTCATACTTTTTTGAAACGAACCTTTGAAAAATTACCCCGTTATTTTCCTTAATTATGTAATGCATCACGAGCTTTTTACATATCCGTTAACAACACAGTATCTTACTATTATTAGATTTTACATAAATTTAAATTTTATTAACAAATTATAAATTGCATTATTAATCAATATAAATAATGACAGAAAAAAAATATGTGTTGGTAATACCTAGTAACAAATAGTTATCAAGCAAAATGTTCAACTGAGTGCGCACAAATGCGGCGCGTTGCCCGTTTGGTGGAATTTCCCTACAATTAGCTACGCTTTGTTTGAATGAAGTGGAGGGAAATCCTGAAAGTAGAGCTTTCGCAAGGCTTCAGAAAAGTTGGAAGTAACCGCGAATGAACTATATGTAGGCTATATACATCATGGACGATCGATTCAGCAACTTCATTGTCACTACCGAGTTCCTTCTTTGTGTCCTTCGCTGTTTTTTTTTGTACCTGTTTTGAATTTTTTAATATTTACTTGTTTTGTTGTTGCGGTGTTCATTACTGTGTTTATATATATATATATATTTAATTAGTTCGTTTATTTGGGATTCGACTACGATAGCCATTGTTTAGACACGGTTTGAAATTCAAACTCTTTTTGTTATGTTATTAACTGGGGAATTATGTTTTACTCATAGGTTATGATTGCGACTGATCTCTGTTATAGTTATTTTCTGTTTATTTTCCCCGTATTTCATTACAAGCTTATTCTTTCTTTTCTATGTTATAATGACTACTGTGTACCACGTCACTTGCTAGTTCTTTATTGTCCTCTTCTGTGATTGTTATTTGTTTTTTTTGTGTCCCTGTTTCCGTTATAGGCTATACTTGTGTTTTCGTTTGCCAATGGATACGGTCAAATGGAGACGTCATATATTTCTTATTATACCTTTGTAATTAAACTTTATGAAAATATGACTTTTTTATGCAAATGTATTTTGTAAAATACATATAGAATACGTGTTTATTGTTCGTCCTTACAAGCGGACAAAGAAAACCAGAAAGGAATTGTACGATGTCATCCAGCAACTAAACTGGACAATATTTCCAAATTATTTTTCGTACTTAGTAGAATACTTAAGCAACATCCGCGTTATATGAGTAACTAAATATGACGCAAGAGTATCATATTATAATAGTTTTCATAATATCTTCAGATTTTTTTCGGCTCAGAAATATGTGTATAGGAGTAATAAGTTATGTATTTATGGATNTTGGCTCAGAAATATGTGTATAGGAGTAATAAGTTATGTATTTATGGATTATCTGTAAATAATAATATTTACTCAAAGAAAGGAATAAGAAATACGCGATAAATGTATTTATTTTTCGATCTGTTACTAATTTGATGACGAATAGCAACAAAAATATTCATATTGTAACGAAATTTGTTTAGACGCGTGTATTAACGTAAAATAAGTCTGCGAGACATGTATTGCGGTGAAATATTCTGGCCATGTGTATTAAAGTGAAATGTAGTTGAGATATTTGTATTTTAGCGAAGTTTCTTTTTNATATTCTGGCCATGTGTATTAAAGTGAAATGTAGTTGAGATATTTGTATTTTAGCGAAGTTTCTTTTTTAAGCTATCCGCGGTTAATTGAGCACTTTCAAAAGTCTTGTTTAAGTTCTAAGTTTTTATCTTGTTTCTATCTTTCCACCGTATGTAGAATTAACATTAGGATGTGTCCGGCAACTTTATTTGCGCATCGATAATATTTTACTCTGAAATTGTTAGGTGTTAGTTCCAGAGTTCTTAATCTTAATCGTAGGCGCATAAAACAAACTGAAACTAAATTTTATACGGATTCAACATATTTCAAATTCACGCTTCCAATATGACGTTGATGCACGGAACTAANTGTGTTTCCCCGCCAAAGGACGTTGCGTGCGCTTGACAAATGAGCAGCGGGCAGTGACGTCAGTCCTCGCGCCCTCATCTTAGGAGAGAGTGCATGCTGGTCGCAAGAGAAGTCAGCAGAGTATAATCCATGAGTGTAGCGTTTTCATACTTTTTTGAAACAAACCTTTGAAAAATTACCCCGTTATTTTCCTAAATTATGTAATGCATCACGAGCTTTTTACATATCCGTTAACAACACAGTATCTTATTATTATTAGATTTTACATAAATTTAAATTTTATTAATAAATTATAAATTGCATTATTAATCAATATAAATAATGACAGAAAAAAAAATGTGTTGGTAATACCTAGTAACAAATAGTTATCAAGCAAAATGTGCAACTGAGTGCGCACAAATGCGGCGCGTTGCCCGTTTGGTGGAATTTCCCTACAATTAGCTACGCTTTGTTTGAATGAAGTGGAGGGAAATCCTGAAAGTAGAGCTTTCGCAAGGCTTCAGAAAAGTTGGAAGTAACCGCGAGTGAACTATATGTAGGCTATATACATCATTGACGATTCAGCAACTTCATTGTCACTACCGAGTTCCTTCTTTGTGTCCTTCGCTGTTTTTTTTTGTACCTGTTTTGAATTTTTTTTATATCTACTTGTTTTGTTGTTGTGGTGTTCTTTACTGTGTTAATATATATATTTAATTAGTTCGTTTATTTGGGATTCGACTACGATAGCCATTGTTTAGACACGGTTTGAAATTCAAACTCTTTGTTATGTTATTAACTGGGGAATTATGTTTTACTCATAGGTTATGATTGCGACTGATCTCTGTTATAGTTATTTTCTGTTCGTTTTCCCCGTATTTAATTACAAGCTTATTCTTTCTTTTCTATGTTATAATGACTACTGTGTACCACGTCACTTGCTAGTTCTTTATTGTCCTCTTCTGTGATTGTGATATGTTTTTTTTTTTGTCCCTGTTTCCGTTATAGGCTATACTTATGTTTTCGTTTGCCAATGGACACGGTCAAATGGAGACGTCATATATTTCTTATTATACCTTTGTAATTAAACTTTATGAAAATATGACTTTTTTATGCAAATGTATTTTGTAAAATACATATAGAATACGTGTTTATTGTTCGTCCTTCCAAGCGTACAAAGAAAACCGTAAAGGAATTGTACGATGTCATCCAGCAACTAAACTGGACAATATTTCCAAATTATTTTTCGTACTTAGTAGAATACTTAAGCAACATCCGCGTTATATGAGTAACTAAATATGACGCAAGAGTATCATATTATAATAGTTTTCATAATATCTTCAGATTTTTTTCGGCTCAGAAATATGTGTATAGGAGTAATAAGTTATGTATTTATGGATTATATGTAAACGATAATATTTATTCAAAGAAAGTAATAAGAAATACGTGATAAATGTATTTATTTTTCGATCTGTTACTAATTTGATGACAAATAGCAACAAAAATATTCATATTGTAACGAAATTTGTTTAGACACGTGTATTAACGTGAAATATGTCTGCGAGACATGTATTACGGTGAAATATTCTGGCCATGTGTATTAAAGTGAAATGTAGTTGAGATATTTGTATTTTAGCGAAGTTTCTTTTTTAAGCTATTCGCGGTTAATTGAGCACTTTCAAAAGTCTTGTTTAAGTTCCCAGTTTTTGTCTTGTTTCTATCTTTCCACCGTATGTAGAATTAACATTGGGATGTGTCCGGCAACTTTATTTGCGCATCGATAATATTTTACTCTGAAATTGATAGGTGTTAGTTCCAGAGTTCTTAATCTTAATCGTAGGCGCATAAAATAAAGCTGAAACTAAATTTTATACGGATTCAACATATTTCAAATTCACGCTTCCAATATGACGTTGATGCACGGAACTAAACCCGTTGCCAAGTTTACAAAGAGTATGCCATTCAGCGCGAACATAAAATATTCACACTCAGATGCAAAATATAAGTAAATTTTCAAAATTTCTGTATATATGGTTATTAATTAATCGTGAAACAGTCGACTGTTATATGAACTGTTGCTGAGAATTTTGCACTCTAGTAAAGTTTTTTTAAGTATTTGTTTTGAAGTGATATATTGTATGTGTGTGTAGTACAGTGGAATATGTGCGAATAACTTTTCTTCCTGAATATGCTTTTATTATATTAGTATTGTAACGAAATGTTATATTGTGTATCAGACTTTACAATTTCTTAGGCATCTGTACTTAGGTGAAATAATCCTCGAGTCCTATTTATATAAATAACTAGTTATATATATATATATATAACTAGGACTCGAGTATCAGATCACTTTTGGAAATACGCATTGAAAACGAAGTTTTCTAAAGCCGGTCGACTTCAGCGAAAAGTTTCCGGTCATAAATGTGTTATAGCAAAATGTCTGTGACGTCCGTAAAATATTAAAGTGTTTGTGAGACATTTGCACTCCACTCTGAGAAATTATTCTCAAATTTGCCACATAATTGTATAAGTAGGGCCAGTGGCTTTTCGCGTAAAAATCGGAGCACACAGTAGACTTCAATACTATATACACACCTAAGCTGTTGTTTTACCTCCATTGGCTGCTGGTGCCATGTCCGTCTTTGACCAAGCCACTCAGGACTAAGTAACTCCGACACTGAACCTTCGTGATTCGTGCGCGAACGGTTAACACGGGCCAGAACATTATTTAGCCAATCAAATAAGCTGGACGACCCNTTGTGTGCAAACGATTAACACGGACCAGAAATTTTTTTAGCCAATCAAAGAAGCTGGTCGACCCTACATTGCTTTGGACTGTATCTTGTCTCGAAATATTTTCGCGAAATATCACTGCCCCTATGTATAAGTATAGTTGTAATTCACTATTAGTCAATTATTTCCTTATAGTTCCATATAGCCGCGTTCCTATATTTCCTCATTAAAAAGTCTTATGCGTAGTAAAGATCCCAGCTATTCCTATATGCACAGCCTGATATGTGGTGTTAGCCCTTTCTGCATAATACGTACATGTTGAAATCTTGTATTGCAGTTAAGAAAGTTAACGGGCTGTTCGGTATATTTGAGCACCTTTGAAATCATCTTTTGAAAAGTGTCATTGCCCGCACACATGCGTGTATTTTAACGGACACGCTGGATGGCATGCGCCTAGTAAAATTGGTAGCTATGGAGGGAAAATTATCCCATTTCTTGGAATGATGAATTAAAAAGTGTTGGGCAAAAATTGTTTGAATACTTGGATGATTTATTTTGCTGTCTGTTTTTTTAATGCATATGAGTGTAACAATTAGCAAATTTGTAAAATTTGTACTTTCCTAATTATTCCACCGTTTCACTTAGCCGGAGCATGAATAACGTGATCAGGCCTACGGCAACGTTGGTTTTGCATATGGCGGAGGAATACACTACGTGTATATGAGCAGATGATAGGCAGGTCGTTCAAAAGTGCTCAGTTTACAGTGAACAGTCTTCATCGTCTGTTCCCGTTATCTTCACACACTTTTTGAACAATATATTTTTTTTTTTTTTAAAGCACCATATGTGTAACGCATTTGGTTATTTCTGAAGTACATCACTATATCAAGCGTTTTTATATTTCTGTTAACATAAAAGCATTTTATTATTGGTTTAGTTAAACTTTCATTTAAATTTTATTTATAAATTATTATATGTAGTATAAAATTAGCATGTGTAAAATTATGGAGAAAATAAGTGCATCATAAGAAATAGTTCTAGTGCAAAACACTATTAAACTGCGTGCCCACGAATACGGTGCATTGTGCCTTTGGTGTGATTTCCGAAGCTTAGTTTGCATCATGAGGCGGAGGAATAGACTGAAAGTAGAACTTCAGTAAGGTTTCAGAAAGTTGGAAGTAACCGTGAACTGACTGACTGTACCAGTTTTTATTTTTACAGTGCAGCAGCAGACAGTGCGTTACCATGATTTTTGCAAAAATAAATAGACTTTTAACTTAAAATGATAGTTAGTATATAACTTCCAAAAAGCTATTTTGGCACAAATTTGGCTTCCGCTATAATGTTTCTTGAAGTCAAAGGAGTGTCATGTCAGCCATTTTACTTAAATCCGACACTCGGCTTATAGTGTTCACAGTAAAGTGAGCACTTTTGAGGTCCTAGTTACTTTTTCCTTTCAGAGATTTTTTATCCTTTAACAACCTTTAAAAAAAAAATTTCCCGTGCAAGTACACTGAAGAGCCAAATAAACTGGTACACCTGCCGGTACAAGAGTGGGCCTTCGGCTCCGAAAGCCCATATCAATGATGTTCCGTTGAATAGTTCGCACGCTGGCACTTGTTAATGCCCCAGCATTGAAATCTGCGCCAATTTGAGAAAGGGTTGCACATCTGTCACGTTAAATGATTCTCGTCAGTCGTCGTTTGTCCCGTTCGCTCACGATATTTTTCCGGCCGCAGCGATGTCGAAGATTTGATGTTTTACCGGATTCCCGATATTCACGGTACACTCGTGAAATGGTCGTACGCGAAAATCCAAATGTTATCGTTACCTCGGAGATGCTATTTCCCATCTCTCGTGCGCCGACTGTAACAACACGTTCAAACTCACTTAAATCTCGATAACGTGCCATTGTAGCAGCAGTAACCGATATAGCTGCCGACCGCATCGCGTTACTCTGTTTGGTTCCATACCTCTGTTATTTGCATACGCATGCCTATGCCATTTTTTTTGGCTCTTCAGTGTACATATCGAATNTTTGGTTCCATACCTCTGTTATTTGCATACGCATGCCTATGCCATTTTTTTTGGCTCTTCAGTGTACATATCGAATATTTGACCGGAGTTAGCAAGCCCAAGCCTCATGTGTTGATTGTGTCGGGTTTGGAGATGTACATAGGAGAGTGTGTTTCAGTGTGGACGGTGGACGTGGACGCAGTGCTGGGGAAGGGCGCCACTCTTCCATGTGACGTGGAGCCGGCCACCAGGGAAGACCGTGTCTACATGGTGCTGTGGTTCCGCCGGGGAGCGAGCAAGCCGCTGTACAGGTGTGTCCACCACTGCATTCCATCGTCCTTCACTATCCTCGTCCTTCACATGTTATAACTAGGGCCAGTGACTTCTCGCGTGACAATCCGAGCACACAGTAGACTTCAATACTACACAGGGTGTATCAGTACAGCGGCTACAAACTCTCGGGAGAAATAGAGCACACCTAGACGATCGGGAATCACATAGCAATGCATGGTCGGAAACGCTTTCCTGGCGCGGTAGTGACGACACAAAACACAAGATATGAAGAACACGAACAGGGTCATATGTTGCTGACGTCCCAGCATTTTTGCTGTACTTAGAAAATAAGCATGTTTTCTCACCCTGTTCGTGTCCTTTCCTTTCTTGCGTTTTGTGTCGTCACTACCGCGCCAGGAAAGCGTTTCCGACCATGCGTTGCTGTGTGATTCCCAATCATCTAGGTGTACTCTATCTCTCCCGAGAGTTTGTAACCGCTGTACTGATACACCCTGTATACACGCCTCAGCTGTTGTTATACCTCCATTGGCTGCTGGCGCCGTGTCCGTCTTTGACCAAGCCACTCAGGACTCAGTAACTCCGACACTGAACCTTCGTGATTCGTGCGCAAACTGTTGACGTGGGCCAGAACATTTTTTTTAGCCAATCAAAGAAACTGGATGACCCTACGGTGCTTTGGACTGTACCTTGTCTCGAAATCTTTTCGCGAAATGTTACTGGCCCTAACTATAAGGCTGTTCGCGCGCAACTGAGCACTTTTGAAGGCCCTGCTGAGCATCTACTTGCATGCACATTGCGTATCCTTCCGCCATATTCCCACGGGCCGGGTCACTTTATTCATGCTTCGGTCAACTGAAACTGTAAAATTATTAGAAAGTAATTGTTTTGAAAATTGTTTCATATTCTTACACTTCGATGAAGTAAACACAGAAATACAAATACGTAATTTAGTCGTTCACGAATATTTACCGAACCCTTTTAATTGAACGTTAAGACNATGCACATTGCGTATCCTTCCGCCATATTCCCACGGGCCGGGTCACTTTATTCATGCTTCGGTCAACTGAAACTGTCAAATTATTAGAAAGTAATTGTTTTGAAAATTGTTTCATATTCTTACACTTCGATGAAATAAACACAGAAATACAAATACGTAATTTAGTCGTTCACGAATATTTACCGAACCCTTTTAATTGAACGTTAAGACGTGGAACTATTTTCCTTCCGTCGTTACCAACTTAACTGGGTGCACGCCGACCAGTCTGCCCGTTAAACAATTCCAAGGTAGGGCGTGACATTTCTCAAACGTTGATTTCAAAATTGCTCAGTTAACCTTGAACATCCTTTATAAGAAGTTCATGTCTAATAAGGCCTTGCTAGTTGTAAGCTGTTGTGTATATTATATATTTTAATTTAACTGTGGAATATTTCAACGTATATCCTTTTTTCAGAACAGAAACGAAAATCGATATTTAAGGCAAATTCTCAAATTTGCTTAATTAAAAATAAATATGGTCGTTCGAAATTGTCAAAGTAAGCGAAATTGTCGTGTAGATATCTGTTTACGGTATTTATTCTTATGTGAAAGTTCTTTTGTTCCACAGCGACAATGCAGTATCTTCTCTGAACATATTGCTGTATTAAAACCTTATACTTGCCGCTTGAAATTACGAGATAACAGAAGACACGCGAAGCTTTTTTACGCTGTTTTCCATCGCCGTCTCAACATGTCCTTATGGTCAGACGTGACCTTGAGAACGATAAAATATTTTTACTAAGGAGGCTCCTTAAAAGTGTTCATCACCCAAAAAAAACTATATTTTATTTTTGTACGAAACACCGTTTAACCGTTAGACATTACTTGTAGCACTCCTTCCTAGTGTAAAAAAATTTAGATAGTTTTTTTTTGCAAGTTGAAATCACAGTTTCAGCGTTTCTGAAACGTAAAATTAAATAATAGAACATTTTACAGAAAATGTAAAATGGGTGACTAAAAGGTCATGTGTGAATTCATTTTAAGGAACGCCTAACAAAATTTATTTTTACAAAAAAATCATAGTCTGCCGCAAATTAAAAATGTGCAAAAATTTCCTTATTTTAAGCAATTTTAAAACATTTTGAAAACTTTCAATAGCGAGATTTTAAATATTTATGACGTTACTCGTGTTATCTTATTTCAGTGTGTATTATCTCATTTAGGCAAGTGTTTTGGATTTTTTTTTATTAGTATGTCCCTAAAATACTAAAATTGCGATTTTGGCATTTTGCAGAATATATGCGGTCTAAGTTTGTTTGTTTTTTAAAATAGTACTTGTGAATGATGCCTACAAGTTAAGCAATATTTCGTACAAAACATAAATACTGAATTTTNTAAAACATTTTGAAAACTTTCAATAGCGAGATTTTAAATATTTATGACGTTACTCGTGTTATCTTATTTCAGTGTGAATTATCTCATTTAGGCAAGTGTTTTGGATTTTTTTTTATTAGTATGTCCCTAAAATACTAAAATTGCGATTTTGGCATTTTGCAGAATATATGCGGTCTAAGTTTGTTTATTTTTTAAAATAGTACTTGTGAATGATGCCTACAAGTTAAGCAATATTTCGTACAAAACATAAATACTGAATTTTCTGTTAACCAACTCCTCTAACTGGGCACTTTGTAAAATCGTGCTTATGATATATTTGCAACATACAACGACACAGGAGTCCGTGACATTCTAGGGACTGCAATTTGTCCCCTTCTTGATGTTAGACGCAGCTGTGTGTCAAACACAACCGTAGCAGACAAAGATGAAACGGAAAAAAATCGGGTAGTTTCGCACCCAATATTCCATCTGAAGGAGGGAAATGTTCCAGGCGCCGAATATTAGTGAATTATATTGTAGTTGCCTGTGTTGCGTTTTTGTATCCGGGAAGATTTTTTTTTTTTTAGTTTCTGCATTGAATTGTTTTGTGAAATATTGTGTTGTCTCCTTTGCGATTTTAGTGTGATCTAAGTTATGGTTTTTCGCAACCGTGTTAGTTATTTTATGATATTGTTTCTGCATTGTTTCTTTGATTATTGTCGCCCCTTATATTTTTTGTGTTTCCGTTTTTGTCTAATATTGTTTTATTATTGTTACTTTGCCGTCCTTAGTTTAAATGTTTAAATTGAAGACATTGTTATTATATTTTCGCATTTGGTATAAACGTTACTNGTTTAAATGTTTAAATTGAAGACATTGTTATTATATTTTCGCATTTGGTATAAACGTTACTTTTTCTCAAATTTATTAGTAGAAAAGGTAGAATTTAAACACTTAATATTTTATTGTGCTATTCTCATTGGAAGGCTGCTCTATAGACAAACACGGTCTAGCTGTGCGCCAGTAATAAACAGGTTAAAAGAGTGAGTAAGTTATGAACCACCCAGTACAACCGCTTNATTATATTGTAGTTGCCTGTGTTGCGTTTTTGTATCCGGGAAGATTTTTTTTTTTTTTTAGTTTCTGCATTGAATTGTTTTGTGAAACCTTGTGTTGTCTCCTTTGCGATTTTAGTTGATCTAAGTTATGGTTGTTCGCAATTGTGTTAGTTATTTTATGATATTGTTTCTGCTTTGTTTCTTTGATTATTGTCGCCCCTTATATTTTTTGTGTTTCCGTTTTTGTCTAATATTGTTTTATTATTGTTACTTTGCCGTCCTTAGATTAAATGTTTAAATTGAAGACATTGTTATTATATTTTCGCATTTGTTATAAACGTTACTTTTTCTCAAATTTATTAGTAGAAAAGGTAGAATTTAAACACTTAATATTTTATTGTGCTATTCTCATTGGAAGGCTGCTCTATAGACAAACACGGTCTAGCTGTGCGCCAGTAATAAACAGGTTAAAAGAGTGAGTAAGTTATGAACCACCCAGTACAACCGCTTTGCACTGCTGCAGCAGCCAATCAAGAAACGACAGTGGCTCAAGTAAATGGAGGACTCTTTATGTGTATCCCGCTTTAAAATCAAATCGCCAAATTCGCTAGGCTTTACTAGTCGGTTTTCATTGTCATTATTATCTCCTGTGGTGGTTTTATTTTCAGTTATTCCCGTATGTTTAAATGACTGCGAGGATCCCTGTTCCTTCTTAGTTCTTTGTCATCCTATCCTGTATTGTTATTAGTTAGTTGTATCTTTATTGACATTTTAGTAGAATGAAATGAGGAGAACTGGCGCACATGGCGTCCTGGTGCGGTTCCGCGGTGCCGCAGCCGCCATCTTGTATGACGTCATGCCGAAACCTCCTGCTCTGTCATTCCTCGTCAGCAGCTTCGATCTTTGATTTCCCTTTTTTTCCCTAGGAAATTTCCCCCACCACCATCGTATGACGTAGGTGACCATATTTAATTCCCGGGCCCGCCACCAGAGTATGTGAAGTTCTACAGTGCGCAACTAGGAGCGCTGGTATCGATGCGGCCATTTTGTGCGTGTTGTTTCATTCGTCGCCTGCAGGGGCGCGCTAGCATCGTGTAGTTCAAACGGTGGCCGCCAGGAGAGCTGGGAATTATTTTTAGTTGGTAGTTGTTTGCCGAACTCAAAAAATGCCAGAGGAGTGCGGAATCATTCCAGCAACTGTTGGGTCGGCAGTTGAGCGTCTTGACGACAAGACCACTGCGACATCTAGGAAAGGAGGTTGTTAAATCTCGAATACGTATATAGTTATTACCATCTCGAGCATTCGGACAGGTCCAGCCTTTATGTGTAAAAATCGCCATTACTTGGTTAGGAGAAGAAATAAAGTAAATACTCGCATCGGCCTACTCACTCCCCACTTGTTCGTGCATTCGGGCGCGCGCACTTCTGTACCTTCAACTTGTCTATGCATTCAGCAATGTGCGGAGCGAAGCCGTCACGTGCGCGGGAGACGTTTATTTCCTATTGTTACGTAACAGCTAGCAGTAGGATAAGAGCCACTAATTACACTTGCACGACTTCGTCAGCAGCAACGTGGTCTCTCTCTCTCTCTCTCTCTCTCTCTCTCTCTCTCTCTCTCGCAAGGATGAGGTTGATGAAGTTCGCAGCATCGCCCTCACACTTTACCTCCCACATGGCATAACCATGTGGACGGCTCCCGAGAATGGGACTAAGGCAGTAAGTACACTATTGCAGCAAAACCACTACAAGAAATGTTCCTCATATGCAATCAATTGGTGTACATGTATGTCTATAAAAATACACCAGTGGCGTCGCAAGCATAGTGCACTGGCGGCTTACGAAGCTGCGAACGGAAAAAACGACCCACCTAAAAAAAAAAAAATCAAAGCGGACAAAGGAACGCACAGAAATATGACAGCTGCAGGGGAAGACTACAGTAGAGGTAGATGCAGAAAAAATGCGGGGACAGCGCTGAAATAAAGAGTAAATGCAAGTACGATTTGACACACCAGTTACTTCAGTGCTAATGCGATACGAATACAATTTCACATTCACAACCCCCCACTAGGATAAGCATTGAGTCCTCTAGAAATCGGCTGTAACCGCAGGTCGGATACCCAACGCAGATGACAAATCCCATGCACAAGTACGAGCATGATTCATTGTGGAACGTGAAATAGAACACGCATCAGGACATATCTGTAACACTGCTGACAAGAAAAATAACACCTCTTGCATGAGCTACAGTTTGCCACCAGTCACCATCCGCAACAACGACAGCACACCTGACAAGATCATAAATACCTCTTGCACCTCAACACAAAAAATCAATGCCATTCAACTGCAGACATACGTCAAACAATTGTGTGGAGGAGGAGGGTGGGAGTGGACGCAATGCCATCGTTGTAATAACTGCTCATAATTCAGACAGTATATCCATATGGCACAGTATGTATTCCATCATCCAGTGTGCATCTCTTATCATCCTTCCATGTCAGAGCCACCTTATTTATGCATTAACCGTAGAGAACGTGTTGGTGAGAGCGAATTGTATGTACATTGACCCTCATCTCACACTGCTGGTGCAGGACATAATCTTCAAAGAGAATCTTGTTTTAAACAATGGATTCCTGCACTCCCTTGGCCCACTCAACTATGTTGCCCTTACACCTGTAGCTGAGCGAATTTCTCCGGAAACCCAACAAACTCGGTCGTAGTGGCTCCTTCACGCTCATCCCCAACACTTTGGCGTTGGTCGGGGAGAAGCAGGGATGATCGGCAGGGTATCAGTAGCCAGGTCCCGGTAACAATCTCCAGTGCAGAAATAATAGATGAAGATGTCGGAGTACATGCACACCAAGACACATCGACCACCACACTCTCGTCTCACCACGTCGTAGTGGAAGCGATATGTTACTGTTTTGGAGAGGTTGAAGACGGAGAACCCGGCACATATAGGTTTATCGAATAAAACAGTATCCTTTTCTAGTCGCATCGGGGCAAGCTTCTCGTGGTAAATGGCTCTGTCCTTGTACACTGGTTTCGCTACGAGTTTCCTTGACTTAAATTTTCGCGTGTACCAAGTATTGGCAAATGTCTTACAACGCCATTATCGGCAACTTCTATCTCGAAGCGTGGTAGAGAAGTGCGACATCAGTGCTCCTAGTGACTTGGCGTGGTCGACCAACTGTCTACCGTCGCGGAATTAGTGTTTGAGTGTTTTCATGACGCAAAGCTAGTATTTATAACTACCGAATGAATAAAAGCTGTATTTTCAAAAAATATATATGTAATGTTTACAGGATATTATTTGATGGCATGTTATAAACATACTTATTTCAAAGTCAAAGTCTACAACTAATGTATTATACTTATCCTTTTGTGATGTTAAATTCTGGCTTCAAAATTTTGAAGCTTGGAAATAGTCTGAGCATGCCAGATACATTTTTTGTATAATCTTTTAAGAACATGGTTTTAAAAAACTGTATCCAGGTAGCTCTTACACTTAACAACAAATCGTTTGCGGCTGTGAATCTTTATTTATAGAATACGCAAATACAAAGCATGGGATATATTGATAATCTCAATAAAAGCTGTTCATGGTAAAGTGAGAACTTTTGAAGCCCTAGTTACTTTTCATTTTCAGCCATTTTTTTATACAACCTCTCTTAAATAAATACTTCAGTGTAAGTAATAAACACAGTGTGTATATTCCACCGCAATCGGAAGTTAACGTCTAAGACTAAAATAAAATTTCTTTATTTACTGTTATTCCAAATGAGAGGGCTTTCAAAAGTGCTCACTTTACAGTGAATAGCCTATAGCTACCAGGTGTTTCAGGGGGAAACAGACGAGGTGACAGTATGGACCATTCTGAAGGGAAAATATAAATAAATGTATGCTCTATTCGCAAAGGTGAAACGCCTGGTATACATTAATCGGAACGATCAAATACGCCGTAATTCCCTTACTGCAAATATTTTATAAAATTACTACAACTGATGTTTGCGAAGGTCACTTGCAAAGCTACTACAAAAAATGTGCACGAAAATAGAAAGATATTTACCTGTTGTTTTTTCTAACTACAGAAATTAATTTTTCTAGTATCGGAAGAATTATTTTGTGGAACTTTTCACTCCATATTTACTCCAGCCAAAAAACATAAAAAATGAACCTACATATAATTTACATTACCATACATATATCACTCAACCAGGCAACAATATTTCCATCCCGTTTCCTGTTGTATGGGTACAATACTCAGGGTGTTTGTTGACTCTCTCTCTCTCTCTCTCCACTGGAAGAGCTAGTCGAGCCAGTCGCGCCATTTTCTAAAGAGTTGCCGTGCCGAAATCCGTGCAGTAAGATATTTCGTATTGCTTATCATGAAACTAATTCCCGTAAAATTGTTCCAGCCCATTCCAGGAAAAAAATATATAATTATATCTTTCTCCACTCCTGTGGAGGAAATCGGAATAAAATAACGATCTCGTTTCATTCTTTTCACCGAACCGCGTAGCTGATGTTTTTCCTCCGATTTCCTTTCTCCTGTCCGACTGCGAGACATTCGACTGCTGCTGGGTTTAATTTCATTCCTGGCTTTCAGGAACTGAAAAAACACAGCTGCGGCCCGCCGGGCAAACAGACTTCGTAATTAATATTCGCGATTAAATCTGGGGCAGCGCGGTAATTAAGAGCGCGTAGGCACTTTAGAGGGTTCTCGGTCGAGATCATTGTTATATTACGGCGGCTATGAGCGAAGACACTCTGTGGCGAAAATAGGAAGAGCACAAAACAGACGCACGTCTGCTGCGGGCTCAGAATCCACAACAAAATAGTACTTCTAGCTGATATTTTAACCCTTACGACCCACTTTTATGCTTAGAGGTCCTTCAATTTCGCGATTTCATTTTGGTACTAGGCCATGCTTCTCAGTCATTTATATATACACACACCCTGTTCACCGTAAATTGATCACTTTTGAAATCAATCTTTAAAAAGTTTCACTGGCTTTGCCTGCACGCATTTGAACATGTCCACTGACCAGCATTCGCNTTTTGAAATCAATCTTTAAAAAGTTTCACTGGCTTTGCCTGCACGCATTTGAACATGTCCACTGACCAGCATTCGCACAGTAAAGTTGGTAACAATGGAAGGAAAGTAGGTGCATGTCTTAACATTTATCTTCATTAAAAGTGTAAAGTAAACATTTTAAAATACTGAAATGATTTCCTTTGTTTTCTTTTTTTTTTATATACATTTGAATGTAGCAATTAGAAAATTTATAAAATATATTTACTTTTCTAATAATTTCGCAANCTTTTTTTTTATATACATTTGAATGTAGCAATTAGAAAATTTATAAAATATATTTACTTTTCTAATAATTTCGCAATTACTTTTGACCGTCACACGAATGAAGTGATCAAGCCCGTGGCAATGTTAGTTTACCGGATGGCGGAAGGATATACAGTGTGCACATAAGTAGATCATACGCAGAGCCTTTAAAAGTGCTCAGTTTATCGTGAACAGACCATACGTATATATGCACTTACGTGTATACACAAACATATGCAAACGAAACAACTGTCTATGTTCATCAGATGGTGTGTGATAAGATGAAACATTTTCCGTTGGACTAAGTTGAAATAAATAGGATTTCAATACTTCTCTTTGTTTGCTCCTGGCTTGGGGACATACAAAAAGTTTCAGAATTGCTGTCACCCAGTCATTAACTGAATGCCCTAATGAATTCTTACCTGCCACCGAATTAACCCATCAGCATATAACCCCGAGCGCACTAGTTCACGTCTGGCGTGTTGCAGAATAGCTCAGATCATGGCCAGTGCTCTACAGAAGCTTGCTGCAGTAGACAACGCCTTTCCCTGGGTGACACTATTGGCTGCTGCAGACACACCAACTATATTATAATTGGTTACTTTCTGTGCAATGGATCTACTGAAAATTCTTCCATGGGTTCCAAACTGTAAGCTGTTATAAATAGGGGCAGTGACATTTCGAGACAAGATACAGTCCAAAGCACTGTAGGTTCGTCCAGCTTCTTTGATTGGCTAAAAAATGTTCTGGCCNTTTCGAGACAAGATACAGTCCAAAGCACTGTAGGTTCGTCCAGCTTCTTTGATTGGCTAAAAAATGTTCTGGCCCACGTCAACAGTTTGCGCACGAATCACGAAGGTTCAGTGTCAGAGTTACTGAGTCCTGAGTGGCTTGGTCAAAGATGGACACGGCACCAGCAGACAATGGAGGTATAATAACAGTTGAGGCGTGTATATAGTATTGAAGTCTACTCTGTGCTCCGATTTTTACGCGAAAAGTCACTGGCCCTAGTTATAAGAAATTCGTAAGTGCTATTCTCACCGTGAATTTTCTTTTATATGCAACTCCTGAAATGAAAAATTAATGTGTACGTTAAAGGATCAATGCGCAAAATTCATAAAGCTTTATTTACTTTTTTTAAAGCGTTGCAATTAATTTATATTTGGTTATATATCAGGTGCAACATGCAGTGAAGTATCTCCTTGGCGCATGTCTTGCACAATCCCTGATTACTGCTACATTCTGTTATACCCGTGGGTAAGACAGAAGGTGTTCTAATTCATGTAGCATAAGAAAGAAAATATATGTTTGTACTAACAGGTTACCTATAGTTCTAACTGAAAACTNAAAAATAAAAAAAAAAAAAAAAAAAAAAAAAATTATAGCTGGAAATCAGTCCGCATTTAGCTGTTTTCGATGCATGAAATATTTCCGAGTAAAAGTAATTTTCTTCTTCGCGATAAATGTGTTTATTTTAGTTTCTGAGAACTGATTTTTCGTGTTAAATAACACTTAATGTACACATACGAATGGCACGAAGATACTTTTTTTATTGTCTACTAGCTAACCCGGCCACGCGTTGCTGTGACATGAAATATTTTGGTTCTATTCATTTCTGTGAAAATAATTGAAAGAAGTATATGTATTTTCAAAATCTTTATTATTGAACTATTTGTTCCTATACAAATGTTTTTAGTTTTACCATCTTCAGCGCGCATGAATAAGTTGGATGGTTCAAACCGCTGAAATGTTCAAACAGACAGCTGTCAACAAAGGCGCTTCCTGACACGAAAGCAAGGTAAAAAGGAACTTCTTGCAGATTTTAGTACCTTTGCAGGTAATACAGATAAAAAATAAATGCGTACTAACACTCGTGGGAACGAAAGGAAGGTTTATAAAAAAAACCAGAATGAAAATCGGTTGATTTTTTTGGAAGTTACATGCGTCTGAACAATCGGACACAAGGTTTATATATATATATATATATATATATATAAGCAACAAGCTATTTTATCGAATTTTTTTCTACGATAAGAAAACGAAAATCCCGAGGAAAAACAATTCTGAGAATTGCAAACAAGCGGTTTGTGTGATTATAAAAATTATTTGAGAAAGCCGTTTTGAGCTATGATGGAGTGCTCTGAAACCGCGTTGCTAATGTGCGTGAAGTCTTGAACAACGTTAGAGTACTCTGAAACTGCGTTTCAAATGCTCGTGAAGTCTTGAAAGCACCCGTCCGCCTCGTCTGAAGTGTGTGTTCTCTCCGTGGATCAGCACACGTAGGACGCACGTGTAACAGCCTCGTGGAAGAACGTGTATGTCTAGTGCACTGCACAGTAGTACAAGCGCAAGGCAGGCGGGCCCATTGAGGCTCAACTTCGCCTATTATACACATATTCTTCGTATTCCTGTCATAATTTCAATTTCAAGAAAATTACCGAAAATATTTGATTTTCAAAAAAATTTACATTTTAAAAGTTGTTTAATATTTTTGTATGTAATTCTTACTGTGCGTTATTCTCTGATTGCAAAAATTAGAGAATACATTAGTAAAATGTAAATATGTTCTTGACATTTTACAACTATAAAACAACTCATATTAAAAATTAAGCATAAAATTAAAAATTATTACCAGCTCGTAAAATGTAAATTTTATATTTAGTCCATTCACGATTACTTTAACTTTTATGAAGGCCTTATAAAATTCTACTAACGGGATATCCCTTCCGCCCATGCGGACAAAACTAAACCAAATCTAGAAATATTACACAAAAGGGACTAAATACTGCATTTGTGCACACTCAACGAAATCATATATTTAATAAGAACTTTTTCTCACTAGCTATTACCAAAATACCTGTTTTCTCCCTGTTTTTTTAATATGCATTATAAATAAAATGTCGTAATTTATATAAAAATATAAGCAATAGTTTAATTTATCCAATAAAGCAGTACTTTTATTGCAACTGTTACGAGTTGTGGTCAGGCCCTTAGCTGAGCGACCT
Source organism: Clitarchus hookeri (assembly GCA_002778355.1). Taxonomy (NCBI): domain Eukaryota; kingdom Metazoa; phylum Arthropoda; class Insecta; order Phasmatodea; family Phasmatidae; genus Clitarchus; species Clitarchus hookeri. Next base: position 729,239 of record NQII01000182.1, on the reverse strand, counting down.
GCCTGATCACACTTTCACTTATTTATCCAGGACACGGGCCGTGATCGCTGAAATTAGTTATGAAATCGCAAACTACAGAACCCCATCCACCGTCCAGTAAACAGGGACAACGCATCCGATATAGGACAGTGTAGTCCGTGGGCGGTGTCTTGTTGTCGGGCCATTGGAACGAGAAAACCGCTGAAGATGGGTGTGTCCGGCCATCGACTTGTGCCATCCTAATGAGCCTCCAGAATCATGAACAAGGTGGGGACTCTCCAATTAGGCTTCAATCAAAATGTGGCTGGTTAAATATTTATAAAATAATATAATTTAATATTTCAGTATATTTGTATAGCTCCCCCCGTTCGTATTCAATCATATTTATTTTGAAATAATATTGTACAACATTAATGTTAAATAAACCCCTTTTATATAGTGTTCATTAAATAACTCTTACGAATAACTTGTTACGCCCCTATATCCCCGTTAAGGATAAATATCAACCAAAGGTCAAAATCGTAACACAACGCAAATATAAAACTCTTTTGATACATGAAATATTCAGGAAGGAACCAAGCACATCATGGATGGGGAGATTTTTCAAAGGTTTGATTCAAAAAGTGCGAAGAAACTGCGAATAGGCTATTATCAGAGATTGTCAATAATTACTATGAAACCGAAATTGCAATACGAAACCGAATAATTTGGCAAACGAGGTGAAGCCATGCCTTATGTATGTCGTACGGGTCAAGGACAACATGAATACCGCCCCTTCCAGTCTACAAAAGAGGGGGGGGCATGGATGGAACAGCGCGTTCGCGTTTGTTAGCCGTAGCTTTCAGTGTAGAGGTTCTTGCATGATGTGCACGAGGTGTGTTGAAGGGGGTGCGCACCCTTGGCTTTATTCAGGCCGTGTTGCTGCGGCTGACAGCACGGCTGGGGTTTCCACCCCCTACCCGGCCGTGCCGTCCCACGTCCCCGGCCAAGCAAATACTTCTCCAGTGCTCGCGATGAGAGAGCGAAACACGACCAGGGGCAGAGTTTCATCTGGATGACGTCAGGAGGTCGCCCTCAAGTCAGATCTGTTAGTAACAAATTAACTCTGGTCACCATTATTAACTTCACAAACATGACGATCATATGTCGTGCGGGCAACGATGTATTATTATTTATTTTATTATTATTGCTAGCACCTTATATATAAATGAATTGCTGTAAATCGTTTTCTCGATTATTTGCGGAAGAGAATGTTTGCAGTAACAGTTGGAATCTCTATACGGTATTGTCTTCTTCAAAACGTATCCTCATGTGTCGCTCAGGGTGACACATTGTCACCACTTCTCTTTAGCCTACCTTCCGAGGGAAATAAATGCTTTTGAGGTCACTTTCCGAGCTGTGTTTCTGTGTGTATATGCGTGTGTAGGTGTGGACATGTGTGCGTCCGTGCGTGTGTGTCCCCGTACAATTTTTTTTAACGAATCTGCCGAATTTCGCCAAACTCGGTATACATAAAGTACTTAGTAAAACACCTGACTTTTATAGTTTTTGACCACTCTGGGCACATATTTTTAAAATGGCAGACATTTAAAATTTGGGGTGAAATGTCATATTCCGAGAACCATTTAACCGATGCAAACCAAATTTTGTATACTGGTAGAGCACCTAGTAAGAATTAGATTTTGTGATACATTTTAATGATAGTCCACCATTTTAAAAGATAGCGCCAAATGAAAAAAATAATATTTTATATTATATATTGAAACTATTACACTAATTCTCTGTCAATTTGGCACATAAGTAATGCTATGATAGGCCAAGTAAATGNAAAGATAGCGCCAAATGAAAAAAATAATATTTTATATTATATATTGAAACTATTACACTAATTCTCTGTCAATTTGGAACATAAGTAATGCTATGATAGGCCAAGTAAATTTAAGTGATTGAACTTGATTAGGTACTTATTTCAAAATGGCGGTCGTACCAATATTTTAGGTTTGTATGGTATATTTACGAATTTTGTATGGTGGAAGTATATACTACAAGCATCATACATATAAACACATAATAACTTTTGTGGGCCATTTTGTAAGATAGCGCCTTATAAATAAACAAAGTTTTTGTCATATCTCGGTAACCAATTAACCGATTCCTACCAAATTTGGCAAACAAGCAGTACTGACGCCAAGTGACATGTTTTAAGTATGTCATGCACCTATTTTAAAAATCGCTGCGATATAGTTATTTAGCTTAGAATGCCATATGGGTGAAACCATGTAATCAGTTCCAACTTATCTTTGTATGCTGGCAGTAGATATTATAACTATCAACTGTATCTACATGGGACATATTTTTCCGCCTTTTTGTAAGATAGCATCACTTGGAAAAAAATATTTATGTCATATCTTAGATAACAATTGACCGATTCCTATTAAATATGGCAAAATTTTCTAAATGGCGGACATCTAGCTATTTTAGCTTTAAACACCATATCGTCGAAACCATTTTATCATTTCCAACCTATCTATGTATGTTGGCAGTACAAGTTCTACTGTGGTGGGCCGTATTAATGCATGTATTTTTTTAAGTATGACACGCTTATTTTCAGAATGGCAGCTATAATATCATCATAGTTTTGTGTGGTATATATACAAAACTATTTAATATATTTTCACTTTTTTTTTTTAGACTGGCGGTATACACTCATCAAATGTGCTAATACGTAACTTTTTTCTCCTCAATTTATGAAGATCGTCACATTCAAATTATGGAGGGTTTATGTCATATCTTGAGGACCAATCAACTAATTTCCACCAAATGTTACACGCAAGTAGTTATGTATTATGGCATGTAAACTCACATGTTTGAAGTGCTGCAGTTCTTTTTTAATAGCGTTAATAAAGGTAATTAATTTAATGAATTGTTTGTATAAAAAATTCAACCACATTTTATACACTAACAAAATTCATTAGAAGTATAGCTTATGAACACAAAAATACAATTTTTCTAATCTATTTTAAAAATAGCGCCAGTTGGAAAAATCGAACATTTCGCCATATTTCTGGAAAAGTTCACCTAATTTTCACCAAAATGGACACACCATAAACGCCACAGAAAGCCTTGTAAATTTTCACGATTGAAGTGGATCAGACAACAATGTTCAAGATAGCGGTTTCTTAAAGAAATTAGGTAAGTTTGCCACATATATCAGAACAATTTAACCAAATTCAACGAAATTTGTATTTTTACAGTATATATAAGAAGCATCGTATACTGAGCCTCTTTTTTTTAGCGGTTTTGTAAGATAGCACGAAATAAGAAAATAAATATTTATGCCATATCTCAGAGGCAAATCAACCGATTTCCACCGAATTCTTCACACAAATAGCCTTACGGTAGGCCATAATAAGTTGCAAGTTTTAAGTGGCTCAGTCAATTATTTCCAAAATGACAGCCGTATGGATATTTTAGGTTGGTAAACCCTATCATTTTAAACATTAAACTGATTAAATCCGTAGTTGACGCTACGAATCCAGTCCTCCGTAATGCAGTTTATTTCACACCAGCTAATTGTATGAGGTTTCTTGTGTTCAAGTCCCAGATACGACACGTGTGGATTTGTAATTGTTTCACTACTGTTGCATGTTTCTGGTTTCATTTATAATGATATTCCTTTCAAAGAGAAGTCAAGTCCTAACTACCAACTCAGTTTTTAAGAACTTATTAAAAAATGTATTGCAACCATGTTGAGGAAATTAGGTTCGTTATTTATATCAGTAACTTCTTGTTAATAGTTATTTAATCATTAATTTACTTGTGTTATAAAATACTCTCGATCACTTCTCTATGCTAATAATTTGAAACTTTATAAAAGCATCAGTTAATGACTGATTTTTTTCAGTTAAAAGATGTTATATCTGCCGTGTAAAAATGGCATTTTTGTAATTTTCTGTCACTTAATTAAAAAAAATCGTTTATACTTTATTTACAATGAAAACTAATCCGATAATAGACAAATATCTTGTTCTAAACCATGTTTTCAACAAAGTTGAGAGTATATTCGTGATCTTAGAGTGATACTTTATTCTCTTAAACTTTCATTGCCACGTAGACAGTTTAATAAATAGTTTCACACGAACCTTAAGTTTAATTAAACTTATCACTCATTCGGCTTCTCCTCGTGACTCGTTAATGTGTTTATATTATTCTATAAAACTATCTAAATTGCACTGATAGAACAGTCAACAAATTATTTGTTTGTATAAGTCCAAAAATATATCGAGTTGTCCCAACAAAATGTTTTGTTGAGTAAACAAAATGTGGAAAGCAATAAAATTAATTTTGTTCGTCTAACAAAATACACATTTTAATTAACAGAACATATGTGTTGTGCCAAAATAAATTAGACTATCAACAAAATATTTGGTTGAACCAGCTGTGTGCATTTTTTTGGCCACTGTAACGTATGACAATCTGGTATTTCTACCCTCTTATTATTTTTTGTTTAATTTCTACTTCAAATTTATTGTTTATATTTACTGTTTGCATGAGAGTTCTATGTACAGAATTCTTTGTTATTTAGTTGCTCTATGTGGTTGTAATTATTTGCAAATGTTTGTTTATTTTAAATGTATTTATAGGATAATAAAAACTCTGAACGATGTATGTATCCGACACGTATATTTTGAGATACAGTGCTTTGAAAAAGGTCATCTTTAGCCATTTTGGAGTACCCTGAAATGACTTTTCTAAATTGAGCGACGTTTTGTAAGCACTCAACAGGCCTCTTCTGGAAAAGTCTGTTCTTTTCGTAGATGAGCACATTGGACGGACGTTAAATAGTTTCGTGATAAAACATGAATTCCCAACACGCTGCGGCGCAGTTCAAGCGCGAGACAAGCGCGAGACAGGCGGGAGCCCAACGTCAGCAGTGAATCAAACACAGACTGTTTAATGCATAAAGTAACATTTAAAATCGTTAAATACGTCTTCTTGCAATAATTCTATTAATCGCTCCTCAACAAGGTTATTTTCGTCGTTCTGCGACAGCCTTACCAGCAAGCGTGGCGCTACCGGGGCCCTTGCCTAGCTTCCTAGGCGCCGCACTGGCCTCGCCTGTCGCAGCCATCGGCTACTTGCCTTGCACCCCTTTTAAAGCCTATCTATCTCCTAATCCAATAGAAAAGTACGCGAAACACTGGCGTGCCTCAGGAGCTCCAGCCACGTGCCAGTAATCCAAACTAACTCCGTTCGCCAGTTAACACCTGGAGTCTAAACGGTCAAACTGCGACGTGCAATTATCAAACAGAATCAAGGCCTGTTCCCAGGTACCAGCATGGTCGGTCGACAACCGAGAATGCTCGCATGAAAGGAATTGTCATGACATTTAATTTGTGCATGCTTACATGTTCTGTGATATTACTCTACATGAATCATTCGGAATCTTAGTTAACCCGCCCCTGTGCCCACGCCTGTGCACGTCATACACAGTTAGGTCATATGTGGCCGGAACTGTACGTTGCAAGGCTCATATCCTGATGCTGTAAGTGTCGTCCTTATGGACTTGGAAACAGTGCTTTGTTTCAATGACGCATGCAAAGTCAAGACTCGCAGGCTGATTCCCCAATTAAGATGACAATGTGGTGCTGTAACCTGCCCTGTGAGGTAAGAATGAGCTTGTTGGACGAAGGTGGGGATGATTAGCAGATAATAAAATAATACAGAGTAAAATATTTATGATTTAAATTTTGAATAATCTATGTATGTGTGTTGGTGTGCAATATAACTGGTATAAAAATGTTTGAATTACTCCCAATAAAAATAATCTGTAAATATTTTATTGCAAAAAATGGATAAACTTATATGTAGAAATGTACACTCATTTGCAAAAATATCGATTACACTAAAGGTTCACGTTCTATCGCAGGTGCACGCAAGTGGGTGCAGGCACAGGACATGGTAGGATGTACACAGACAACATCAAAATATCGTGCCACACCGAGCATGTAACGCAGGGAACCAACACTTGCAGGATACACTTGGTTTGGTGATAGACCACCCGTAGCACGGAGACAGGCGGCGGTACGGTCGGGCATGGAGGCATAGAGACGTCGGATGTTCTCCTGAAGAAGATCCTGCCACAGCTGGCGCAACTGACCCTCCAAATACGCCACAGTTGTCAATGGCCGAAGTTCCTGTCCAATATGGTCCCAAACATTCTCGATGAGCGTGAGGTCTGGGGACCTTACTGGCCAAGAAAGCATGTTAACGTCACGAAGGCAGGCCAGAGATACCCGTGCTGTGTGAGGTCAGATAATTATCCTGACGGAAAATGTGGTTGTCAAGTTGCACCAGGAAGGGGAGCTCACGTGGTCGCAGAATATTCTGGACATATCGCCACGCCGTCATCAGGACCCCTTCAATTACTACTAGCGGGGTGCGGGAGTCTCAGGGAATGGCACCCCGCGCCATGACAAATCTCACTGTGGCGGTGCAACGCTCTAAGATGAAGTGTGGATCACTATGATGGCCTGGACGTCTCCAGACTCGAAGTCGGCGGTCTTCTGTATCCAGACAGAACCGTGGTTCGCCGCTGAACTCCACTACTCTCCAGTCCACAAGCTGCCATGCTGCCCGTGGAGAAGGTCACACGTGCGCGGTGATGCTCCAGTCGCACTGACACGCGTCGTAAGGGACGCCGCGACGACAGANCGTGGAGAAGGTCACACGTGCGCGGTGATGCTCCAGTCGCACTGACACGCGTCGTAAGGGACGCCGCGACGACAGATCCTGCTTTGCTGGCCAACTAATCACGGAACTGGCGAACACAAGCATATCTGCAGCTGTCATGATGTGAACCTAGATGGTGCACAGCGATGCCCGTGGGGGACTCACAGTCTGTCGTGAGAGACCGAGATAGACCCGAGTCTTCTCAACGGGTGTGTGTACTCCCCGGTCCCCACTGCGTCCACCCAACGCCGACTCACAGCGGAGGTCGAACCTGCCTCTCGGAGGCCGAGATCGACCCGAGCCTTCTCGACGGGTGAGTGTACTCTCTGGCTCCCACTGCGTCCATCCAACGCCGACTCACAGTGGAGGTCGAACCTGCCTCTCGGAGGCCGACGATGCGGCCTCTTTCAAACTCATCCAGCTGGGCAAAGGGTCGACGAAGGCGCTGTCGTCGGCGCATGCCGCGCGTTCACTCAGCTCGGCTCTGTGGTTCACACTGCTACTAACGCCTTATGCGATGTGCTGCAGCCACGAATGATGGAGAGACATGCATGTTCCATAGCGGCAAATCCTCACAAGCAAACCACATTAAACGCAAATGGGACACATGTCGGGCTATGACGATACTGTGTGGCAACCTACGTTGTTCCCGCACTATTCGTTCACAGTAATTATTTTATTTTTACAAATGGGTGCGTGATTAATGTTGGATAGATAAAATAATGTAGTATTTCAAAATGTATTTTTTATTGAAGTCTGTTCCAACTATAATTTTGAAAAATGAAGTGTGGTTGTATCTGATAATACTAGTATGAAACTAATTCCATTGAGATAAATTAAATCCTAGAGTAAAGAAAATAACCGAAATTTTATGGAAAAATAATATTCAAATTTGGTTTAAACTAAAACACACTATCAAAAAAATTAAAAAGGTTTGAATTACTATTTTAGTTGGGGGGGGGAAGAGGGAATGGAGTGCAGACTAAACATACTTACTACAGGTCCACCTATTAATGGTGCTAGTTATCTGCAAACTCTAGAAATATGTACAGTAATTTAAAGAAAAGTGCATGCAAAGCAAGCTAAAAAGTATTTAAAACACATGTACATGAAATAATTTTAAAATATTCTCCGTTTCATATAACTTCAGTAAATTTTGACAGTTCTCGAGAAGAAGTGCGGTCACAATGTGAACCTCCGCCGCAGATGTTCTGTCGGCGAAGAAAACAATCATTGCAAACAAATTCTACGAATCAAATTGCAGGCATTGAAAGGCCAGCAATTTCAGTCCAGTACTTGGCTACAATAGCTGGTCGCCATTCCCTACTCTTTTATTTGTGTTGTGACCACGTGATATACTAGTTATTGTTCTGTTCATTTTATTGGTCGGGTTGAGAACTCTAGTTTGTCGTCTTTTGGGAGACGTGATTTATTTTTGCGTTTCTTCTTATGAAAGTGTGGCAGTTTGAACTTGCATTGTTTTGATGATGAAGTGGAAAATTTTGGTCGTACGGAAATATCATTCAAATTACTGTAACTTGAAAGTTGTAAATTCATCGAAAAAACTAAATGCGATAAACGTGTCGTTGTTCGTACCGATGCGAGAGATACTGAACTTGTTCAGTGAAGTTAAGGACATGAGAGTTGTTGAATACTATTATATAATGAAATACGCTGAAAGGGCGTTTATTTAGGCCACGTACATTTCAAAACCTCAAGCAAGGACAAAAATATATAAATACGTCATTGTTGATACCGACGTGCGAAATGCACAATGTAAATATTTTCAGCATATATTTCACACGTAGAAAACGTTGAATTTTCAATAAAATAAATTATGGCATAAACAGATTTTTTTTAAAAGACCTGAAACATTTTAAATATTTTAATAACAATATTGAAAAAAAACATTATTTACGAAGCACGCAAGCTTACTTTTCGCTTCGTAATTTCTGAACAAGTGGCGAGCTTTGAATGATTACCTCATTAATATCACTTTTGTCGGTCACTGATACGAAATAATTTATTTTCTGACTTATTCAATTGAAAAATCACTTGATACGTTCCTTGAAACAAACGAATGTAGACGTCACAACATGAACATGAATACTTTGTCGCTCGCGTTTCATGGTCAAGGAAAATGGCGGACCGAAGTACACAACGAACCCTTTTACAAAGCGGCTGACAAGTGTCGATATTTCATTTTCACTTAGGAGACTTCTCAAAAGACTCCTACGACGAACTACATTCAATGAAATACACAAGTACAATAAAAACTAACTGCACATGAAACATTCCGACACCACAAACAAGGTGTTCTCGCATTATCTTGGAAGAGAGCTCAACTCTAAGGCAGTGGCATTCACCGGGCGGGCGGAGACGTTTCACATAAACCTCATGTTCGCATGCTCTACCATAACGTATATAAATGTTTTTAAACCCCTTGATCTATAACTCAAACATTTTACATTGTTATAAGACCATAATTTAAACCATAAATGTAATACACTGAAGAGCCAAAAAAACTGGTACACCTGCCTAATATCGTGTAGGGCCCCCCGAGCACGCAGAAGTGCCGCAAGACGACGTGGCATGGACTCGACTAATGTCTGAAGGTATGCAGGAGGCAATTCACACCATGAATCCTGCAGGGCAGTCCACAAATCCAATCTGCGCCAATTTGAGAAAGGGTTGCACGTCTGTCACGTTAAATGATTCTCGTCAGTCGTCATTTGTCCCGTTCGTTCACGATCTTTTTTCCANGTGATGTTTTACCGGATTCCCGACATTCACGGTACACTCGTGAAATGGTCGTACGCGAACATCCAAATGTTATCGCTACCTCGGAGATGCTATGTCCCATCTCTAGTGCGCTGATTAAAACACCACGTTCAAACTCACTTAAATCTTGATAACCTGCCACTGTAGCAGCAGTAACCGATCTAGCGGCCGACCGCATCGCGTTACTCTGATTGGTTCCATACCTCTGTTATTTGCACACGCGCGTCTATACAATTTTTTTTTTTTTTTTTTTTTTTGCTCTTCAGTGTAGTTACCAAATTTTTATCTATAGTGCCAAGAACTATTTTCTTCCATAAATATCGCAAGGATCGCCAACATAATAACACGCATCCCGCAAAAACAATCAGCTCTCACGGTACTTTGCAAATGAGGGCCTTTACTGTTTACCTGCTGTGTAGCTTGGTTACGGCGTCTGTCATAATTTCGTGAAGTTATATGAAACGGAGAATATAACCAATGTCACTTGGAAACATGTGTAAAGTGTTATTCGATGCGCATGCGTCGAGGAGTCTTGTACCCACCTTGTTGATTTGTGGAGTCAAGTGGGGCATTCAGACGACCGTAACATCATAACAGGGGCGTCTAGGGCGACCTCCACAGGGGTGTACTCCAAGACAGCAAAGGAACTTAAATCCTATGCACGAAGCCTTCACCAAAGTTGCCGCTTACAGTCCATTCACGGTTACCTCAAACTTTTCTGAAGACCTGCAAAAGTTCTAGTTTTCATGATATTTCTCCGCCTCATGCAAACAAAGTTTAACAGTGTCTAGAATATTACGCCAAATGCACCGCATTCGTACGCACTCGGTTTGATAATAATGGGTTCGAATCCTAGGTAAGGCATGGGTGTCAGTTTAAGACAGGCTGTAAGTTAGTTTATAAGCCAACCCCTGATAAGCCTTCATGCATAACACCAAGGAACGTTAATACGCCCTTTCCAATCTAATATAGACAAATTATTAGTTAAAGTTTAAATTTAACCAAAAATAAGTTGCTTGCATGTTAACAAAAGTATAAAATGCTTGCGACACGTGACATATTTAGGAAACGACCAATCACGTCACACATGAGGGGATTTTTCAAATGTTTGATTCAAAAAGTGTAAAGAAACCGCGATTAGTCTACATATACAATTGTAAATATGTCTTGTTATAATTATATTGGAAATACTTGAAAATTAATGTATTATAATGAGTGAGGTAGAGTAGTTTAAAAAATATATAGTAGCATTCGGGAGGACCTGGGTTCGATTCTTGTTCAGGACATCTTTAATTCGATTTTCCAAGGTTTTCCGAAATCGCTCCAGGCTAATGTTGGAGTGGTTCCTTAAGGGGGTAGTATCCACTCCATCATCAAATTTTCTTACAAATATTCTAAATGAAAACATATGACCAGAAATAAAAAATCAAAGTTAGACATGACATAGAGGACTACTTAACGAATTTTTGGAAAGTTGTAGGTTTTCAATTATACCTGTATTTTCCCATGTGGGATTGAAATTATTCAATAATTAGATAATGTTTGATTACGGTTACAGATGTGAAACTAATCATGTAAGAAAAATAAGTGGGATTTCGAAATAACTGTTAAAATGTTCTCTATGTCTTGACGAGCTTGGTTTTTGAATATTGACTCCGAAAATTAAGTTATGGAGGAAAATACGTAAATCCAAGATGGCAAGGGTACTTCCCTTTTAATATAGGCACTGGTCGATCCCTTCACAATGCTGAGGCGTTGTCGCTGTTCAGGGCCACTCGAAAATACAAAATAAATATGTTGTGTGTGTGTGGATATATTTTATATGGATACTAAATCATTTAATTTATTTTAGAACAAATGATGTTTGTGACGATATTAAATCATGTATAAACGAATTTGAAACTATTTGTTTGATCCTAAATCAAATATGACTTGCACAATTCATTAATTTAAAAAAAAATAAGTAACATGTAAGATTATAATAATGGTAAAATAAAAAGTGAGATTATGTACATAATCAATGTAAAAGTCCAGGGAAATTTAAGATTAGTCAGTTCGTCATAAAATAAGTTTTATAACAAAGATTTATTTGAAGATGAGTTATCTAAAAAGACGAATATAATTACACCATACTAATATGATAATATTGGTGGGATACATAAAAAGGCACTAAGTTATAAATAACTTATGTATTACTTGGCGTTCCAATACTACAGTTGCACCTCCCTTTGGGGGGTATTCAGATAGCTTATCCAATAAGTACTGTAATCTTTATGTAGCCATAAAACTTAATACCTACTAATTTACTTGTGTTTTGAAGGTAGACGTAATACACGGTGCATCGCCCCTAATATAGGGCACAGGCACATTATTTAATGGCACAGGCCATCAAATTGGACATTATTTTATATGTGTATAAAGTACCGTGCAGCTTATACACATTACTTTTAAATTCTCTTTTCTCGTACAAACCAATATTTAGGGTGCAAATTATTGCATTAGAGCATGTTAAATTTACAATTTTAGTGGTTTTGGGATGTACAAATAAAATAGACGACAATATTTACAGAATATTTAACAAGGGTGACTAAGATAATGACTTAATTCATTAAAAAATATGTTCAGCAAAATTTAATTTACAAAAATTTATCAAAGACTTTAAAATAAAAATTAATTTGCCAAAAGTTGTTATTTTAATTTAATGAGAATTATCTTGATTCGTTAAGTCAATTGGTTTTTATGATTTGTACATCCCAAAAACACTGAAATTGTGATTTTGACATGTAATTTTGTACAAATTACATTGTCTAAAAGTGTCTTGTGCGAGAAAAATAGCACTTGGAAGTAATGCCTACAATTTGAAAAGTATTTCGTACCAATGTAAAATAATGAATTTTTTTTTTTTTTTTTTTTTTTTTTTTTTTTTGCTGCCCGCACTTGTAATGGGTGTGCAGACACGCCCCCTGTGTGGCAAAACAAACATTCAAAGCAGATATTCAGAGATCTGTTATTGTGCCGCGGCCAGTGGTATCTATACCCCGCGCCCCAGCGGCTCACAAAGGGCAGGAATTCCTACCCGCCGTCCGGCAGCGCGTCGCAGCTGCAAGCATCCTTTTCCTTGTTCCGTTTCGCCGTGTTCCGTGCACGAACAAAGCGGTCGCCTGCACACAACGCTTCTGCTCCTC
>NQII01000182.1:690667-716544 GCA_002778355.1 Clitarchus hookeri | reverse complement strand
TCCATCCCGCGCAGGGTAGACTTCCGGAAACGTCAGTTCGAGTCTCGAGTGTGTGCTGACTTTCGTGGAGAGAGCCCCGCGAAGTGTACCCTTGACATGGGAGTGAAGCGAGGTGTGTATGGAGCAGTTGCGGAATGCAAAGGGAGGAGGGAACGGGATACCCCCGAGAAAACACGCTGACCGACGGCGGCGTCCGTCACGGTTCAGGCGATAACAAACCTCGCTCGGCCCGTTAGTGGTACGTTTACAAGTGTATCCGATACACGGTGTGTGTGCCGCTGACGGGAGCAGGCCTCATGGCCACGTCTTCCCACGCCACTTAAAGTAACGTTTCATTCTCTCCCTCGCCTCTTCTCTGCAAGAATGAATAAACTTTCGCAAAGTACGAGCTGCTCGAAAACTATTTCAAATTAAAGTTATCACTAAACTAAATAAAAGTGCATCTACTACAGCTTACCTCACTGTTTAGTTTCATCTGCAGCATCTTCAGGTTGAAGACATGTTTCATTATTTTAACGTCATGTACACAAGTTATTTTATTTTTCAATTTTTCTTGGTTTCGTCCAACTTGCTTTCCGATCCACGACAGTTTTTTTTTTTTTAACTTTTAACATTCTTTCATTTTCCTGGAATGATCTTACCACACCGATCTGTTTGTTCTTTACATGTTTATACCGGTGTCGATTAACATGAATGTTTATGCAAGACCACCTAGCAATAAAAAAGCAGAAGTCAAGAGTTTCAGTTTACATTTGAGTAAATATGTTTCACTCTTCAATGTGCGTATTTCACCACACAGGCCTACATCACTGTTCGTGAAGCTGTACTTCAACGTATTTTAAATAAATAATTGTTATCTTCGGATTTTATACCAATTCAACGAAAAATGGGGGCGGGGATGTAGCTTTTTTTTTTTTTACCAATTTCCCATCAAAAATTTACAATCGCGGAATATTCGCACATGCAAATTTACAGTAATTTTTACATTGCCCTTCCATAAAGTTCGATTGCACAATCTCTGTAATTTATTTGTTTATGAATTTTTTTTTTCTGGAGTAAACATATTTGTGTTGATAGCAGATAAATTTCGAGCGTTGTGCATTCCTCTATACGTTCGAACTCCAGCTCTTTGTGGTTTAGTTTCTGGCCAGTTAGCAGCCAGACTTGCGGACTGGGCGGCATGGCACCTCTACCTTGTTAGCTTGAAGGTGGACTGTCGACGCAGAAACCTTCGTGAGCAGTCTGCTTCGGAGATTCCCAACCTTCACATCGCTATCACTTGGTATTACTATGATCATGAAGCGAACCACCGAGATACCGTGGCATGTGGTGAATCTCGCCAGTTCCGAAGGAACAAAATGAAACATTTCTTTGCGAAACGGTGATTTTTGAAGGAAAAGCAAACTATTTTTTAGGGGAAAAAATAGTCATTTTGGACGTTTTACAGAAACTTAAATATTTTTTAACACAGTGCCGCCTGATTTGCTCACCCACACCACCGGTTAGAAACCCCTTGTCTAATTCATTGGGATTTAATTTCACAAATGTTTTAATTTAGCGTCTATATTTTGCTCAAACGAAATCAAGAAAAACTTATTTCTCCTGTCCAGGTCCGTTTTTCTTATTTCTCGCTCATGTAATATTCTCATCTCGACAATACTCCTGAAGTGATTACATTTCCCATTAAAGCACGTCGTTCTTTTTTACTGAAATATTGTCCCAGCAACATGATTAACATGATTCAAGCTTGAGGCGAGCTTGTTACAAGCATGTGCAGCAAGTTTGTTGTACAAGCCAGCAAGATTGAATTCAGCTTGAATGAAGCTAACGAGTCCCCCCATATCAAGCTCGTAGCAAGCTTGATTAGTTATAGGCCCACTTGCTGCAACTAGCTTGCCTGGGCAAGCTGTTAAGTAAGATTCGAGCCATCTACAATCTTGCCGTTAGCAAGTGGATGCCAGTAACGAGACGTTAGGATTGAATCAAGCTTGAATGACACCCGATACGACAAGCTTGCACTGCAAAGCAAATTCAAATCGGATGGCCAACTGCTAGTCGCAAGCTTACATGCTATCTGCGTAACATCTTTGTCACTAGAGGCCTATGGAGTTTCGCGAACCCATTAGATGACGAGGCACATGCGAGAAACATACCTTCGGTCTCTTTTTCGATTAACTCACAGTTCATTTGGCATGCTATTTTTATAAATAGCTATTATAATGTGTACAGATGTGTAAAATATTGCCTGATATCACGCGAACTCGAGTAGTAGTAGTAGAGAGATTTAGACGACTATTAAAAATGAGATCTTAAGATCCGATGAGGTTGAAACGATGTCGGTATGGAGCAATGACAGAATACAAGGGCGGGGGAAACGGGAGATCCCTGAGAAAATCCACCCGAACAGTGGCATCGTACGACACGACACCCATGTGCGAAAATCTGAGAGTCCCCCCCCCCAAACCACCGGCCCCCCGGGACCCTAACCCAGCTCTCCTTAGTGGGAAGCGAGCGCTCTTGCCACTACACCACCGAGGCCCCTGCATGAACTCGAGAAACTTCTGTTTAACTTGCAACAGAATCACTTAAGTAAGTATACAGAAAACTTCGGTATCCTTTAAAGATATTAATAAAAAAAAATTAGAAACTCTTTGAACGGTAATCCTATGATGTGAGCATTATTCAAAATATATTTTTTTGTCAATGGAGTTATTATCTTCCATAACTGATTTCGCCGCAATAAGCTAGGGGAAACTACTTATAGCTCACTTTACTTTCCCCGCCGCCATTATCGTGAGGCGTCAGAACTTTCGAACGGTCTTTCAGGACCTGTTATTTCCTCAATATCGTTATTTTTATTTTTGCTCCCCGCTCTTGGTTTCGTAAAAATCGAAAACTTTGTGTTCGCGGACTGACGAAAAGCCTGGCATTGAAAACGAAACAGATAATCTCACGAAACCGTGAAATGCTTCGAACACAAAAGGAGAAATTCAAGAAAAGTTACGCGACAGCTTTTCGAGTGTTATTGAGCGAATGAATGGCGACTTCTTTGAGCTGCACGGTAGACCCCAGCAATTTCAGACAATTTTTTTTTTGGTCCGTCGTCTTTTCGTTTTGTCACTTTCCGTCACNTATTCCGGACTCGTAACTCTTTTGTTGCCGTTCCCCGCGACGTAAATCTTAAAAGATGGCGAACTCGATTCAAGGCGCTGGCTTTATAAACCACTGACCGAGGCAAAATATGTACAGTGGTTGGATTGCCGCTTGAATAACCATCGACGTCCTCTGTTCGCGTACTAAGGCAGTCGTCTGGTTAGAGTTTCGAAGCGATAAGGGCTCCAGGCAAACGTGAATCAAGAGCACTAACTGCCTTATGAACTTCCCGCACTTTCGGTGGAGGAAACGGAGAGGAGAAGAACACGCTGTGTGCAGATTCATTTTTAAGTATGTGATTCCATTGACGCTATTAGCTCATCCTAAGTAAAAGTGTCATTATAAATGTTACGCATGAATAAATTTTGGTCGAAACAAGTTTTCGACTTTTCATGCACCTTACATTGCAATAGTAACTTCAACCGAATTCTATGTATTTTCTCCCCTACAAATAGTTCCAGTTTCATTGATGTAATGAGATATATTTATCGCTGAAGGTTCCTTTGTTGTGTAAAGCTCAACCACAAATATTCATCCTTTATAATAGGCATCTGTCTTTTGAATGTAAAACTGGGATTGACTGTGTTTTTACAGCTAAACTGGATGACCGGGCAGTCGTAATTGTATCATCGATGTGCTGTTGACATCCAGGGCCATCTCAAACAAAAGATAAAAATCCTGAACTGCCACACATCGCTGAGATGTCTTACTGCGGCAGGTGTCGCCATTGGGAAAATATAACATTTGAGCTTTCCAAATGTGAGTTGATCTGAGAGAAAGTAAATGCTTAGCGGCGATGAGACTGAGTATGGTGAAGGTTAAACGGAGCGGTAGTAGCATACGATGGTGGAAGAAAACGGGAGCACCTCGAGAAAACCCGCTGGACAACGCACCGGACGTCGTTGCACAAACGCCTCAGTCTTCGTTCATGGCATCTGCGCACAGATAAAAACACGTGACAAGCCAGGTCTGAATGATGCTGGAGCCGCGGTGACGCAGCGGCTAGTGCACTCGTCTCCCCACCATGGCAAACCTGGTTTGATTCCTAGCGGGTTACCTACCGGATCTTCGCGCGTAGGAATCGCGCCTGACAATTCCGCTGGTCGGCGGGTTTTCTCAGGGTTCTCCCGTTTCTCACACCCTTGCATCCCGGCGCTGCTCCACACTAACCTCACTTCATGCTCATCGGCTCTCAACACTCCGATGTTAACAGCCGCACAAACTTCTCCACTCAGAATAAAGCTAGATATTAATAGCGCATCGGTGAGACATTATTAATTTGACTTTCTAATTGCCCAAGTGTGCTGAATGAAAGCTGTTAAAATATACGTAATATGTTCTGTAATTTATAACATAATTAATATTTTCCTGATAAACAATTTCAATAAATGTTACAAGAAGTGGGGAATTATTTTTTAAACAAAACTCGTTGGAGATGTGATCCTTTTAATTTTACATTTTGTTCAAAACATATTTTGGTACCTCAGTTGAATACTTGGTTAAAACACAAAACAATTCTTAAAGTCACAAAATGCCATAAATAATTTTTTTTGGAAATATTTATATTATAGTTTGTAGATTCATTTCAGATTTTGCGATGAACTTCATATCTACATGCTATAAACATCAAATTTAAATAATGCTTGTGTTATTAGCGACTCAGAGGCCTAAATGTAGAGATCTTAGTTCGTGGCTTGATTTATGATCCCAATAATAATTGGGCCTAAGTCAAACAACTGCGTTCATTAAATTTTCAAAATTAGTTTAGCGCAACGTTTATTGTAAAAAATGTAACTAGGTTAAACTTGTGGCCTTTTTTCTCAATGTTTTGGGAGTTACAATGAATTACTGTTGTTATCGTGTTTCGGAAATATATGAAAATATCCCTTAAAACTTAGAAAACATATTCCTTGTGTCCCGTTATTCGCGAAACTAGTTCCTGTAAAGTTGTATTAAAACAATCTAGTTCAGATTCACGATATATTCTAACCGTAATATCATCACAAATTTTTAATCAAATTTCTTAAAAATCACCTCATGTAAGAAGTTTTCAGTTATTTTCTAAACATATATTGTTTTAAAAGCATTGTGTACGTCTCTTGACGTAAATGGACCTTACTTTTAGTTAAATTGAACTTTGACTTGTATTTTTAAAATTGTAATATTTTGTTTTAATTGAAACGAGTAAAACAGAGGGAAAACAGATGTGTTGGTAATACCTACAGTGAGAAAAAGGTATTGTTGAATCAAACAAAGATTTTTTGGCATAACCAGAATAATTTTTTGTGAAGGGGCAATGGAATATTTTGTTGTAGAAATCAAATTATTTAGTTGTACTTATTAGGTTTGCCCCAAACAAAGTCTTGGTTGGTGCGACTAAAGATTTGTTTTGCTTTACGTACATTAAACAGGTTCGGTTAATATAGTAGAAAGCTCAGGCCCGCCTAAGATTCAAATCTAGATATTTCCGCCTGAGCACTACGTCCTAGCAATTTCAGTTAAAGTGAAATCTGATCAAATTCAAATGTATTAAAAAATATACATTCCAAGTACAGGATAACGTGCGCAAATAAATATTTAACGTTTTGCATCATTACGTTTTTATTATTTGTTGAATTTGTTTTATTCGGATGTTGGGCGTTTATTATTTATTATTGTAAGTATTAATTTTATATATGCGTTACTTTAATATGTTGCACGAGGTTCCCCCAAACCTCGTGTCAGGCTGACGCTGTTTATTGGGGTCTTTAGCTCTCTCTGTCGAACCACACCGCTGTGCTATCGGAACTGTCGAGCTGCAACTCTCATAGAAAGTAGGATCAAAACCCCATGCGTCTAGCATTTTTTTCTTGGTACTACTTGCATAGAGTACTGCATGCATGGGTGAGTGTCGCCAGTGCTCCTAGCGGCCGCCGTCGGAAAAGCAAACGACGTTGGCAACACCCTGGCAGGTAGCAGGGAAAACGAAGATGGCCGAAGAACGCCACGACCCTAGCAGTCGATGGCCGTGCACTCTAGTGNGCGGGGGGGGGGGATCTCCGTATTGCTCAAGCAGCCATCGACGAATGCAAGATGTCAACAACCTGAGGTGTACGCTAACAGACGACGATGGTGAATGTAAATGGCGGATGAGGGTGATTGACATGTGCGTGTGTAATTGTAGTGTGTGTAATTTATGTTCGCATATTTTGCATATGTGCGATTAGCTTTTCATGTGATTTTCTGAGTGTTTATGAGCTTAAACGTGGCTGATTATTAATTGTCTTTCAGATGTAAACAAAATATTGTAATTTTTTTAGTGATGGGGAAATGTATCAGGTCTGCATGTTGGAGGTGAAACAAATATTAGTATGAATTAAAATAAATGAATAACACAAAAGTAATGTATACACTTTACCTTTATTTTACATAATTGACATTAAAAGAATACAGAATAATATACGATATACGCTCAACGTATTCTTCATTCGAGATAATTAATTATGGTGGCTTTTTTTGTAGAAGAATTCCTTCTGTGAGCATTCAAGCCACACTTATTCACACATACCACACTGCAGTTATCACATGGGTAGGTCTTGTAGGCAATGGCAAATGGGCAGTTACTATCTTCATACCATTTGACGCTGGAGCTGTTAGCGAATTTCTTGCCGCAGTCCTTGCACTCACTTCCAGATGAACGACAAACATTGACTTTGCACGTCTTGTAACATCGTTTCTGTGATGTTTGTAGAGAATCTCCAGGGACCCTTGTGTATGTAGATGCAGATAGTATTACAGTTGGCAAGTCTTCAACCATTGATTCCTTCTCCATGTTGTAACAGCGTACGCGATCGTGGTAGATGAATGTGGATGTTACGATCTGCTCCCCCCCCCCCTCCATTTTCCCCCCTCTCACCGAAGAAATGAGAACATTTTTTACATGATGCTGACTTGTGGACTGTTCGCACTAGTCAGTCGTTTCACATTGCCTGTCTCGGGTTAGCTCAGCAGATAACTGCTGGCTATGTGGTTCAAAGAACAGCATGGTTGCTGAACTGAAATATATTGTTTTATCAAGTCGATCGCTGTCTAGCCTCTGAAGTTCGACAGTTCGACCACTCATATTCTTACAGTTGTTCGTCTTCCAGTGTTGGAGGCGCCTTGTATTTTCTTTTGCTGCTGATGCTGTCTCCCGATGTGTCTTACGCTAGGTCCCAGAGTGTGGTGTGTCTGTAACGGTAGCTCTACGTTGAAAACACTCTGGGCATGATGTGAGGCAGCCAATTCGAACACTCGCAATATTACCAGGGCCTGCATCGTGGTTAAAAATACAGTAGGCGTTGAAGGAAGTAGCAGAAACGTATTATGGGAATTGCTTAGCCATACAGGACTACAGAAGTTGTAAACAACAAACGTGTCAGGACGGTGAGAACGCAATGCTGCCTCCAAGAATTCTGGTGATGTGAAATGTACATGTTGTACTGATGACGATGATGATAATGAAGTATCAGAATCTGCAAAGAAAAAGCGTAAACCTGTCGCTGAAGATAGGGACCACTTGAAGATGGTGCAGAAGAAACGGGAATTCGAACCAAGTCCTCTGGTCCAGAAGTATCTCGCAACATGCTCATCTCAGAAGAGCATACATGCATCCTTCTGCGAAGGAAGTCGTGCAGCTTAGCTACTTATTTTCTGAAGACCTCAATGACTTGGTCGGTAGACTGCTAATATTGGTTCTATTACAAAATAACCTTATATATTTCTATCAGTGCAGAGATAAATCCGATTATTGATTAACTAAGAGCTAGATGCTTTATTGAATGTAATATTTAGTATGTCTGTGATTTTGACAAGAATAGCAATAATTTCATAACACTTCCCCAATCACTGCAGTCACTGGCTTAGTATGATGACATCGCCAGATTGCCTGTACCTAGTTTCACTTATTTTCTGGACCTTGTGCTTGTTGCATTATGTGTTCGGTATTTAAACACTCAGATATAGCACAGACATTTTAATTTCATAACTCCTAGTATTTTTATCCTGAGCAATGATAGGGGTTCACTACGGGATTGAACCTACACTACCTTATTCTCAAGGTCAGCGCATGGTCTACAGCGCTGTCTGGGAACTCATGTTTTCAAATGACTGAAAAGCAGAGTACATAGATAGTTGAAATTTATATGTTGCGATGCTTTCTTATTCACCATTTTAAAGTTCATACGTTCACTGTTATTTCTATATAAGTGGGACGCATTTTAAATAAGAACATGTATATAATATTTAAAACTAAATAAATTGTTACATTGTACTGTATTACAAGTCTCCTTGTAAAGGGAATTGTATGTGTGACTCGGCTGGTCTGCCATTCTGGAGCCTGACGCATCTCTCTCTCTCTCTCTCTCTCTCTCTCTCGGCTACTGTTATGTGCCATCCGATAGACTTGCTGAGACCTGCACAGTGCCCGCGCCGCTGGTCGACCACCTGGCCTGCCTTACAGATTCTCAAGATGTTAGTTGATCGCACAACGTCTGAATTGTCGATTGCGTTCTGATGCTAGTATTGTGGGTGTTGGCTGTACTCTGAATGTGATGGTTTCGTTCCGATCGGTTCGTAAGGAAGTTGTTTGCTATTCTGTAGTACTAACAACGACGCCCTGGTCTTGTCTAGCATAGTCCAACACCGCGTACAGCACCCGTCACTTGTGTAATATGTGATTGCGGTGGTTGGTAAGTGCCTGTACATTTTATTTTTATATATGTTTGCATTAGTGTGTAGCAGTGTTGTCCTCGTCGCTCCTGTGGTTCTCGGCTTCGCAAAAGCACATTTTAGACTAATGTGACGTACAGCGCTCGATTCTCGCGCAATATGCATTGGTAGGTAAATGCTTATAGCTATTTGCTTCCATAATTATTTTTTATATTTTTTTGCATCAGCGCATAGCAGTGTCAATTCTCTTGTGCGACTAACGGTTGAAATGTATGTTGTTTGGCGGCAAACAAAGGAACAGTCTTTAAATATCGCGTAATGTGTAACGCTCTTGACGCATTGTAGTCATTTTTGAGGTTGTTCCTTGTGAACGTTCGTTCTTTCTCATGTCGCCGAGCATTCTAAATCTTACTAAACTTCTTGGCGTGATAGCAACCCTGATATCGCTATTATGGATCGTGGCTCCATCAGGCATTTTTTTAAATATATATTGTGACTCGTTATAACATCATGCTCGTTATGTACTTGTGTATATGTCAGTCCTTTATTGTTTGTTCCATGACCGATTATTCATGTACAGGTCAGTCTTATGTATTTGACAATAAGTTCCCCCCGACCCTCATGTTAGGCTGACGGTGTTCATTTGTATTAATGCGTACATGTTTTAATGTAGCCTGCAACCACGTATGTATTGTTTTCGATGCACTTGTATACCCGCTTTTTTTTTTCACTGTATGGCTGGTTTTCAATGGTTAGCCATGCTGCCGATCCCTCGGTCCACCGGCCCTTATGTTGGACAGACGGTGTTTGTTTATATTACCATGTGTGCATTTGACCCTACCCGAGACTATGTACATCATGCTCGCAGCGCATTTGTATATACCTTGATTTTTTCGCATATAGTTATTTTTTGCATGTTACCCGTGCTAACGTTCATTTATGTATATATTGTTTCTTATATATATATATGTATATATATAAACCTGGATGTCGGCGGGCGAAGGGAGGCTAGCTGTCTGTCACTGAGGGGGATTTGGTAGACACCTGCGGCAGCAGACAAGGGCGACGGTGGGTAATTGTCGAGTGTGTGCAGACCGATGCGTATGTTTGCTATGTCAGACCCTAGACTCCTACACGCAATAGTAACTTTGCGACGCACTTGAATGTATACCTACCTTAATTTTTCTTTACATGCGTGGATGGTTGTTACACGTTGCCAAACTTAAGATGTTTGGAAATGCTTACTAACTATGATTATAACAGGGCTTGTGGTCTACTTGTCCTATCTCCTTGATTGCAGTCGGAAGCGACGTCTGTGATATGAATTTGGAGGTCGTAGCTTCGGTAGGTGAGAAATTTTGGGTAACTGTGCTTATAATAGGGCTTAAAGTATACTTGACCCTACGACCCTGTTATTCATCGGAGGTGATTTTTATATTAATTTGATGCCTATATCTTCAGTGGTTGGAAAATGGCGGGAAACTTAGAATATAAGAGGTCTTAGGGTGTGCTTGACGCTACCACCATGTTCGCCATCGTAGGTGAGGTCTATGATACGAATTTGGTGACTATAGCCTCGGTAGATAAAAAAATGGTGGACAACTATGCTTATAAGTGGGTCTGGGCGTACTTGACTGTGCGATCCTTATCGACGTCGGGGGTGACGCGTATATTATGATTTTGGTGGCTGTATCTTAAACGGTTCGGAAATTATAGCTAACTGTGTTTATAAGTGGGCTTAAAGTATACTTGGCGCGTGCGCGGTGCCACTCTAGGCAAGCGTGCGTGGGCTGGCATCGCTCCGTTCCACGCTGAATGCACGGACAAGTTGCAGATACAGAAGTGCGCGCGCGAGCTCGCACATGATCGCGCGCAATTGTGTGTCTATATGTATGGATGCATGTTACATGCGAATGTAGTTTTAATTAATTTCCAGCACTCACGCGGACCGGAATAGGCATAGTACAAGTGCTATTAATTTATGTATATATATACATTTTACACACATATATAAGTGTGTGTACATGCACGCAAGGTGCCTACAGTTTTTTCTATGTGTATTCGACATTAAACATCCTTTATTTTCGTGATGACAAGTTTATTATCTGGGGAATGCGTGGGCCGATGCGTGTATTTACTTAATTACTTCTTCTTACACTATCCATGCAAGGGTAATATTTATATAAGTCGGGGCCTGGCCAAATTATTTCTTTAATGCCGGGATGGTAATAACTATATATGTATTCGACATTAGACATCCAACTTTCCTAGATTTCACAGTAGTCTTGTAGTCAACACGCTATATTGCCAACTCAAGGAGTGCCGGAGCGATCCCGCACGCCTCTGGCATTTTTTCAGTTCCGAAACAACAACCAACTAAAAAAATCCCAGCCCTCCTAGCGACCACCGATAGAACTAAACCCCCGGATATTAGCGCGCCCCTGCAGGCGACGAGTGAACCAACACACAATATGGCCGAATCGATATCAGTGCTCATAACTACGAACGGTATAACTTAGCACACTCTGGTGGCGGGCGAGAGAATTAAAGATGGCTGCCTATAGCAGACGACTGGCGGCAGGCGCGGAAATTAAATATTGAGGACCTAATAAGCAATAGAGAGTGAGTAAAGGGGCGGGAGACATGAAGAAAAGAGAGAATAAAGGAGACCAGAAGGAATATGAGAAAACCAAGGGATAGAGCGGACGAGAGAGAACGAGCGTGGGATAGAGACAGACACGAAGGAATGAGAGAGCATGAGAAAAAATCGGAATGCCAGAGGATCAAGTAAAAGAATCAGAATGCAAGAGCATGAAGAGACAAGATGGAATGATAGAGGAGGAGATTGGGAATAGCGAATAAAGGAAAACTACGAGGGGGGAAATGGAAATTCCGAGGGGAAAACGAGGAATGACAGAGCAGGAGGTTTCGGCATGACGTCATCCAATATGGCCGCCGTGGCATCGCAGCACCGCGCCAGGACGCCAGGTAATGCAGAACCTACATTTTCGTAATACTATTGCCAACATTCCTTTTTTATCTCTGTTTTAAATAATATTAATTATAATTGAAATAATATAATTTATAGATAGAATATATATGTTATAGTTCCAACTAACAATAAGTAAAATACTTTCATTTTGACAGAAAGATAAAACGCCTATGATACATGCAATATTTAGGGAACAACCAAAAACGTTAGACGTGGGGTGGTTTTTCAAATGTTTAATTCAAAAAATGTGAATAAACCACGAATATACTATTCCCAAAAATAGAGATGAAGGTTTATCGCGGGAAAAGTTGACTGTTTGCTAGGATTCAACTTACTGTACACATACCTGACAGTTTTCCTAGCCTTATTGGCGGTCATGCATGTATGAAGCTACCACCCTATTTCACTGGGCCTGCGAGGATTATGATACTGTAAGGCAGAACGTTCGTGATTGATATGCATTGAACTTAACCGAGTCAACACCTCACTAGTTTAGAGTGTTGTAGAAGATATGTTGGCTCAAGAAATGTTCGCGATTCCCCTATTATTAGAGATCTGAAAAATTCGCGAGTTCAATGACTTGCAGGCTAGACTCTACAGTCTTATGTGCAAATATGCTGATATCAACTGCGCATTGGTTGACTACTTTCACAGTGGTAGGCGACAATTGGACACCGTTCTCCAGGAAGTGTCAAACACCGCGTGGACCAATGGCTAAAGTTATATAAACGCACGTGTTTCGAGTCATAGCTTGTCCCACAATGAATCCGCGAATTCTTCAGGTCTCTACCTATTATCTCTAGCCATAGATCAAACAAGTGTTGCTGGCTTGTGGCGTGCTGGCGTGTCGCGGGCTTGAGTTTGCTGTGTGGGCGGGTGTTTTCCCCTGCGCATGGTCGAGTGTGTGCTCGTGTGTTGCAGGTTCGACGTCCGCGGGCGGCCGCTGGCCAAGGCGCTGCGCTGGTCCGACTCCGCGGCGTTCGGCCCTCGCGCGCACTTCGAGGCGGGCGCCNNGACTTCCGCAACTCCCCCACGCGCAACTACCACGTCAACCTCGTCGTCGTAGGTGAGAGAGCCTGCACACCCCGTCCCTGCCACGCGGCACGCGCTCGTGTAACGCGGGTTCCACTCCCGACGCCGCTGCCGCCGTGTATGCTATAGGCTGCTCACGGTGAAGTGAGTGCTGCCTCACGGCACGCGCTTGTGTAACGCGGGTTCCACTCCCGACACCACTGCCGCCGTGTATGCTATAGGCCATTCACGGTTAAGTGAGCACCTCTCAACTCAACCATAGCAAAGAGTCACGGCTCCTACCTGCATTCATTCTAATGGATGCACTGAGTGACATGAGTCCAGTAAAGTTGGTAACGAGGGGAGGAAAGTAGTTCCATGTCGAAAGTGTTATGTAACCATTTGTGATAACTGTAATTATTTTTTTTTTTTAATGTATGTAAGTTTAAAAATTAACAGATTTGTAAAATATTTACTTTTATAATAATTTCATAGTTCCACTTGACCGATGCATGAATTAAGTGATGAGGTCAATGGCAGTGGTAATTTTACATAATGCAGAATATTACACAACGCGCACACGAGTAAATCTTAAGCAGGCCTTTCAAAAGTGTTCAGCTTACCATGAACAGCCTATACACAGGATGCATAAAAAATGTCGAAGCCATGGGTACATACTCAGGACATGTAAAGGAGGTAAAAATGCCTTTGAATAAAGTATTCTTCTTCGTGCGTTAAGCCTTTATGGGTTGTTGCGTTCTCCAGGTTTGTCTTGATCCAACCACCTTTCCTTCAGTCGTCGTGTATTCCTTTTTCCTGTTGGTTTATAATATATTATTTGCTTGGGATATATCGTATCTTTCATCCTTTCTACATCCTATTTTTTCTGTACTGTGNTCGTGTATTCCTTTTTCCTGTTGGTTTATAATATATTATTTGCTTGGGATATATCGTATCTTTCATCCTTTCTACATGCTACAGCCTATTTTTTCTGTACTGTTNGGATATATCGTATCTTTCATCCTTTCTACATCCTATTTTTTCTGTACTGTGTTATCTGTCCATTTACATCATTAATGTTTAACTGTTTTATCATACCTTCATTTCTGAGTCTCTCTCTATCTCTCTCTATCTCTCTCTCTCTTCTTGTAACTCATATGATTTATCTCAGAAATCTCATCTCCACTGCTTGTAACCAACTTTTGTCTTTATTTGCCATTGTCCCAGTTTCACTGCCGTATAATGCTCCTGGAACTGCCATGGTCTTGTAGAATTTACATTGTCTTCAATCCTACTTTATTTCTTAGCGTTCTCCTAATTGTCCAGCATATTTTTGAGAGATTCCCAGTTTTATTTGTTGTATCTACTTATTTTTTATGTTATAATGTGCATCCTAGAAATTTAAATTTATCCACTTGTTCAATTTTCTTATTATCCACAGCGATTTTACTTCTTAGGTGCTGGAGGCCTTGAAATGCCATGGATTTAGTTTTATTTATACAGACGTTCAAATTATAGTTGCGTACTATTTCGCGAAGTTTAAATACAGCTCTGTGTAGGGTGTTTTCATCATCTGATACAATGGCTTGATCGTCTGCAGTCCTCGAATATATTTCCGGAAATGCATGTGGTTATAGCTAGAGCCGTTGCTGTGTAGAATGAGATACACTGAAGCCCTGTTACGTGGAATGCCATATCGTCACGGTACACAACAAACCATACCAGATCGCTTAAAACAATAATAGTGGGAAACGCAGAAACGCAGTAACCATTGCGAAACAAAAAGTGTACAGTGATGCAAGCACTGACGAACTGCGTGGAGTTACTGAGCGATATCGCAGTGCACAACCACAACACATCCAGTTCTGCAGACACCGTCCATGTGCACTCCTACGACTACGCATGTATGGTGTGTCGGGTACCCTGCACACGATCGCCGATATGGCGTTCCACATAACACGGATCTAGTGTCTCTCGTTGTACACGGTAACTGTGCTGGCAATAAACAGAAGCATTTCCGGATCTGGGTTTGTTGACATTCCTGCCTCCCCTACGTGTCCTGAACATGTACCCACAGTTTTGACTTGTATTTTAGATACATCCTACACATGCAATCAACTCTTAATGATATAGGCTGTTCACGGTAAACTGAGAACTTTTGAAAGCCCTGCTGAAGGACCACTTGCACACGCTAGGCGCGTTCTTCCAAAATATGTAAAATTAACATTGCGATGTTTCTGATCACTTAATTCACGAGTCCACAAAATACAACTGTGGAAACATCAAAAACCTGAATATTGTACAAATATGCGACTTCTTACCCCTTCTTGCGTACAAAAAAAACAGATAGCAAAATAAATAATTTCTTTGTTAGATATTTTAATTTCACTTTTAATTCAATATTAAAACATGGAACAACTTTCCCTCCGACGTTACCAATTTTACTGGGTGCACGCTATTCAGTTTTCCTGTTTAAATATATGCAGGTATGAACAGTGACATTTTTCATATGTTGGTTAAAAAATGTTCTCATTTAACCATTAATAGCCTACACCCACCATATGTAAATCCATTAATGCCGGCACAAAATACGTAGCAGTGGAACACAGATGCTGTTTCTGGTGGCGTCATCATAATAACAATGTAATATGGGTTCCGTTTTTAGCAATATCGTCATTATTACCGTACAACATGGGTCAATCCCCGTATGTGTCTACCACGTGACCATCTAATAAGAGTCCTGGTTCCACTCTTGCCAACATATGACATATGGCTGTGTAACCTGGGTTCCATTCCCAGTAGCACCAACATTGTGACCATGTAAGATGGGTTTTATCTGTAAAACTGGCATTATGACAATGTGAGGGGGTTTCCATCGCTTGGTGACACCCATGCAGGGACTGTGAAGTCGATTCAATTAGTGAAAGCATGCAGAATGTGACAATTAACATTAGTTCCATCCCTAAGGGAATATTTCCCCATTTGATAACACAACATGTCTTCCGTTTCTTGAGTTACAACCATGAGTATATATTTTTCTGTGGAACGCTTTCTGCTATCAGTGGCATGAGGCGTTTGACACACTGACATGCATGCAATCACCTGAGGGATACGCCACATACTCATATGTCAACTGTTCTGTGGCCCTCAGTAACGCTCTAGAGTATTCCAGAAGGCGTCAAATATTACTTGCGACAACTGCGAAAATAACACAAATGTAGAAGTTTTCAAAGCCCAATCTTAAATGAATACACGCATTTTTTGGTCTATTTTATATACAGAGTGGTCCGCCTAACGTGGACGCCCACGAATATTACCGGAACGGTTGCAGATCACGAAATGCTGTTTTCGCTCAATGAAATTAAGTACGGGGGCAAGTAATTGGCCGCAAAGTGACTATTCGTAACGCGTGTGTGAACAGAAGTAATTAAACCACATACGATTTTTCCCCTGGAAACATACATTTATTTCAAAGGCATCTGAGAGTACATGCAAGGAGGAATTCACTGATATAGCACATGCAATAGAGAGTAACACAGAAATGCCAAGAAATAATGTGCAAATATGATTATGTTAGGTGGGCCGGTAGCATGGGGCAGTGAACCTGTACTCACAGCTGTAAGCAAGCAACACGCGCCGTGACTCATCCTGGTGGGACCGCTTCCTTATAGCAGCGCAGCACCGGACCCCGTAATCTGCTATGGTGAGTGGTATTGCAGTGTGTGGCTGTACGTACGCAATGAAGTTCACGGGAGAGGAAAAACTGGAGGCTCTACGTATTCATGGTGAGTGCGGCAGAAATGCCAAGCAAGCCGTCCACATGTATGATGAAAAGTATCCTAATCGGACGCCCAACTCACGGCAAACGATACGAAGAATTTGCAGACATCTACATTTGCAGACATCCACAACACGAGTGCAACGAAAGACTGCAACGGGCGAGACGCATCAACACGATGTGTTGGTACATGTCAATGCAAACCCTCACATGGGTACCCGAGAACTTTCCAGGTACGTTGGAATAAGAGTAGAGTGATTATGGTGAGTCTGGCAAAATATATTTGAAATGGGACAAAACTGACACCCAGCGCTGACCGGCCACCATGCTGTGACGTCCCCTAACCACCATGTTCTGTTATGTGACCTTGACATCGAACAATGACCTTGTCCCATGCCCATGACTTTGAATGACCTTAAATCCAAGAAAATTACAAAAACCCCACATAAAAATTCACAGAAAAATCCAAGAACTGTATATAAAATTTATAAAAAATGTATTTAAAACTATTAAAAAATATTATTAGAAATTTATTATTAAAACACTTCTTATTAAAAAAAATATTTTTTAAAAAAATATCATTGCCAGAGGTCTCTCCAATACCACGCCCAGCAGACACAGGCCCCTCTTCTTAATTCAACCGTACTCATTCCGTCGTATACAGCCATCTTAGTGGTTTTTTAGTTTGGCATTTGTTTATACATTGCTGAGGCCGCCATATTGGATATAATATGTTAACTTTTACATCACCTTGGTGACTCTAGTGTATTAATAATCTATTTCGCCAACAGAGGAGCTGCCGATTTAGCCACCATGTTTGTTGTTTTCGACCTTGACCTTGTCTCCAATTACATAGAACTCGGAAATTCCATAAATATCACAGTCCATACGATTGACCATTACTGGCTAATCACAACAGGGATCCACACCGACTAACCATACTGGCCAATAACTTACTCCACATAAGACTAACTCCACCAAAGATTGGCTCCTGGCGAGATTGACTGAGCACAAAACTAGCTCCTGAAGAAATCAGTTCCTTGAAAACTGACTAGAACAACCGACAAGACCAACCTGACATACCACCCACCTATAAAATAGATGATAGACAATCTCGAAAAAAAGTATTTAATAAGAGTCTCGTAACTAACCTCTTCGCACAAAACCTTAGCGAAAATATTCACAAAACATTTCTACCACAGCTGACATGTCAAAGGGTCATACTAACTTACCAAGCCAACTGACCAGGCCAACCAACTAGTTGCGAAATATTCCTCAACAACATTCCCCTCATTTCATTCGTTCACCATATAGAACTCATCCATTTGAAACTACCCGAGTAAGACATAATAATTCAGATCAAACCATAGCCCTCCTCCTGCACACGCACACATAAATTGTATCTAAAACAGACTCTTGCAATCGATTGATTACACCACTGAATTAATAAGTCTTTCGGAGAAACAAAAGGGACTGTATAAGAAATTGAACATATATTGTTATGTACATATAATTTGCATTTATTAACTTATAAAATACATTCTATCTTTCTCGTTATTTGTACATTCGATCATGACATTTCTCAGATGTTTTCAGATCATTGATAGTAGCCAACCGTCTCATCTGGTGTAACCCCGGTCCTTCAGTTCATCGATGATTGAAGATATATCAACAACGCATGAGAGATCCCCGCGTTTTTTGCAGGTCAATCAAATATCTGAGTCTATCAACAATTTCAGTTGGGTCTTCCGGAAATATGTAACGAGCGTTCTTGACACCTTCTGCGTTCTTCGTTCGACTTGTCAAAGGAAACTCGTTGGTGAAATGCGTGCGAACGTCGATATAATCATCACCCTTCTCATTATATACTTCATCAGCATTGTCTCCACAGTCATTATCATCAATGATCTCTTCATGATCTCGTTACCTCCTGTTTCATTCTCAATATCAAGTTTACTTTTCTTTGAAGGAGTCACATGGTCATCATCAGTATTTAGAGCTGACAGCAGCTTGTTTTGAAGTTTGTCGATTTCAAGAGAACACCTTGGAAGTGTAAATTCCCCACATGCCGACTCTGTTAGGCCTCGTAGGTCTCTCATTCCATCATTTGCATTAACTGTATCATCATAATCGTGTGCGGAAACAGCACCCATCGATGTAGCAGGTGGTATTGGCCACATAAATTGCTAGCTCTCTGTAGGCGAACCCTTGCAGATCTTAATGTGTCCCTTCGTTGCATGTAGTCGTACATGACATACTCAATTTGACATCGTCAGTGGCTTGCATCGTCTTCAAGCATACGTGAATTCATTGATTTGTTTCCTGCTGCTTGACTCTTGCAGACTTACTCCTGCAGACTGACTCCTGCCAACCGAGTCCTTCCGACTGACTCCTGCCGACTGACGCCTGCCGACTGACTCCTGCCGACATACTGATTCAGACTGATTCCTGCCAATATGTTACCAAGTTTTTGTTTCGATAGCAACCGGCCTATGAGGAATGAATATATTCATTTATAAATGTAGATAATTCAACGCATTCACTGAATGTCATGTCAGGCATCAGCTATTTTTCATATGGTGCATGGCCGATACTATTTTACAAGCTATTGCCCGACGAATTCTCGAGCTAAACGAACAGATGCTGGATAACTCACCATCCATATCGCTCACTCGCGAGCATGCCCATGATAGTCTATGTAGCACCATCCGTACGGAACTCGAATAGATGACACACTCGCCATCATCTTCAATGTCCAGAAGCAAGTTTGCCCCTTTGCGAAGTATTTCGCAAAAAGGTTTTTAGAAACCATTCATCTATTGTACGAACTTTCCCCCTCGAAACACTTCACGAAACACATTGTGAATGATCCATCTAATTGGAGGAACATGTCAGATACTGATTTTTTAAGGATCCCATTTTATTATCGTGGAAGGCTTCTGCCATACATTTTAAATATAAAAAAATATGGAAGCATCCTGAGAAAACCCGCTTACTCGTTCTGTCCAGAAGTAAACATGCAGATACTTACATAACAATACGTTATTTAAATAAATTTGTAGGCATATGTATACAATAATATATAAATTTTAAATAATTTTATATTCCCATACTTATATGTACATAACACTGTATAAATTTAATTTTATTAACTGTTTATTTTAATTTTATATACCTATACATACTTATAAATAAAATAAACTTAAATATTTTATATTTATATATGTAATTATGTATATTCCTCTCTGATATATACACATGACAGTATCTACGTGTTTTCTTCTAGGCAGGACGAGTATGTGTGTTTTCTCAGGGTGCCCCATTTTTTAAATTTTAAATGTATTGCAGAAGGCCTTCTGGGAGAATAAGACTGGCTCCTTAAAATATCAGTACTTGAAATGTTAACAATGTGTTTTGTGAAGTGTTTCGAGGGAGAAAAATCGTACAAAGGATGAATGGTTAGTGAAAAGTTTTGCGAAATGCTTCGCAAATGGGCCTACTTGGTTCGGGACACCGAAGATGATAGTTAGTGTGTCGTTGGTTCGAGTTCCGATAGGATACTGCTACATCGACTGCCATGGGCATGCTCGCGAGTCAGCAGTCTGGGTGGTAATTTATCCACAGTCTGCTCGTTTAACTCGAGAATTCCTAGGCATTAGCTTGTAAAACAGCATCAGCCATGCATTATATGACAAATGGCTGATACCTGACACGACATTCAATGAATGCGATGAATTATCTACATATATAAATGAATATATTCTGGCCTCATAAGTAAGTTGTTATTGAACCAGCAAATCAGCAACATCTTGGCAGGAATCAGTCTGAAGCAGTATGTGGGCAATACTCAGTTGGCAGGAATCAGACTGCAAAAGTCGATCGGCAGGAGGCAGCCTGCAGAATTCAGTCTGATTCAGTCTGCAGGATTCAGTCGGCAGGAGTCATTCTGCAGGAGTCAGTCTGCAAGAGTAATTCTGCAGGAGTCAGCCTGCAGGTAACAGTCGACAGGAGTCATTCTGCAGGAGTCAGTCGGCAAGACTCAGTCGGCAAGACTCAGTCGGCAGGAATCAGTCTGCAAGAGTCGGTCGGCAGGAGTCAGCCTGCAGAAGTCAGTCTGCAGGATTCAGTCGGCAGGAGTCATTCTGCAGGAGTCAGTCTGCAAGAGTTAGACTGCAGGAGTCAGCCGGCAGGAGTCAGCCGGCAAGAGTCAGTCTGAAATAGTCAGTCTGTAAGAGTCAGTCTGTAAGAGTCAGTCTACAAGAGTCAGTCGGCAGGAGTAAAGTGTGTAGATTCATGTATGCGTGAAGACGATGCAAGCCACTGACAATGTGAAATCTAATATATCATTTACGACTACATACATACCTTCAACGACTGTCCAAAAACTACATGGAAAACAATGAAGTTACTGTGCCATGCCCTTCCGTAAAAGTTGCAATGGGCAGCGACATGAGAAGAGCGACTGCTTGAAGAACCCATATAATGCTTTTCCTAGCTGCTATAAAAGTTCCTAACCCTTCAGTCGATGTGATAACTTAAATAAACACATCAAGGCAGATAAATGTAGTGTTTTTTTGCCCACTGAGAAACAGCATGTGATGACTTCGTTTCCTCATGTTAATACACTACATAAAATCTTTGCAGACGACGAGGGAACTCGCATGATGAAGCATTAATAAAATGACAACATGCATTTTATGCAAGGTAATACAATGAAGGAATAAATCAAGATCTCCAAGAGTTTGCCTACAGAGAGCTAGCAATTTATGTCACCAATACCGCCTGCTACATCGATGTGTGCTATTTCCGCACACGTTCAATTTCTTATACAGTCCCTTTTGTTTCTCCGAAAGACTTATTAATTCAGTGGTGTAATCAATCGATTGCAAGAGTCCGTTTTAGATCAAATTTATGGGAGCGTGTGGAGGAGGAGGGCTATGGTTTGATCTGAATTATTGTCTCTTACTCGGGTCGTTTCAAATGGATGAGTTCTATATGGTGAACGAATGAAATGAGGGGAATGTTGTTGAAGAATATTTCGCAACTAGTAGGTTGGCCTGGTCAGTTGGCTTGATAAGTTAGTATGACCCTTTGACATGTCAGCTGTGGTAGAAATGTTTTGTGAATATTTTCGCTAAAGTTTTGTGCGAAGAGGTTAGTTACGAGACTGTTATTAAATACTTTTTTTNAAATGTTTTGTGAATATTTTCGCTAAAGTTTTGTGCGAAGAGGTTAGTTACGAGACTGTTATTAAATACTTTTTTTTCGAGATTGTCTATCATCTATTTTATAGGTGGGTGGTATGGCAGGTTGGTCTTGTCGGTTGTTCTAGTCAGTTTTCAAGGAACTTATTTCTTCAGGAGCTAGTTTTGTGCTCAGTCAATCATGCCAGGAAACAGTCTTGGGCAGAGTTGGTCTTAGGTGGAGTCAGTTTTTGGCTAGTATGGTTAGTCGATATGGATCCTTGTTGTGATTAGTTAGTAATGATCAATTGTATGGACCGTAATTTTTATAGATTTTTGGAGTTCTATGTAATTTGAGTCAATGTCAAGGTCGACAACAACCAACATGGTGGCTAAATCGACAGCTCCTCTGGTGGCGAANAAATGTTTTGTGAATATTTTCGCTAAAGTTTTGTGCGAAGAGGTTAGTTACGAGACTGTTATTAAATACTTTTTTTCGAGATTGTCTATCATCTATTTTATAGGTGGGTGGTATGGCAGGTTGGTCTTGTCGGTTGTTCTAGTCAGTTTTCAAGGAACTTATTTCTTCAGGAGCTAGTTTCGTGCTCAGTCAATCATGCCAGGAAACAGTCTTGGGCAGAGTTGGTCTTAGGTGGAGTCAGTTTTTGGCTAGTATGGTTAGTCGATATGGATCCTTGTTGTGATTAGTTAGTAATGATCAATTGTATGGACCGTAATTTTTATAGATTTTTGGAGTTATATGTAATTTGAGTCAATGTCAAGGTCGACAACAACCAACATGGTGGCTAAATCGACAGCTCCTCTGGTGGCGAANATATGTAATTTGAGTCAATGTCAAGGTCGACAACAACCAACATGGTGGCTAAATCGACAGCTCCTCTGGTGGCGAAATAGATTATTAATACACTAGAGTTACCAAGGTGATGTAAAAGTTAACATATCAAATCCAATATGGCGGCCTCAGCAATGTATAAACAAATGAAAAACGAAAGAAACACCAATATGGCTGTATACGATGGAATGAGTATGGTTGAATGAGGAAGAGTGGGTCAGTCGTCTGCCAGGCGTGCAGGGGGGACCTCCGGAAATGTAAGGTTTTATAAAAAAAAAAATTTCAATATTAAATGTATAAGTAATAAATATTTAATTTTTTAATAATTTTTAATTATTTTTTGTAAATTATAAAAATTGTAATTTTGGGATTATTTGAAGTTGTCTTGGATTCAAGGTCATCCATGATTATGGGCAATGGTCAAGGTCGTTGGTCGAGGTTAACATCACGCATACCCATCATAGTGGTTGGGTGACATCACAACATGACGGCCAGCCGGTGCCGACGCCGGTGTCAGGAGCCAGTTTTGTCTCATTTCAAATACGTTATGCCAGATTTTTTCATAATAATTCTACTTACAAGTAAAACAAGTGTGTTACGGATACTGTGCCAACGAAAATTTTAGCCATATCACGTAGCTCTTCATCAAGCATTACATGAAGGTGATTTCCAGCTCTGTGTTCCGTGTTGTAGGTTTGTTCTGAAGTCTGTAAGATATGACAGNAAGCATTACATGAAGGTGATTTCCAGCTCTGTGTTCCGTGTTGTAGGTTTGTTCTGAAGTCTGTAAGATATGACAGAAATTTTTTTAAGAGCATACTACTGACCGACGAAGCGACCTTTACCAATCATTGGTGCGAAAATTTACGAAATATGCACTACAGAGCGAAGGAGAATCCGCGTTGGGTCCGACACATGGAGCAACAGTGGTAAGTNAAGCATTACATGAAGGTGATTTCCAGCTCTGTGTTCCGTGTTGTAGGTTTGTTCTGAAGTCTGTAAGATATGACAGCAATTTTTTTAAGAGCATACTACTGACCGACGAAGCGACCTTTACCAATCATTGGTGCGGAAATTTACGAAATATGCACTACAGAGCGAAGGAGAATCCGCGTTGGGTCCGACACATGGAGCAACAGTGGTAAGTGAACGTGTGGTGTTGAACCGTTGGAGACTACTTCCTGGGCCATACTTTATTCAAGGGACNTGAACGTGTGGTGTTGAACCGTTGGAGACTACTTCCTGGGCCATACTTTATTCAAGGGACAACGACCGGCTGTACATATGCCCATTTTCTCAGTGAGACCTTTCAGGCCGCCCTGGAAGACATACCGCTCGACATACATTGTGATATGTGGTTTCAGCATGGTGGGTATCCTGCGCATTTTGCTTGAGTGGCAAGTGTTAAATGAAATGTTTACAAACCGGTGGTTATGGCGTGGTAGTGTTTTAAGATAGCCAGCTCGCTCCCCTGACCTCACACCTCTCTATTTTTTCCTGTGGGGAACACGGGAAGAGAGGGTGTACAACACGGTTCCTATGTCGTCAGAAGATGTGCAGTAACGCATTGTGGCAGCTTGCAGAGGCATTACGCCAGAGGCACTTCAGGCCGCTCGTCACTCGCTACATGTGTGTATTGCTGTCGATGGGAAACACACCGAGCACATGCTGTGAAAAGACCTAATGTAAAGCTTTTCAACCATAAATGTCCTCTTTTGTACTATGCATGTGGATGTGATTGCATTTCTCTTTAGATTTGTTTGTTCTATTTTGTTATGCATCTGTACGTACTCGTTACTCAGTATAGTTAATNTTGCATTTCTCTTTAGATTTGTTTGTTCTATTTTGTTATGCATCTGTACGTACTCGTTACTCAGTATAGTTAATGATTAGGAAACAAATCTCCTGAATCACATTGGTATCTGAATAAAATGCAATGTATTGATATCAGACCTGCACTCACATTGCCCGTCTTCCCTCCGCTGCGGTGCTCTCCTTTGTCCAATATCGCATTCCTTGCCCCATTAATGTTAGCGCTACGCTGCTATAAGGAAGCGGTCCCGCCAGGATGAGTCACGGCGCGTGTTGCTTGCTTACAGCTGTGAGTACACTGCACCATGCTACCGGCCCACTTAACATAATCATATTTGTACATTATTTCTTGGTGTTTCTGTGTTTCTTTCCATTGCTCATGCTATATCACTGAATTCGTTTTTGCGTGTACTTTCAGATGCCTTTGAAATAAATGTGTGTTTCCAGGGGGAAAAAAATATTATGTGGTTTAATTATTTCTGTCCACACACACGTTACGAATAGTCACTTTGCGGCAAATTATTTGCCCCCGTGCGTAATCTCATTGAGTGAAAACAGCATTTCGTGATCTGCAACCATTCCGGAAATATTTAGGAGTGTCTACGTTAGGCGGACCACCCTGTATATTTTCATTCTATGCGTATAACTTCATTCTAGGAAAATTACTTGAAATATTGAGGACATATATTGGGTAGGTGCGTCTCTGTGACATATCCTCACGCGCGGACCTCTAGACATGGCCACCGAGTGGTGCTACCAAGTGGCACGTACATGCTACTCGATAGTGGCCCACGTGCCAGACGCCTTAGAGAGTCGTGATGAACTCGTACGCCACTGGTCCTTCGCCATGAATCTGACCGCGGACCGTCACATCCAACCGAGGCTGCACTGACACCCAGGTCGTCCAGCGCCCAGCACGCTCGTACCACACTCACTGATCGCAAACTCAATCTGAGAAAAGAAAATACGGTTGTAGGATCCATGCTAAAATAGCGTCATCCATCTGATGTTTTGTAGGTACCACCTAGGTATTGTTGGCGTAGACAATAACACCAACAGAACTATTTGTTGTATTTCTATCTCTCTGTGGTTCTATTTGCCACTATACATATGTTGCTACAGCACAGCACTGCGTTCCTACCGCACAACAGATAGAGTCTCCAACTTAAACAATATTTCAATTGCTCCCACAACAACTGGTATTAAACAAAATATATGTGTCTGTTTGTACTGAACCTTTCTGCAATCGGATTTGAGGGTAGCAGCAACAATATTCTGTTATTACAATCCTAGTTGTTGTGAGAGCAATCCAAATATTGTTGAAGTTGTTCTGCTGGAGGTACTATCTGTGTTTGGTAGGAATGCACTGCTCTGTGCATAGCAACCATATGTACAGTAGCAAATACA
>NQII01000182.1:639386-689260 GCA_002778355.1 Clitarchus hookeri | reverse complement strand
GGGGAAGCTGGTTGGTGCTCGCGCCCACCTCCATCGGCTAAATGACGCGTGATCTCGCCGCCTGAAGCCGCTCTCCGTGTCGCCCTACCGCGCAGCATCTCATCATACTTGACGGCGCCTTGGGGAGGCCTCGATCTTCGACTGTTCGGAGCGCAGATCACAGTTTGTACGAAGCCGGCTTACACTTTTTCCTCAGGATAGCAAACTTCAAGATATGTACTGCTAGGTATTAAATAGTTACCGTTTTTAATTTAAAGATAATTAAAATTTATAATTAATTCACGGTTATTTTTTAACTGTTCTGAAGCCTTGCTTATGTACTACTTCCAGGGTATTCCGCCGCCCCATGGAAACAAACCTTAACCCGGTCTAGAAAATTACATAACAGGACCAACGCACAGAGTTCATGCGCACTCAGCCTAGTAATACTGTGCGTAAGAACTATTTCGTACTAGGTATTGCCAACACACCTATTTTTTCCCGTTTTTTTTTTTTGCGTTAATTATAAATAAAATGATATTTAATTCTTCCAGTGTCTGTAAAAGTTGTGATTTAATAATCGTGTTGATCATTATGTTAAAGTCACTCGTTAATCGATATAAATGTGAATGTAATAGACTTTCGATATTTTGAATAGCATCTAATATATTCACAATAATCTTCGAAATTAATGTTGTATTTTTATAAACATTATCAATCCCTTCGGATTATTTCGTTAATTTGTTTTGTATATTCGCCGTTTGCGTTTTCAATTCGTCTAACGTCAGAGTGTAACTTTCAAAAATAGTAACGTTCTTTATACATCGGAAGCGCAAATGAAACCATATTTGTATCTCCAACAATAGAAACATACTTTTTTTTTTTATTTGGCAAACGACATATTACCTATACTGTGTTCATTGCAAATATGTTGATGATTTAAATTATCCAACTTTAAAACTATTAACATGTTTGCGTTATCGCGTAAATTATGTTTGGGAATTCTAGCCCTAACTTTGCGATAGATAAAAGCAGTCTACGTTAGAATGTCTGCCGAAACTAAAATACTATTGTATCTCCCCTTGTGGTACTCTCCATACATCGTCGAAATTAAACACAAAATTCGGTAATGCTTCACTCGGGGGAATTATTTCATATTTGTTAGTGAACGGTAAATATTTAATTCCACCAATCGCACATAAAATAGTGTTTAAACGTTTGTATCTACTACCCCGTGGCAACGTTTTCGAAAACAAATATACGTTTTCAAACCTAAGTCCATTTGGATCACACGCGTTTTAGCGCAAGAAGAAGGACCAGTTATTATCACCGTATATTTGACGGTAACAGCGTACCATGTTTCTGTGTTTCTTCAGTTACTTGTTAGTTCTTAGTTACAGTTAATGGGAGATATTCACTTTGCCGTAAAACCTTCATACTAACAAACTGTAATGTACTAACCGTATAAGTATATATGGTCATATATATTATCGTGCACGGTCATATATACGACCATATATATGATGGTACACGGTCATAAATAATGTCTAGTGGTAGACGTATCAAAAAAGGTAGCGGATTCTCAAACACACTTGTTAATAATCTACCGTTTGAACTTCATTTACCTAACTATAATTACTGTGGGCCCGGTACACGTCTTGCGAAACGTTTGGCCCGTGACGACCAGCGAATAAACGCATTGGACGAAGCGTGCCAGCAACAATATATAACTTACGCGCAAACAAACGATATAAAAAACCGTAATATTGCAGATACACTCTTAGCTGAGAAAGCAAAAAAATATTATAAACAACCCTAATACCACTACTGGAGAAAAAAATTGGGGCTTGAGTAGTTGGAAAAGTTATGAGAGGTAAAGTTAAAAGAGGAATGGGGTATCGTAGAGCAGGTCGTGATATACAAGTAAGAGGGAAGAAAAAAGGTGGATTCCTCCCACACCTCATTTTTCCTTCTCTAACCTCCCTCGGTTCGCTTCTGGGCGGGGCCTCGGCAATCAGCCGGGCAGTTACACAAACAAAGAACAGCCAGGTGAAAAAGCAATGTTTCCTCGTCCTTACAAAGTGGGTCCAGGATCTTTGAAACAAGAAATTCGAAGACGAGGGAAAAAACAGCGACGATTCTGAACAATCTTACTCACCGCGCGCTGACAACGACATTAGTGTGTATGCCAAAAAAAAACAAATTAAAATACAATACTTCCGAGGTGTGTACATGCAAGATGATTTACCACAAAAACCGTACTTTCGGTAATGTACGATTTTTAATTTAGAATCTAAACAAAATGATTGAACCCACTGGGTTGCAATACGAAAAAACCTGCGTCATTCCATCTATTATGACAGTAGAGATCGGCTCCTGAAAAAAGTTAATTTTATGTGGCACGGTAATCCGAATACTTTAACAAGTATAATGCTTAGCAATGCCGATATTGATTTCACGCAAAATTATTCAATCGCACCTGTGTTAGGTTACGAACGGAAGGTCTATCCAGCCAATCAACTACACGAATCGTCAAAGCAAGTGAATATTTTGTCAGTTAACGTGTGTCGTGCGAATGTAAATGTTGTCGGAGGTTCGTTTTTAAACGTTACACCTACGAACAGAATACGCGAATTCACTTGTTCAGTTGCGCCAGGTTATGAAATAATTTAAAAACCAAATACGTTAATTTATCTTCCGGTAATAGTTAATCGCGTTGGCGAAATTGTTGTCACTTTAGTCGATCAAAACTGTAAGCTTGTTAACTTTAGAAATTAAGAGGTAACCGTGCGTCTACGCCTTAAAAAAGGTGAATAGAATATCCTATAAAAAGAGAAGCAATTTGTGTAAAGCAACGAACTGAGGGGCATTTATCGTATTCAAAATAAACTCACTCAACCTTTATTGAAACACAAAGCAATGCCTATAAAAAGACTAAAATACAACGTAAACCTCTCAGTTGAATTAGGAAGCCAATACGGTTAACACGGAGCAACGAATGGTTTTTAAGTGAATTGGGATGAAAAGTGAATAAAACTGGAAGACGTGCTTAATGTCAATCAGCTCGTAGGTTATGAAGACTATATAACCAATACAGAGATACATGTCTACGAACCATTTCGGGCGGGACATTATACGTTTCCGTCAGAAATACGAATTCCTATACAAAATCTCGACATATACGCATTGCCTTCGAAATCGGCTTTGCGGTTCAGAACTTCATTTAAAAAGACAGCTGATGGAACTAACCCTTCAACTACAGGAATAATTCGCACCGGCGTACTTCGTCTGATAGATAGAGTCGCATACTTACTGAACGGCGTGGAAATCGATAAAACTCGAGATGTTGGAATACGTCTACAATAAAAATTACCTCTCATTAACAACAAACGATGTTAACACATGTACGATGTATGAGTGGAACCACTCCGATAATTATAAAATGCTCATTAAACCCGGCGGTAAATACGAAGTGGTCATACCGCTGACCATGATATTGGGATTCGGCGAAGATCATAAACACGTTATCGTAAATGCAAAAAAAAAAANGTGGTCATACCGCTGACCATGATATTGGGATTCGGCGAAGATCATAAACACGTTATCGTAAATGCAAAAAAAAAAATTGGTAGTTTTATTTAGCAATACGCTCTTAAACGCCATACGTGACATGGATAATGAAGAGAAAGNCAAAAAAAAAAATTGGTAGTTTTATTTAGCAATACGCTCTTAAACGCCATACGTGACATGGATAATGAAGAGAAAGGCGTTACCTTCGATTTAAGTAGCGTAGAATGTTTGATGCCGCATATTGAAATCAACACTCATGAACGCGTGAAATTTCTTAAGTATATTGAAAAAGGGAAAAACCTAGATCTGGCATTCAGGTCGTGGAGCCTGGAGACGCTCCCGTCAGTAACTCCATCCGAGAAAGTCGTATGGAATGTAAGATCAAGTTTCTCAAATGGAAAACTGAGATACGTCATTATATGTTTCCAAACCAACAGCCAAAAAAATTTTTAAAGAGTGGATAGCTCGTTATTCGAGCACTGCAATGTTAAAAGTATTAAACAATTTCTTAATAGTCAAGCTTACGCGTACACGGATTTTAACACACATTTCGGTAATGGCGAGTATCTAATTTGCTACGACGTGTACAAACAATTCCAAGAGACGTATTATTCGAAAGACACTGCACCGATATTAGATCCTGAAACAGTCAAAAGTAAAGCTCCTTTGTCGTTTTTGATGTTAGTAAACAAAACGATTCTATAAATAACAGTTTTATTGATTCGCGAATTGAAATAACAGCGAGCGTGAACATCCCCCATAATACTCGAGTCTACGCGCTAATCATTCACGATATTCTAGTATCAAATACTAAAAAGGTTTACTATTAAGGAAATGGCTTTCACAGACATGCAGGACCATACCACTGTGTTTGCATTCAAACGATCTTTTGACTGGAAATGTTTATGACGGAAGTACAAGCACACCAACACTTGGGCTTCAAAAAATCACCATGGATTAGTGTGGGGGAGTGGATGTGTGTAGTACGGTGACTTACCCTGTATTTGCAACAAATATTTCAGAGACGACGAGATAGTCGTGTGTGGATTGGATCAAAAACGTATTCTAGCNTACCCTGTATTTGCAACAAATATTTCAGAGACGACGAGATAGTCGTGTGTGGATTGGATCAAAAACGTATTCTAGCGGTAAAATAACAGATACGCAGGAAGAGTTTGAGTGTCTGTCATTCAAAAAATGCCGTGAAATGTACAGATATAAATCACCATTCATTTCTAAATTAANTACCCTGTATTTGCAACAAATATTTCAGAGACGACGAGATAGTCGTGTGTGGATTGGATCAAAAACGTATTCTAGCAAGCGTATTTGGGCGGTAAAATAACAGATACGCAGAAAGAGTTTGAGTGTCTGTCATTCAAAAAATGCCGTGAAATGTACAGATATAAATCACCATTCATTTCTAAATTAATNAAGAGTTTGAGTGTCTGTCATTCAAAAAATGCCGTGAAATGTACAGATATAAATCACCATTCATTTCTAAATTAATGTGAAAATTCTAAATTAATGTTTATGTGGTCGTTACTGAAGGAGTGGGACTAGTAGGTGGGAAGGGGGTGTATCTCGATCGAGACATAAATGCATCGCGAATCGCAGTATTATATCAGTACAATTCAGGGCGCGATGGAGAAATTTAACCAGAATTGGAGTATGCGAGTGTTCTCCGGAGATATTAGAAATTCTGGTTTCGGGTTAATGGCAATACTCCACTACAAATTAAAATGTGTGACGGAGAGGAACATTGGAG
Source organism: Clitarchus hookeri (assembly GCA_002778355.1). Taxonomy (NCBI): domain Eukaryota; kingdom Metazoa; phylum Arthropoda; class Insecta; order Phasmatodea; family Phasmatidae; genus Clitarchus; species Clitarchus hookeri. Next base: position 683,943 of record NQII01000182.1, on the reverse strand, counting down.
TTTTTTCGGTAATTAGTCCGGAATACGCGTGCGAGGAAGTCAATGAAAGTAATGGACGCGAGTGTGCAGTGTTTCATTTACGGCCAGGCGCAATATTGCCATGCTGTTTTAATTAATTAGAGAACGGTGTCTTAGATGAACAGATTTCAAAAGGTATGTCGTACAGACGAATCAAATATATGTTGCAGCGGGACTGTTGCGGTATGCCTGTGATCTGGACAGAAGAATGCAATACTTATTACTGAGATTCCCAGCGAAAACAGGTGATCAGTTTCGCCCTGCAGTATGTGGGCATGCAGTGTTTTCGAAATCAAGTTGAAAGATTTTGGTTTCAACAAAAAAAATTGGTTGTCTGNAAAAAATAATCAATACGGCCGCCAGTCTATATGTGCATCAGAGCTTCCATCATTGATATATAACCATGGCGTGAATATTCAACCCAGAGATGGAGTATGGAGTGTTGCGAGTAGGTTGTAGGAGAGTATATTTCAAACCACACGATGGTGTGTTTCAAACGCAAGTGTGCAATGATATTGAACATTGGTGCTATACCCATGACTCATGTAAAGGTGTTAGGTTTGGCGAAGAAATAGCATGCAGTAGAAGTGATTGTGTTGTTAGATATTTGCGAACCGACAGCAATCAACCATGTTCACTACAAGACCTGATTATAGCAAGCTTTAGCGAAGAAGTTCGGGAGCTGCGAGCTGGAGGTGAAATAACTTACGAACTTAGCCGACCCGATACTGGAATTACCGTCTACTGGAAGGAGGTGAGTGGCGGGGATATCCACATTCCACGCGTTTGTTTTCCAACAAGTGAATCCCTCATTTCCGCCCGTGTGTATTATGCTGGCACGTGAAGTTGCCACCTCCCAGCCTGAAGGATAAATAACATCGCTTCAAACTCCTGAGCATCCAACTACCAGCTCATCATCGTCAAAACGTTTCCGAGTGACGTCAGCACCCACCCGTCCTGTGCGGCTTCACCTCGTGCTCGTCAATCTTCCTGTGGCAACTACAATTTGCCACAATGAAGTTTCATCCAACAGGCAAGTACTCTCTCGTCGAACATGGCTTGTATTCTGCGAGGTATCAATTATCTCGTTCATTTGACACATTTAATGAAATGTGCGAGGGCAATATCCATTTGTCATGTATATAAGGTCCTGGTTTCATGTCAACAAGCAATAACTCTTGTATAATTGATTCTAGTGTAACCCATCGTGACAGTTCAAAAGGTTATGTTAATTTTCCTACATGAAAGAGGAAAAGCGGAACGTGAAATGTAAAGGTGAACATATCTTCGCAACATATAGTATTGAAAGGGAAAGTTTGGAACATAATTTCCAGGCCACACGCAGCCATTGCAGTACTTAGAAGGTTATGATGGAGGCGTGCATGTTCTTGAGGCAGTAAATGGGTTCGGGTATATATTAGTTACAGGCTGTGTATCATAAAAGCGTTTTGTGGATAGGAAGATGAAATGAGCTCAAGCAAAAGTTCACCCCACAAATGTTTCTTGTNTGTATCATAAAAGCGTTTTGTGGATAGGAAGATGAAATGAGCTCAAGCAAAAGTTCACCCCACAAATGTTTCTTGTCCTCGGTATAGGATTTCCTAATGGCTAAACTTGAGGAAAATGACGGTGAGGTAAAACACCTGTCTCGTTTCCTAGACGTCCCCCAGCAACATTCATCCTCGCCAGGTAGTAGTCTACTTGTGCCGCTCACACGCTCCAGCTATCGACAGTTCGCAGTCCGGTCATATTGTCTGTAGATTATTTGTTTACGTGTCTACGTTTATCACAGCGAATATATATCCCGTATTTTTGCCAAAAAAAAAAATTTATCTAAGCCAGTAAGGTTACGTTTTTATTATATTAAGTGCATTCAAAGACAAAGAAATAGTGAACATGGTAATAAAGTAATCGCATGTTTAGAGCTAGTTTGAGCAGTTTACTTAATAGAGAAGAAAATAAAACTTGGGGTGTGGCTGTGTCGGGGACACGGCCGTTTGTTTTGCGTGAATTCGTCTACGTTTTTACGTCACCGGCGCCGCTTCACTCGACCATATGGGGTTTCATGGGTATCACTAGATTGCTCTTGAGATGCTCTTTCCAACCGTATACGATTTTTGTATTTCGACTTGGCTTTTTGACGAGTATAGGCCGACATTGTGTTCAGTTTTCAATTTATTTTTACTTTAAACTCATACAGTTTCACCATAACCACGCCACACAAATGTTTTATAAACTCGATCGATTGATCTCGACGAGAGCTGTTGATTGAAACTTAAATGAGCGTCGTAGCTACTCCGCGTCGAAAGTTATACTACGCGGAAATTATGAGACGCAGCGAAACGAACTCACAATGGCGGTGCCCCCACCCCCGCCGCGCGCGACGCTTCGCAGTCCTCTCTCAGCGTAACCAATTCTTTAATGCTTTGGCAATCGAGTGGTGTAATTGAATATCTAGATGTATATGATAGAGTTGGAGCTGCAATGCCAAACTGTATCCTCCGATTTTGTTATCATTAGATGTTCTAGATTGCCCACTATGGTTGCAAGTTTAAAGACGTATTCACGTCAAAAACCGTACGGTCGTAGTTAGGTGCGTGGGCTTAGATCACGTCCAATAACTCCTCACTGTTACAGATCTAATGTACTGAGGAAAGCGTGACGAAGGGAATAGTTCACGCCTTGCACTCGTGAGAATTGTGGCTCTGGGCGCTCGTGTTGTTCGTCACGTTTAGAGTCAATCATCGGACTGGACTGAACTCGGACTGGAGTCGAAACGCAGCGAACACGAAGCGAACGTGGATCAAAAATCGCGTATAAGTAGGGGCAGTGATATTTCGCGAAAAAGATTTCGAGACAAGATACAGTCCAAAGCACTGTAGGGTCGTCCAGCTTCTTTGATTGGCTAAAAAATGTTCTGGCCCGTGTTAACCGTTTGCACACAAATCACGAAGGTTCAGTGTCGGAGTTACTTAGTCCTGAGTGGCTTGGTCAAATACGGACACGGCACCAGCAGCCAATGGAGGTATAACAACAGTTGAGGTGTGTATATATTATTGAAGTCTACTGTGTGCTCCGATTTTTACGCGAAAAGTCACTGGCCCTACGTATAAGGTAAGTTTTCAATCCGCATTGACATGCAAACAAGAGCGAAGATGAAATGAACGCGGACTGAAAACTGTGTGCTGACATCTTTCGGCAACTGCGTGAACTAGAGAACATACGATACTCGAAAAAGAAATACACGATAGTTTATCTGTCGTTTTTGTTCCGAAGTTCTTTTGAAGTCAGCATTTTTTTTCTACTCGTACCAAAAAAAAATATGTCCCTCCCTATAATTTTTTACCGTCCGATTATTTAATTTTTCTTTCTCCGACACGCTTTTGAAAAGCTGTACGTCCATTTCGGTCCAAACATTTCGCTTTTCCTGTATTTGTTCCTTTGTAGCTTATGCTTAAAACAAATTGTATAACTGTGTGCATGCAAACATGTCAACAATGCCCTTTCAAAATGTTGGCATTTGTTTTGCTCTTGCTCCCGGCGAACTCCTGTCGGCAGTGTTTAGAGTAAACTTTCAATCCGGATTCTACACTCCAGTTCACCTTACCGACCGGAGTGGATTGCTCACTCTCCAGTTCTACTTCAACCCAGTACAGGAGTGTTTACAGTTAAGACTCAATCGGGATTCTTCAATGCACTCCACGTTCAATACCGATTGAAATGTTACTCTGGACGTAGCAATTGTCTCCCATATAGTTGTGCCTCAAACGCGGAAAAAAAAGCCCCCATTTATTCTTAAGTTGCTAGGCATTCACCGCCGCTTATACCAAAAAAAATTGTTTCGTATTAGTGATTTTCATCAGAAATCTGCAACTATGAGTGCAATGGTCGCATTAGATGCTTCACGCTTAGTTGAGCACTTATGAAGATAATATTTCAGAATAAAATCCCTGTTCCTAGCCAAACTAAATGCCTATGTGTCCCATAAACGATAGAACATTGTAGGGAAAGTAGTACCATGTCTATAAATCATATTAAAAGTGTTACTAAATGCGCGGATAATGAATTTGTTTTAATTTCTCTATGTTATATACATTTAATTATGAATATTATCATATTAGTAACATTTAAGTTTCTTACATCTTCACAGTTACGTTTGATCGACGCAAGAATAAAGTCATCGAGTCAATGAGAAAGTTACGAAGGGTGATTCATAAAGTTAGGATAAGAAGATCTCTTAGGAGTGTCATATTCCTCCTCCGCAACAGAAGGCCCAGCTTTGTCACACAGCCGTTAGATGGCTCATAAGTTGCGTCAGACTCTCGCAATATTAGCTGTAATAGGAATACGGCTGCGCTCACAAGGTCACGCATGANGGAATACGGCTGCGCTCACAAGGTCACGCATGAAAGAGAGTAATGTGATCAGGTTTTGGCATCTAAAAGATGCTTCACCAGCCTAGAGTCGTTGTCAACTTTCGAGCCCCGGAGGGTCACTCCGCGAATGTTCCCACGTGGGAATCATACCGGACGATGTCACTGGTCGGATTTTCTCGGGGATCTNTGTATCATAAAAGCGTTTTGTGGATAGGAAGATGAAATGAGCTCAAGCAAAAGTTCACCCCACAAATGTTTCTTGTTCTCGGTATAGGATTTCTTAGTGGCTAAACTTGAGGAAAATGACGGTGGGTAAAACACCTGTCTCGTTTCCTAGACGTCCCCCAGCAACATTCATCCTCGCCAGGTAGTAGTCTACTTGTGCCGCTCACACGCTCCAGCTATCGACAGTTCGCAGTCCGGTCATATTGTCTGTAGATTCGTTGTTTACGCGTCTACGTCTATCACAGCAAAACTATATCCCGTATTTTTGCCAAAAAAAAATTTATCTAATCTTGTACGGTTATGTTTTTATTATATTAAGTGCATTCAAAGACAAAGAAATGGTGAACATGGTAATAAAGTAATCGCATGTTTATAGCTAGTTTGAGCAGTTTACTTAATAGAGAAGAAAAAAAACATGGGGTGAGGCTGTGTCGGGGACACGGCCGTTTGTTTTGCGTGAATACGTCTGCGTTTTTACGTTCCCGGCACCGCTTCACTCGACCATATGGGGTTTCGTGGGTATCACTGGATTGCTCTTGAGATGCTCTTTCCAACCGTATACGATTTTTGTATTTAGACTTGGCTTTTTGACGAGTATAGGCCGACATTGTTTTATGTTTTCAATTTTTTTAAAATTTAAACTCATGCAATTTCACCATAACCACGCCACACAAATGTTTTATACACTCGATCGATTGATCTCGACGAGAGTTGTTGATTAAAACTTTAACGAGCGTCGTAGCTACTCCGCGTCAAAAGTTATACAACGTGGAAATTATGAGACGTGGCTAAACGAACTCAAAATGGCAGTGCCCCCACCCCCGCCGCGCGCGACGCTTCGTAGTCCTCACTCAACGTAACAAATACTTTGCTCCTTTGGCAATCGAGTCGTGTAATTTAATTTTAGATGTATACGATAGATTCGGAGCTGCAATGCCAAACTGTATCACCCGATTTTCTTATAATTAGATGTTCTAGATTGCCCACTATGGTTGCAAGTTTAAAGTCGTATTCACGTCAAAAACCGTACGGTCGTAGTTAGGCGCGTGGGCTTAGATCACGTCCAATAACTCCTCAATATTACAGATCTAATGTACTGAGGAAAGCGTGGCGAAGGGAGTAGTTCACGCCTTGCACGCATGAGCATCGTGGCGCTGGGCGCTCGTGTTGTTCGTCACGTTTAGAGTCAATCATCGGACTGGACTGAACTCGGACTGGAGTCGAAACGCAGCGAACACGAAGCGAACGTGGACCAAAAATCGCGTATAAGGTAAGTTTTCAATCCGCATTGACATGCAAACAAGAGCGAAGATGAAATGAACGCGGACTGAAAACTGTGTGCTGACATCTTTCTGCAACTGCGTGAACTAGAGAACAAACGATACTCGAGAAAGAAATACATGATAGTTTATCTGTTGTTTTTGTTCCGAAGTTCTTTTGAAGTCAGCATTTTTTTTCTACTCGTACCAAAAAAAAATATGTCCCTCCCTATAATTTTTTACCATCCGATTATTTCATTTTTCTTTCTCCAACACGCTTTTGAAAAGCTGTGCGTCCATTTCGGTCCAAACATTTCGCTTTTCCTGTATTTGTCCCTTTGTAGCTTATGCTTAAAACAAATTTTATAACTGTGTGCATGCAAACATGTCAACAATGCCCTTTCAAAATGTTGGCATTTGTTTTGCTCTTGCTTCCAGTGAACTCCTGTCGGCAGTGTTTAGAGTAAACTTTCAATCCGGATTCTACACTCCAGTTCACCTTACCGACCGGAGTGGATTGCTCACTCTCCAGTTCTACTTCAACCCAGTACAGGAGTGTTTACAGTTAAGACTCAATCGGTATTCTTCAATGCACTCCAAGTTCAATACCGATTGAAATGTTACTCTGGACGTAGCAATTGTCTCCCATATAGCTGTGCCTCAAACGCGAAAAAAAAAAAAAAATTGCCCCCATTTATTGTTAAGTTGCTAGGCATTCACCGCCGCTTCTACCAAAAAAAATTGTTTCGTATTAGTAATTTTCATCAGAAATCTGCAATTATGAGTGCAATGGTCGCATTAGATGCTTCACGCTTAGTTGAGCACTTATGAAGATAATATTTCAGAATAAAATCCCTGTTCCTAGCCAAACTAAATGCCTATGTGTCCCATAAACGATACAACATTGTAAGGAAAGTAGTACCATGTCTATAAATCATATTAAAAGTGGTACTAAATGCGCGGATAAGGAATTTGTTTTAATTTCTCTATGTTATATACATTTAATTATGAATATTATCATATTAGTGACATTTAAGTTTCTTACATCTTCACAGTTACGTTTGATCGACGTAAGAATAAAGTCATCGAGTCAATGAGAAAGTTACGAAGGGTGATTCATAAAGTTATGATAAGAAGATCTCTTAGGAGTGTTATATTCCTCCTCCGCAACAGAAGACCCAGCTTTGTCACACAGCTCTTAGTGTCATATTCCTCCTCCGCAACAGAAGGCCCAGCTTTGTCACACAGCCGTTAGATGGCTCATAAGTTGCGTCAGACTCTCGCAATATTAGCTGTAATAGGAATACGGCTGCGCTCACAAGGTCACGCATGAAAGAGAGTAATGTGATCAGGTTTTGGCATCTAAAAGATGCTTCACCAGCCTAGAGTCGTTGTCAACTTTCGAGCCCCGGAGGGTCACTCCGCGAATGTTCCCACGTGGGAATCATACCGGACGATGTCACTGGTCGGATTTTCTCGGGGATCTNGAAGGCCCAGCTTTGTCACACAGCCGTTAGATGGCTCATAAGTTGCGTCAGACTCTCGCAATATTAGCTGTAATAGAAATACGGCTGCGCTCACAAGGTCACGCATGAAAGAGAGTAATGTGATCAGGTTTTAGCATCTAAAAGATTCTTCACCAGCCTAGAGTCGTTGTCAACTTTCGAGCCCCAGAGGGTCACTCCGCGAATGTTCCCACGTGGGAATCATACCGGACGATGTCACTGGTCGGATTTTCTCGGGGATCTNAGAGGGTCACTCCGCGAATGTTCCCACGTGGGAATCATACCGGACGATGTCACTGGTCGGATTTTCTCGGGGATCTCCCGTTTCCCCCAATCCTGCCTTTCGGCGTGGCTCCATTCTCGCCCTGCTTCGCCCTCATAGGCTCAAGACCTCGATGTCAATAACCGCCCAAATCTCTTCACTCCACTCCACTCATAATCATATTATTGAGGTGTTAATTTCACGTCATGGAAATAGGCGTGGGTTCGGTGCACAGAATTCGATAATGGCAGCACAGATGTGCCTGATAAGCAACGATCTAGCAGGCCAAGCGCGTCCACCACAGATGACAATGTGTGCAATACTTAAGGTACAATTCAGAACGTTCCACGCATTCGACTTGGCGAAATTATTAAGGCACTCAACATCTCCGTACACAGTGTGCGCTGTATCGTTCGTGATCAACTGTGTTACTGAAATACGTATTCACGCTGCANCTCAACATCTCCGTACACAGTGTGCGCTGTATCGTTCGTGATCAACTGTGTTACTGAAATACGTATTCACGCTGCATGCAAGACAACTAAGAACATCACAAAGGGACTAGGACCATACTGTCTCTCGTGCACTTGTTGCGGTTTCATGGAAAGGAACGCAGTTCCTGCACAGTATTGTTACAGATGATGAGATGTTAGTGCATTATGTGACACCGGAGGCGAAGCAAGCATTCGTGTCATGGAAAAACACGTCATCCCCACCTTCCAAGATACTCAGAANTATGTGACACCGGAGGCGAAGCAAGCATTCGTGTCATGGAAAAACACGTCATCCCCACCTTCCAAGATACTCAGAACAGCTCCACCCACGAAGAAAGTTATGGCGACTGTCTTTTGGAGCAAGAAGGACGTGCTTCTGGTTGATTTCCTCACCAGCAGAGCGACAGTGAGAATGGGTGTACACTCTAAATTCGAATCAGTGGTTTTCCACAGTCAAATTCAACTACTCGAATCAGTGAAAATGGATCCACTTAGGATCAGCGGAAAACCACAGATTGTTTCAGTGAAACAATTTATCTGATTGAATAAATTACAACCAACTGCGTGCGGCAAATAAAATATTGTTTTTATTTAATCTAGCCAAATCATTACGAGAAATAAACATGCTCCCGATAGTCACTGTTCATGTTGTTGAATATAGCATAATTAAAAAGGTACAAAACCCTTGCTGTGGTCAGGGTTCGAACACACAACTCCTCGCTTTTAGACCGTTACCTTTGCCAACCAAGCTACCAAGCCAACATGTTCTTGTAAGCTACGAGTCTCTTTATGAAACAAAACTACAACAATATCTGTAGAAATTACTTGTAGCTTCTAGAAGTTCACTTGCACCTACAAGCGTTGACTTGTAGCTTCATGAATCAACTTTATCAAAATTTCTACAAGTAACAGGTGAATTCTCATTGGTAGGGGATGAAGGGGGGAGGGGGCACCAACATCCAACAAGGCCGCTAAGCACGACCTTAGCTTATGACGTCATAACAGGGGACGCCTTGGCTTATCTGCCAGTATCCAATGCGCTCGGACCTGCTAAACCATACTACTACGATTAATACATTTTAAATAATATTTACAGTTNCTGCCAGTATCCAATGCGCTCGGACCTGCTAAACCATACTACTACGATTAATACATTTTAAATAATATTTACAGTTGATTAATATAAAGCTACACGGTTCCTGCACCTTATGTTGAACCATCCCTTCGGTTTCCCCCATTCACCCATCCCAGAATTGGTTTCAGGGTCACTGATCGGTTCGTCCCACGCCCTCTAATATCACTACGAGTACTTAACATATAACTTAGGCGTAATGAAATAATTTTTAAATGTGTTTATGCATGGAAACGAATCCCTTCGGTATGCTTATAATTAATTACAAACAATGTTCTGACAATATTTACTATTTTCTACATTATCATATANCTGCCAGTATCCAATGCGCTCGGACCTGCTAAACCATACTACTACGATTAATACATTTTAAATAATATTTACAGTTAATTAATATAAAGCTACACGGTTCCTGCACCTTATGTTGAACCATCCCTTCGGTTTCCCCCATTCACCCATCCCAGAATTGGTTTCAGGGTCACTGATCGGTTCGTCCCACGCCCTCTAATATCACTACGAGTACTTAACATATAACTTAGGCGTAATTAAATAATTTTTAAATGTGTTTATGCATGGAAACTAATCCCTTCGGTATGCTTATAATTAATTACAAACAATGTTCTGACAATATTTACTATTTTCTACATTATCATATANGAATCCCTTCGGTATGCTTATAATTAATTACAAACAATGTTCTGACAATATTTACTATTTTCTACATTATCATATAACTTATGTGGCGAGCACCAGCATTCTAGTTATGTTTACTAGAGTTCTCTACTCGGTCGGATCCAACCTTATTATAACGACGCTTCCTATCCCCCAGTTTGGTCGACGAAGCATCTTGTCACTTGCCTGATATGGACCATGCCCCAGTACACCATATGCCTCTTGTAGCCATTGATCTGGGTCTGGGGTGTGATCCTTGTTGCCCGCTGCCGATGGTTGTAGAGCGCAGGGCACCCGCGACTAGCCTCATAACTATACAATACCCAGCCAACCACAGTCAAATGTTCTCATATCTTTTGCAACCCCTTCAGCGTTTTAAAGTTTTCTTCAATTTAATTTATTTAATGAACCTTACGAAAAGTTTACTTGAGGAGTATATCGTGCTTTCACTGAATAAATACTTAATAACAAAAAATTTACTTCGCAACCTGAAGCTCCCCTCTCAAGCAACAGTTCCCTAATCTGGCACTCATTACTAAGTTCAATCCCTGCTGTTAGTAGCAAAAGGTTGAGTCATCTATCCACAGTCCTAGGCACGAGCAATCCTGCAGCAATTCAGTGTATCGCAATACATACAATTCGCAAGCAGGTTGTAGCGCGAATAAACAGCGGTGGCCATAGTAACATTGCTGATGATCTTCCGCTCTTCTTATGGCGGCCGGCAATAAGTGTTGAAGAAATCCTCCGGTGGCAACTCGCTGGTGCTGGCGGTGCCGAATCTCACTCGTTGCTTGCATGTCAGCCTCTGCCCCTCTCTGTCACGACTCTTGCCCTGTCTGGCATGACTCTGTCCTTCTCTGCCACGACTCTTCCCCTCTCTGGCATGACTCTTGCCCTCTCTGGCATGACTCTGCCCCTCTCTGTCACGACTCTTGCCCTCTCTGGCATGACTCTGCCCCTCTCTGTCACGACTCTTGCCCTCTCTGGCATGACTCTGCCCCTCTCTGGCACGACTCTTGCCCTGTCTGGCATGACTCTGTCCCTCTCTGCCACGACTCTTCCCCTCTCTGTCACGACTCTTGCCCTGTCTGGCATGACTCTGCCCCTCTCTGTCACGACTCTTGCCCTGTCTGGCATGACTCTGCCCCTCTCTGTCACGACTCTTGCCCTCTCTGGCATGACTCTGCCCCTCTCTGTCACGACTCTTGCCTTCTCTGGCATGACTCTGCCCCTCTCTGGCACGACTCTTGCCCTGTCTGGCATGACTCTGTCCCTCTCTGCCATGACTCTTCCCCTCTCTGTCACGACTCTTGCCCTCTCTGGCATAACTCTGCCCCTCTCTGTCACGACTCTGGCCCTGTCTGGCATGACTCTGCCCCTCTCTGTCACGACTCTAGCCCTGTCTGGCATGACTCTGCCCCTCTCTGTCACGACTCTTGCCCTGTCTGGCATGACTCTTCCCCTCTCTGACACGAACTCTGCCCCTCTCTGTCACGACTCCTCCCTAGGTGTAAAAACAACTGCATAGTGGCACGCCAGCGCTAGTTGCAACACCCAAAAAGGCATGTTTCCTTGTGTGAAAAGTTCTGGTGTCACTGATAATTTCCGAAATCCAAAAACCACTTTCTGCTGTAATTCACCGAATCTGGTGTCCATATGTCGGCAAATAAACCAACAAACTCCCGAACCTGACACCGAGTCAGACATTCCACTGCAAACATAATATATTGAACACTGTTTCCCTTTCCCGGCTGTCTCAGGACACCATGAAGCGAGTATAGATGGGCTCCACAGAACCACCTTGTTTGCCCCTTTACTTATCTTCCATACCAACCACAGCTGATTAGTCTATACTCTGGTCGTACTTAACTTTTTCTTTTTGCTTCTGTCTTAAACATTTATATTTAAAAACCTATTTACACCCAAGAACATATCATGTAGGTCTTTTTATGTGCATTTTCCGTTATGCAACACACTTCTCATGGGTTGCTCTTACTGTAACAACGATTTACCCCGATTGCAAACAACTTCAGCGCTCCAAGTTTTTTTATAGGTACTAGTCGTTATTCTTGACCGCTCACGTACTATAGTTTTTTCTGTTTCCGCACATAAAATGTCACCCCAATCCAGGTCAGTTAACCAATATTCAGTCCCTGTGCCCGCCACATAACTTTGCCTTCATTACTATACAGTATGAATACACAATAACATCATAAAATAAACATGTTAGTAGAGGGATTATGGGGTCTTTGGCACATCGGGACCTGGGACCGGAGCATCGGAGCTTTTAGTGCTATGTCATTCCGGTCGCCTGGCGGCCATTTTCCCCTCAACATTTTCCATTTTCCCCTCAAAATATACTATTTTCCTCTCAAAATCGACTAAATTTCACATCTTCGTAGATGCAGTCCACAATTTTGGCAGGGGTCACAGCCACCATCCACCATCTTGGTTTTTTTTTTGTCATTTGTTTATACATTACTGGAGTTTCTCTCTCACCTTCGTTCGACCGCCATCTTGGTTTTTTCGTTTGTCATTTGTTTTACATTACTGAAGCTGTCCCAGCACTGCGACCAACAGAAGACTGAACCCCTCCACTCCCCCTTACTATATATTTAATTGACCAATTGCTCCACCCCTAATTCTCATTGGATAATTGCCCACCCCCTTCCAATATATTTAATTGCTCCACCAATGTTTCTAATTGGCTAATTACTCAGGTGTTGTCGGAAACCTTCGTTCCGACCAATCGGCGGCCTACTTAAATCGCGAGGGCGGACTATTTTTTCCCCTTAAAAATTCTTCATAAGACGCACGAATATATCCTAAGTGCCGCCCACGTATATCTCAGTCACTGCAGCCCTTACCACATTCCTCAACTACGTCTGCAAGTCCCACAGCTCTCACTTGGTGGCTGCTTCTCCGCCCTGAGGACCACGCTTCCTGCAGCATTTCTATATTACAACAATTTCCTTCAGCTCCATTGACAAAACATTGTAATGCTATACTACAGTATGTGATAGACGTGTTGTCTTGTTGTTTGTTGCAGTTCCACCTCACCAGATGCTGGTGTACGCCAACTCGGGCCGGCCCATCAACTCGGCGGTGATTGGTCCGCTCACGGAGGGCTCTGAACTCACGCTCACCTGCGAGCTCAGAGGAGGTAGGTCTTTTTTTTTCGTGGCCAGACTATGCCCTTTCTGGGTAATGCGGGTGTATAGTGTTGTCTTCAGTTGATAATTGTGTTATGTGTCTTGTGACTTTCCATCCTTTGGGTTTCTTTGGACTCGTAAATTTTAATTTATTTGTTTATATGGGTCTGCATACCATCACTTCTTGATTGATTATTGTTGTATATGATTGAATACAATATTTTATTACTGCTAAGCTTCCCGTAGGGTGAGTATGTGGTGGCTGGTTCTACCATACACTTCGACTCTCTCAGCCTAATTGGCTCTCAAGACCTCGATGTTAAGATCTGCCCAAGTTTCTTCACTTACTCACTTAGATTTTTTTTTTTTTTTTACAAATACTCATAATTGAAATTCATGACCGGAAATTAAAAATCAAAGCTTGACAAGACATACACGACTACTCAACAACATTTTGGAGTTATATGGTCTTAAACTGAAGAGCCAAAACAACGGGTACACCGGCCTAATAACTTGTAGCNGCCGCAAGACGACGTGGCGTAGACTCGACTAATGTCTGAAGGTATGCAGGAGGCAATTCACACCATGAATCCTGCACGGCAGTCCACAAATCCAATCTGCGCCAATTTGAGAAAGGGTTGCACGTCGGTCGCGTTTAATGATTCTTGTCAGTCGGCGTTTGTCCCGTTCGTTCACGATCTTTTTTCCGGCCGCAGCAATTTCGAAGATTTGATGTTTTACCGGATTCCCTATATTCACGGTACACTCGTGAAATGGTCGTACACGAACATCCAAATGTTATCGCTACATCGGAGATGCTATGTCCCATCTCTCGTGCGCCGACTATAACACCACGTTCAACCTCACTTAAATATTGATAACCTGCCATTGTATCAGCAGTAACCGATCTAGCTGCCAACCGCATCGCGTTACTCTGATTGGTTCCATGCCTCTGTTATTTGCATACGCACGCCTATACCAGTTTTTTTGTCGGCTTTTCAGTGTAGATGTATCCGTATTTTCCCAGGCGTAACTGAAATTATTAAAATGATGAGGTAATATTTGATTACGATTACACATGTGAAACGAATCATGTAAGAAAAAAAAAGGTGGATTCCGAAATAACTGTAAAGACGTTCCCTGTACGTTGATTGGCTTCGTTTTTAAGTATTGCATATGGAAATTAAGTTATAGAGGAATATACGTAAATCCAATATGGTGAGGTTACTCGCCCTTACGGCCTCTACAGATCCCCCAGTCGGACACACGATTTTTAAAGTCCAGTCTTCGGGGTCCCTGCAGAATAGGACGTGGATAGGCAAATAGGGGTGGTTACTCACGCTGTTGGGAAACTGGTTGCTCTCGACTCACAAACGCACGACTAACCTTCTAAACACCCTGCAGATTGGCAAGTGCGTAGTGCATTCAGGACGATCACAGCTCAGTTCACCTGAATAACGAGACTGGAGTATTTCTACGTGGCCTTTATTGTTGTGCACAGTACGTTGGTCGCATTGGAGAGGGCTTTTTAAAGTCCGCCAGTGTTATGCCTGAAGGCTTATCAGGGGACGGCTTACAAACCAACATATAACCTAACTTAAACTAACACCCATGCCTTACATGGGATTCGAACCCAGAACTACCCGCACCGCAGACGGACGGCGCACCAACCGACTGAGCCACGGGAAGTCGACTGATCACATAAAAATTTGAAAATGAACGCAAGGGATGAATCTGTATGGACGAATATATTATCTATGTATTAAATTTACTTTAACACTAGCATTATCGTATCTTACTTTTAGAGGTATAGTGTTACCAATGTCAGAAAATCATAAAAATATTACGTATAAATTCCGAAAAATTTTGTAATTTCATTAGTCCTGGCGCACTCTTTGCGTTAAAACGAGGTAATTTCTTTGGCATTAAAAACATTTTTTTTTTTCACCTGGTATGTTACTTTCCCTTCTTCGTTGGCGATGGGGCCACGGTGCTGTAGTTGTAAGACTACTCGCCTCCCACCTGGGTGAACTGGGTGCCATTCCCGGCGGGGTTGCTCCCGGATTTTCGCGTTTGGAGATCGTGCCGGACGATGCCGCTGGTCGCCGGATTTTCTCGGAGATCTCCCGCTTCCCCCTCCCTTTCATTTCGGCGCTGCTCCATACTCACCTCGCTTCACCCTCAATGGCTCACCAGACCTCGACGCTAAGAGCCGCTGAAATCTCTCCAATCTTTGTCGTGGCAGGCGTGTAAACTGTTCGCGATTAATTAGGCACTTCCGATAACAACTTTTCAATTAAAAAATGCTTGTCCCTAACCGCGTGTATTCGATTGTAGGCGCTAACAGCCATAATCAACGCTTACATTACACGTTAATTTTTCATTTCAGGTTTCGTAAAAGAGAAGATTATCAGCGACTAGTTTTAAAATGTTGGAGTACCAGCAGCAGTTAGTGGCATTACCAAGGGAAATATATTTCCTCTGTTGGTGCTGGCTTCGGATCTTGTACAGCACCGACTATCATTTCACCTATGCTGCAACAAATTGTGCTTGGAATTGTGTACTCGTAATGCCACATTAAGGACGCTTTCTGCCAAACATCGAGTTATTACGAGTTTAAATGGGGTATATATGAAAATAAATTCATTCTCATTGCATCATTTTTTAGGTTAACCGTTTCATACAAAAATTATTCTATGTGATATTTCATAAGAAATACTGGCACGTTAAAAAATCTTGCCCACTTTTATGTTAATTTTTTTTTTTTCTTAAGTTAGCAGTGATGTGGAGATAATACTGTCATAATATATTGGAGAACAACACATTTACCAATCAACTGAATGCCGAGTCATCTGGTTTTCCAACGATGGTGCTTGATGAGAGATATGCATTTTTTCAACAGTCGCATGTCTCCTTGAATAAAAACCAAAGTCAGACAGTTAAGTTCCATCTACGATACTGTTTTTAATGTAGCCATTGTGTAAATTAATATTATTCTCAAACAATTTAACGGAGATCTATCCCCGCTTAGAAACTGAGCTGCGGAATTGATTCCTACTTTTTTTTTCTCGGAAGGATGACGAGGTTGCCTACGAGCCAGGAGTTGAAATGCTGAAGTCAGAAATTGAACAACGTGAGATTCGGAGCAATACACAAATAGAAAGTTTTCGTTCACTTTTACGAGCTGCTTGATAATCCGTTGTTGAAGGAAAAAAAAACAAGTAAGCATCGGTGTCATGACATTTAACGGGGGATGAAAGCAACTATACTTAATCACTCTCATTCAATTAAATACTTTGACTCTAACAGCAGATATTGCAATGGTTAAAAATCCTCGTAAAATCGTAACATTCGCAATTCAACCCCTTAGAAATTCCTTCAGACCATAAAACATGTTTTAACTTATATTTTATTAATAATCTGGAATTGAAGTTTGTAAGTGCAACTGAAATGCATCGTGCATATGTTAGGTGCTTCACAAGTCATCTGTCCATAAAACCAATTTACAACAATTTGCAACATTTTTTATGGATTTTATTGGTATAGTAGAATAATCCGTATATACACAAGCGAAATAGCCTAACTGTGATCATGGGAGTTGCGCTTCAAGAAAGAAGGGAACTTTTTAAAACTACCAGAGCCCGTACAGGACACGGGAACGTGTTTAAAGTTTTCTTTCTTTTCTTCATTTCCAAGTACGTGTATTTTTAAGGGCATCCCTGTATGAAACTGTTTTGCGCGTTTGCGGCGCAAAAACAAAAGAGCAATAAGGACGACACTGGCACGCGCACCTAGTGACCCCATAGCCCTTACCCACAAGGCTATGAACTGGCGTGCAATTGTTCTCGCCGTGCTGCATGTACCTATGAGACTTCAAGCGCTGACCTTGCAGCGAAGTTCACTGCTAAATTATTATAGGAACTTGCAGTAAAATCCAGTTCAAGAGCCTATAATAATTTTCCATGTTTCTGGCCAGTATATTTTGAAATACAGCAGTGAGAATACGTAATTTTAATTTATATTGGGGCCTCGGGAACAGCATTCCAGATGTGCACGTTGCCTTTAGAGTTATTCGTCCCTCGTCTCGAGTGATTTTTCTTTTCGTGCAGCGGCACAATAGAACCATGTTAGCCACGAAAAAATTAGTGCTTTTTTATTTCTCCACATGCTGTTCAACACATGGACATTATCTTTGACTACTTATTCCTCAAGTAATTTTTTTTATATATATCACATAATTTTTACAAAATGGCATGTCAAAATCAAAAGTTTACTATATTTCTTATGTGAAAATTAAATAAACCAAAATATTTGCAGAAAATTTAACAACGGCAACTGAAATGCCTTATCTTATATCACTCTATGTTATGCTTAACAAAAGTTTTTTTTTTTTAATTCCGGGTCAGTCACAAATAAAATATATTTAAAACATTCTTTTTTCAGCGAATTTTTTAAATCACTAAAACATCCCCTCGTATGATTTCATAAACGTCTTGAAGAAGCTCTTGGCATCTTCTCTCAGTATGATGTAATTTCTGTACGTAGGTTAGTTTTCATTATTTGAATTTTTTCTAAAACAGTAAAATTGTGATTTCCACATGTACTTACACAAAAACTACGAGCTTAAAAACTTTTTTGTGCCAGGAAAGAGTGTGGTAGAAAAATATAAAACAATAATTTTTTTCGGAGCTGGAGCCCTTAAATGGTTTAACAAACAAAACGCGGATTTCAAACATACTGTAGCTCAATTGAAGCGACAGGTGGGTGGAGCCCATACAGGTGCGCATTTGTAAGCACGTCTTTAAGCAATAAATTACTACCTATTTGGTCTGTAAGCCCNACGCACAACGGGTGGCAACGTCCGCGCAGTTAATCCCGACCGAACCCTTATTTACGCAGTCGTAAGCCGCGCCGACCGACACTTCGGAAAGGTTTAAGGGCGCGCGGCTAATTACAGGTAGTGCAGTCCCGTGTCAGACACGCACTCCGGGGGATGCTATTCTTCCCTCCCTGCCGCCGTCGCCCTTCGCGAGGGCAACTCCGAGAGGGTGGCACCCCCGCTTGTCATCTCGCACCGCTCCCGGTCGGGAAACAAACAGCGAGTGCGCAACTTCAAAAAGGGGAATTTAAAATGTGTTTGTGTTGTCATTACCGCCCCCTCTCTACTGGCACTTTTATCCCATCATAATAAAGAGCATGATTCCTATCCTCTGTCTCCTGTAGCATTTTCTGTTCAATATGATAATGCATGAAGCAATTTTTAATTCTTTNGCCGCCGTCGCCCTTCGCGAGGGCAACTCCGAGAGGGTGGCACCCCCGCTTGTCATCTCGCACCGCTCCCGGTCGGAAAACAAACAGCGAGTGCGCAACTTCAAAAAGGGGAATTTAAAATGTGTTTGTGTTGTCATTACCGCCCCCTCTCTACTGGCACTTTTATCCCATCATAATAAAGAGCATGATTCCTATCATCTGTCTCCTGTAGCATTTTCTGTTCAATATAATAATGCATGAAGCAATTTTTCAATTATTTCCTGTCGAAAGGGTTTTTACGGTGACTATACCGGTTTTTTCCTTTCTCTTCTAACTATAGTTTAGCTATAAGTACACTTAGGGAGGTTGTCATGGCCAAAAGCAGGCGCCATGGCAGCCCAATCCCTCTTTGCCGTGATGCATGTCTCCTTGCATGATACTCCCTTCCTTGTAGGCGTATGGGGCTTAGCCCTGAGACGCACTTAACTCCCGTCCCTACCGCGGGCTCACATAACACTTAGTTTTAGAGTAGTTAGTAAAAAAAATATGTTTGTTTTGTTTGTTGCCACTCGGCGTTCCCACAGAACAGCCAACTACACAAAGGCGAAAACTGCAGCGTGTGACCAGGAATAATCTCTTTGACGAGCCGGAAGAATTACCGCACATGCCTGCAAACGCGGAAGAAAGTTATTAGAACTTTCAGACGTGAATTGCGTACTCGAGGNAAAATATGTTTGTTTTGTTTGTTGCCACTCGGCGTTCCCACAGAACAGCCAACTACACAAAGGCGAAAACTGCAGCATGTGACCAGGAATAATCTCTTTGACGAGCCTGAAGAATTACCGCACATGCCTGCAAACGCGGAAGAAAGTTATTAGAACTTTCAGACGTGCATTGCGTACTCGAGGTATTCTAATGCAACGCTCATAAATATACAAGCATTCTTTACAAGATTATAAACATGATATATACTTGCACATGTCATACGTGTATAATCTCGCACTTATAAGCACATCATATGTGCATGCTACTATGGCTGAATACATATCATAAACACAAGCCAATATGAATATACACATTTATATTTGTTGATACCTTTATGATTCTTTGCAATTTGGGACCTCCTGATGCGAATTTTTTTGTTGGTTTCCTCGGTGTGCTCCCCATATTTATTTATGCTTATTTCCCACTTACTTTTTTCAGCAAAACTTGTATTTTTCTTTTAATACCGCACTGTTAAACGTATTTTAGACCTATAAAACTGTAGCTATGTACCAAAGCGAGAGAGTATGTTTCTCACAGTCGTTAAATTGGCTATATTAAGCATTTTATAAAATATTCTTGGAGAGTTTTGTTTTGACTACACTCTATCTTTGAGTGAACCAACTTTATTGGCATATTCTTAAACACTTTCGACGTGATGTATGAATGTTCTTTGTATGTGTGAGGTCGGCTGGCTTATAAATGTTGTACAGGTTATACAAGTTGTGCCCTTCAAGGATGCGTATGACGTCTTGGTGTTGGTGGACGAAGAAAGCAATAAAACTGATGACTGTCAAACCAAGTGCCAGCATGGTCTGGACTGGGAATATTACAAAATACTACTCAGTAAAGTAAACATCGTTCCGTAGTTCACTCTTACAAAGACTTATTATTGTTCAAGGCTCTCCGGCAACTAACAAGTAGTTGGAATCCCAACCTTACTTGCGAGTCCAGAAACTACTGAATGCTCCCATTCGACTGGCTTTTTAGTTTGTATTTCGTATCTATGTTGTAAGTGGCTGGCTAGTCGCATGTTGGCAGTAACCCGCTTCTTTCAGTCGCCGATTAGTATAAGGAGAGTTTCTGGTCAACGTGGCAATACTTTCCTTGGCATCTGCTGAGTGAAAGTGCACTTGGAAGGTGATTACACATACACTAGGGCGTACCCTTAACGTTGAGAATCTGGTGCTTGTGTGAATCTGAATGATTGTAAAAGCTCCTCTCATCTTGGGGCCACAGTGGCTTAGTGGTTAGCCTACTAGCCTCCCATCAAGGCGAACCGGGTTCAATCCCCGGCCGGGTCAACATATTTAGAAAAACCTCTTTTGCGCACTCCAAATTTGCTTTAAAAACATGTTCCTTTCTAGAATCCACAACATCTTACATGCTGGATCAGAGGTCATTTGTTCATTGGCTGCTGCAGCAGTCACGTCTCTTCTTCTGTTACACTCGGTCGCGCGGAATTGAGTCACCGATATGCCAAATGTTATTGTTGGTTCGCAGTGTAGGTTGTAAGCTGCCTATTTCCAATGGCATTACACATTTACATTTATAGCGTCTAGCTTGTTACTATAAGTTTTTATGCCACAGAGCCCTTGCCACACTGTCAAATTTTTCCGTCAAATGGCTTCCTGTAAGTTTGGTTGGTCAAATAAGTTTGGGCAGTTGTTACGTCATCTGGACGCTGAGTCGAGGAGAAGCAAGTGCCACACTGTACAGCACTGCGCATATTTCCCTAAACCTTTCTGTAACTGTTGTGCCATTGGCTGAGGAGTCCTCTAGGAAGTATCTAATAAGTTCTCCAATCGGACAAGTTACACAAATGTGCAAGTCGCATTTCATAAGCAAAATTCACAAAATGCTCTCTCTCCCTCCCACCCCCTCCAACCTAGCCACTATTGAATATCGTTACCTGTATCCTAACAACTCAGACACGCGCGGAAGCAATAAAGGACCTTCTACATCCTGACGTTTCCGATAACAAGCAAAGCTCCATTTTCAGAGCATAGAGCAGCGATTTATTGAAAATGGGTCCTCCTGCATAAATTATCGCCTCGCAGTTACGCTTGTTATGCGTACCTACTTATAAGATAATTAATGCTACTCATATTGTGAACGTGTTCAGTGGCAAAAATTGATGAATAAGGGCGTAGAATTATCTATGATTCTTTTGGCAGTAGGTTAAACTCATTAGTCAACTATACAGTGATGCCACCGACGTTGGTTGGTTAGTTGTCTGCTGCATTTGTTGACTACTTTAATTCTTTTAGGTTGGGTTTCACGTGGATTAGTCACTCTATTTTCAGTTGTTTACTGTGTTCGGTAAATTGCAAACATACGACGAAAGCAGCATAAACGTAAAAGTATTTTAACTGTAGCCTACAACCAAAGAAATTCATTAAATTTTTGGGTTATATCAAGTACTACTTGACCTGAAATTTTCGTTTGGAAAGTCAACTGTTTTGAGTAGACAGAGATGGCTGATACTGATGCAAGGGCTGAGGTTATGAGGTACTATGCGCCAACTTGGATGATGTAATGACTGTCATATTGGATGAATTTAGGCGGCCACCTTGGATAGCCATCTTGTTTCCAGTAGCCACAGTGTTTCGATCTACCTTTTTGTTTCCTATTTACTCATTTCTGGTAGCCATTTTGTTTTCCTTTGTTTCATGGCAGCCTACTTTTTTCTTCTTAACGGTCATATGTTAACACTGTGCTAGGGGCACTGCAACCTACTTACCCTACCGACCTACTTACCTACCGACCTACTTACCTACCGACCTACTTACCTACCGACCTACCTACCTACCGACCTAATACCTGCCGACCTACTTACCTGCCGACCTACTTACCTGCCGACCTACCTACCTACCGACCTACTACCTGCCGACCTACTTACCTACCGACCTACTTACCTACCGACCTACTTACCCTCTTGCAATTCCCTCTCTCTACACCACCCTTGCCATTTCGTCATTAAATGAAATTTAAAAATATCGTTAGCAAAAATGTTATTGATAAAACTATGTCCTACAAAATTCTTGCGGGATAATACACTGGCCACGAAAATCAGATTTAAATTACAAAATAATAACAAAACGTTAGATTTTGTTTGTTTTTTTTTATCTCAAAATAATTTTTACTTTATTTAAAATGCACCTAGTGAATTATAATAAATATTCCGTAAACAAAGCCCTTGGGTTCCGCCTTTGAAATAGCACGCCCCTTGCTGTCGTGTGAAGACGGGCGAGTTGTAACCCCATCGCTCTTCGCACCCCTGCAGGAAGCGAGTAGGGTAGAAGTGCCGTGTCAAGAGGGGGGAGGGGGAGAGTGAGTGTGGTGCCGGAGAGAGGTGAGTGTGTACTCTGGTGAAGCCGTATCCTGTTCTCAAACAGAGGACACGTGGGGAAGGGGGAGGGGTGTTGCTAGCGATGCCACGAGTCGAGTCGACTAGGTTGCAGGCTCGACTCTCCGAGGTACTCGACTGACTCGAACAGTGATCGCAGCGGACTGTAGTCTGCAGGCTGCGAGTCAGGATACTTCAGTCGTGATAGTTATTGTGATTACGATTCGTGAAACACGGATTAAATATTATTTTATTCTAAAGTTAAGTTTATACGCTTGTATAATATTGTACTAACTTTTTGGTAATCTCACAACTTGTATCTTTCTTTCAACATTCACGTTCTGAAGAATGGGGAAATGCGAAAAGCAGGCTGAATAGAAGTGTATAAAACAATGGGCATTTAATATTGTGGTTGTTTCGTGGTAAATAAAATACGTACCAGTAGCAAACAAGCAGAATATATGTACGGTTCTGGCTATCAGAAAATCTGTGTTTGCAAGATAGGTAGTCGAATATTTGGACTTTATTTCGAACTCAACTCTTTTATTAAAATACTCTAATGTATTCTATTCCTACAAACATCAACACATCGCGTCACTAGGGAATGCGTCCCCGGTTGTGCGAGAATCCCGCCACTAACGCTCGCTCGACCATGCGAAACCCTCTATCTATATTTTACCCAAAAAAAAAGTATGAAATGCCAACAACTTCACAGTTTTACACTATCGGGCATTTGAATTATTTGTCTGTGCAGCTTGTGCCAGTTCACTGCAAAATTAATCGGAAAATAAAGTAATCCGTTTATAACGGCGTTGATACAAGTGATAAGCAGACAGGGGTTGGAAAATTGCAGCCCGTATTGTCCGTTACAACGTTCACAAGAAGATAGTCGGCAGGACTCCCGGTTCTATAAGGGCTGGAATCGAACCGCGGGACCTCGCTGCTGAAGGCTACAGAGCGTCACACTCCTAGATTACAGTACAGTGTGGTTGGTGCACACTGTTGCCGGATTTCTCCAGCTGTGCGACGTAACTGGCAGGCTGAGTAACAAATGGATGACGGAGGAAATGGCCTGATTAAGAGAATCTTATCTGTTTATGTCTCTGGCAACTCGTAAGAGAATCCAACCCCGCGACGCAAAGCTAAGCGGCTCCTTAGAAACTGAAACCCGTGAGAAACCCTATCATTGTGATTGCATGGCACGCGAGCAATGAAAACTGCATTTTTTTTTTTTACGTTGTCGAAATATAACTTATTAGGCAACAGTGCACGAAGGAGCAAGAACGCTGTTGACAACAGAAATCGTGTATTGGAAAGAGAGCGTGAACGTCCATTACACCGCACACTGCAGTCTAAGAGTGAGACTCCCTATAGAAACTAGACCCCAACCACACTGAGCTGAAGGTGGGAATAACAGACATAAATATATGACGATTCTGCTGTTCACCAAATATTTTGGACACGCAAAAATATGAAACTATGTATTCTATAAGCATTTAAAGCAGGGTTCACCTTCCTCACTCAACTGCAAACGCAACCATGTGTTACCTGTAGCTTCTACGAAATGAATTTAATGGCAGATAATTTTATACTTCCGTATAGTAGTATAATATTTAAGAGATTTGTATTATTTCCAGTGGAACTTTCGTGTAATGCCTACATCCTAAATGTGTCATTCACATCAAGTATTAGATTTAAAAAAAATACTTGTATTCAATGAAAAAAACTTTTTAATAATACACAGCTTTGCGTTATATATTTGCGCGGCGAGAAAATTCTGACGAATATTAATTTGGTTGTTCGATTACAGTTCTTCTGTTAGGTCACCATTATCCTCGATTGTTTTCAGTTACCACTCCACAGCTGAAGACTGGCGTGCTTTTAACGGCTCTTAGCAAGGCGAGGATAGCCTGTAAATTATTCCCCAACCTCTTTTCCTCCTTTTACCTCATTGCACTTGGTCTTCCTCACCCCTGCTCTACGAACCATCATGACTGCTAGCGACAACGTAAAGGATATTTAAATCTAGCTTGACACAAAATTAATCTGTTCTTATTTTCCTGTTTCAGCTATGAATCNTAGCTTGACACAAAATTAATCTGTTCTTCTTTTCCTGTTTCAGCTATGAATCAAAATATATGAGGTAGAAAAGTATGCGAATATTTACATGACGATGAGGTGAACTTTAAACCACGTGTGCATTTAGGTTGCGTGTACATTTGGAACANTATTTTCCTGTTTCAGCTATGAATCGAAATATATGAGGGTGAAATGTATGCGAATATTTACATGACGATGAGGTGAACTTTAAACCACGTGTACATTTAGGTTGCGTGTACATTTGGAACACACTTTATAAGACGATCCTCCGAGGAACTTGAGCCAATAACAAGCCAGCGAGAAAACAGACACGCGGTCCCGTGCTTCCAGGGGGCCGGTTAAATACAACAACCTGACATTTGCACAGACGCTGCGCAGAGAAAGCGAAATTGCTGTGTACCTGAGACAGTCATCACAGCTGTAATTAAATATGCCAGACGTAAATGTTTGCAAGTCTTCCCTGCCTGCCAGCTCCGTTTTCAGGAGCCAGTAAGATATTTCCTAACATGGTCGTTCGGGCATCGTCGGCCGCCTTCGGAAACATTCGGGTCTTGGCGAGTTAATACTTTAAAACTAATTTTATAATTTTTAATGAACGCAGCCGGCTCTTATTCACATAAGGTTCCAGACACAGGAATATNACTTTAAAACTAATTTTATAATTTTTAATGAACGCAGCCGGCTCTTATTCACATAAGGTTCCAGACACAGGAATATGTACTGAGCAATAAGCTCTTAAAGTTTAATCAAGGTTTACGAATCAGTTACGTACATGGCAGACACTGACAGGATCGAGCACTGAGCTCTGATGTGTACAGTGCTGGCCATGAATGATATTCCTTTTCAATATGTACACGATCGTGAAAATTTCATAAACAAAAATTACGATAGGAAATGTATTTATTATACAACATTTTAAAATCTGTAACAAATTTATTTTTTGTGATCTCGGCTAGCTGACTACTATTGTAATGGCACCGATAGCATCATATCTGGTGNTTGTAACAAATTTATTTTTTGTGATCTCGGCTAGCTGACTACTATTGTAATGGCACCGATAGCATCATATCTGGTGCCTTCCCATTCTTGACTGAAGATGGGAAACGTGTAGGCTGCCTCCAAATTGTTTGTCTTTGTGCGATGCTGTGTTAACTTAAAGCTGCTATAAAGACTATGCATAAGACAATCGAAGTAAGTGTAATATATCTCACTGTCAATAAAACTGTACCTAGAATCTCGGGAGTTTTTGTTGTTTTTGCTAGTGGACAACAGTTTATTTGATACTAATTGCGAAACACTGATTCAGCAATGAAAAGTTGGCAAGTTAATGAACGAATAATGCAAATCTAACCTAAATATTGATGTTGTGATAGTATATCGAGGAGATGACAAGACATGACTTTGTTTTACTTCACCCAAGCACCAGCCGATTAGGCCATTATTTATTAGGACGGACCCCCAATTGGCAGAGGGATTGAGGTACCCTCGAATACCATAAGTAGTTTCAGGCTAACACGACANCCAATTGGCAGAGGGATTGAGGTACCCTCGAATACCATAAGTAGTTTCAGGCTAACACGACAGTTGGCCTCACCCGAACCTGTAAGTGTGACATTCCCTTGCGCGTTCGTCCACTCTGCCAACACTCTGAGACACTCGTACTCAGATCCCCTTGGTCCAGCTGGGATGCAGCATTCTTAGAGTTTTTGCCTCCAACCCTGCTGACTGTCCAGATCAGCGCCGGAGCAGTAGTGCCGCTTGCAAAATCAACCCTTCTCAGGGCGACCGAAACCCTTCGGGTCTGCTCCACCTTGGAGACAACAAATGCCACCACGAGTCTGACCCAATGATCGGTCACAGAAGAGAATTTCCTGTGGAGCCAACCTATCGCTCGTGAGTTCGCCGACCTACCGCTCGACCGCCACCCCCTGTGAGCCCAAAGGGAATCCCAGATGTTGGGGGTACCAGATAGGTTCCCAGCCAATAGGGTTACGAAGCCGAATTGGCATCGTGCTGATACACAACTGCTCGACCACCGTTCAGTGGCAGAGGTGGCAGCCCACTAAGGTTCCATCGGCTCTCAAGACTTCGATGTCAAGATCCACCCAAATCTCTTCACTCACCAAAGTTCCAGAGGGCAAGTCAGGTCTATCCCTCCCATATCGTTCGGACTCCCTAAGGAGTACTTTTTAAATCACTGCGACTCATTACAGGTCTCACATTGCCCCTCCCCCATAGAACTTAATCGGGATTGGAAGTACATCGGTGGTCACTCCCGATCTGGTCGAAGCAGACCCATGAGGCAGTGCAAAAAAGGCCAAGACCCATCACAGGTCAACCACTGCTCGCCCACAGTCCCAGGGTACGCCGATTACCCCACCACCTGAGGGGAGTGGCCCACCTAGCACTGTGCCTTCTTCGTTCCCATTACCTTAGATTTATTCACAAATAAATTCTGGTTTTGGACTCCTAAGAGCCTGAATGCTCAGTAGTACAAGTGTATACAGGACTGGTTTTTAAGGCCCGAATGCCAACACACCCTCCATCCTCCCGCACTGTAACTGTACTCGGATGAGTAAGACCGTGCACAGCACTTTCTCCTTTTGGTCTCTTTGGATCATTCACTTTCTTTTTGCCATTACACGGTATTCTACTGGTTTTCTCATTTAAAACCTGCCCTCGCCAGTTAGGGATATTCCGACTTTCTGATTATTAAAATCTTTACCTGAATACCCCGTTATGGGTCATCAGAAATTCGCTCATTCCATTTGTCGAATTCTTCCAATCTTCCACCATTTTTAGTAGCGAATTCATTCCAAATGTTATGCAAAACNGCTCATTCCATTTGTCGAATTCTTCCAATCTTCCACCATTTTTAGTAGCGAATTCATTCCAAATGTTATGCAAAACTCTGTTTGCCATAATATTTTCAATTCCCATGTGAATTCCCTTTTCTTCCGTTATGTCCTCAAGCCACTTCCTGATGTATTCAGTCTTAAAACATTCTGTTAATACATGTTGCACTGTGTCGTCTGCACCGCATACTTCACACAGCGGAGATTGCACAAGCCGCATGCTGTATAACTTTGCCTTAAAGTTACCGTGGCCGGTATACAGCTGCATGCTGTAGTGGTTNATTGCACAAGCCGCATGCTGTATAACTTTGCCTTAAAGTTACCGTGGCCGGTATACAGCTGCATGCTGTAGTGGTTTGCTGTAATCCACGTACAGCTTAATCGTTCTCTTATATCTGGTAACAGTTTGTATGTTTGCCTACCTTTATCAGAGTTTGTCCAGCATCCTTGCCATTCATCAATAACTCCATTCTTTACATGTTCTTTAACTTCTTTAGACAGCCTACCGGCTCGTGCTCTCTCCGTTGCCATCCCTCTGTATTTTACCAACAAGTCAGCNATTGCACAAGCCGCATGCTGTATAACTTTGCCTTAAAGTTACCGTGGCCGGTATACAGCTGCATGCTGTAGTGGTTAGCTGTAATCCACGTACAGCTTAATAGTTCTCTTATATCTGGTAACAGTTTGTATGTTTGCCTACCTTTATCAGAGTTTGTCCAGCATCCTTGCCATTCATCAATAACCCATTCTTTACATGTTATTTAACTTCTTTAGACAGCCTACCGGCTCGTGCTCTCTCCGTTGCCATCCCTCTGTATTTTACCAACAAGTCAGCGNTTTAACTTCTTTAGACAGCCTACCGGCTCGTGCTCTCTCCGTTGCCATCCCTCTGTATTTTACCAACAAGTCAGCGGGCAGTACTCCAACCACCACTGGGAGCGACTCATTGGGCACAATTTTGTATGCACTTGCCATGGTCAGCAGTGTTGCTCTTTGAGCACAAATTAGTTTTCTTTTGTGCCACGAAAGTTCTGCTCTGTGGTACCACATCACGGAACCATATGAAATAATGGTCTCAAAAACCGCCCTTTATATAGTACACAATGTGCTATAGTTGAGGCCCCAGCTGGTGTTGCCAATTCACCTGAGTTTCTGAAATAGCACCACAGCCTTCTGTGACACATATTCAATGTGCTTTAAAAATCCCATTTTGTCATCCATAATGACTCCGAGATAATTGAACTCATGTACGTATCCTACTGAGCTCCCGCCGAAGTACACAGTCGGGTATCGCTTTAGTTTACCCTTAAACAACATGGTCTTGGTGTTTTGTATTGAGCACTCGAATTTAGTGGTCTTGGACCATCTCCAGGTGTTGTCCATAATTTCAGAGGCCTTTGTTTCCAGTTCCCTTCTGGAATTACCAGTAACCAAAATCAGGCCATCATCTGCGTACCCAACCACCGTGCACCCAAGTGGAAGACTCAGTTCCATAAATACATCGAAGAGGATGTTCCATAGAACTGGTCCTAAGACCGACCCCTGGGGACATCCCTTCGTCAACAATTTCCTCACTTGTGTAGTCTTGGAGGTATATATACTCCATCTCTCATTAAAGAAGTCCTGGATGATNAGTCTTGGAGGTATATATACTCCATCTCTCATTAAAGAAGTCCTGGATGATCCTGTAGATGTTAGCCGGGCACTTCTTAGTTTTCAACCGATACATCACCTCCGGCCACCAGGCATTGTCAAAAGCATCAGAGATGTCCAGGAATATGCTCATAACATATTTCGTTTAGGCTTCTCTAATACTCTTAATCACATCATGAAGAGTGAAGTATGTGCCCATACCTCTTCTAAAGCCGTATTGATGTTCATTAAGCGTGCCTTCCGCTTCCAATGCCATAACTAGTATTTTATTAATCATTTTCTCATATACTTTGGCTAGTACCAGAAGTAACGTCAGTGGTCTATAGGATTTAGGGTTATCCAGCTTCTTATTATTTCTCTTGTACCGGATTCTCAAATATCCCAGTTCCCAAGGGGATGGAAACACGCCACATCGGAGACAGTCATTTATTATTCCCAATATAATTTCCTTAATCCTGGAGTAGCACCTTTTGAGAATTTCTGTTGTGACTCCATCTATCCCTGGTGCTTTGCCATTTTTAATTTTGTAAATGACCGCAGTCAGTTCTTCCAGTTCAAATTCGGGGGCATCCAGTTCTTCAGGAACTATTCCCATCGTCCGCCGCTTCGCAGCATGCTACTCCCCCTCTTCCCCCATGGAGTCATCAGGTAGAAGCGCATGAAGCAGGACTTCCATAGACTTCTACTGGTCTATTATCAGGTTACCATCTATCTTCATACACGGCGGCGGCTGTATGGCTCTTTTAACCTTATCTGCTGCTAGTTTGTATACAAGTCCGAATGGATCTTCGTTACCAGCTCGGGTTACGAATTCCTCCCATGATCTAGCTTTCTTTTTCCGGACACTGCCGAAGTAGGCCTGCTTTTTCGCTTTGTAACTCCATGAGAATTGTTCTCTCTCTTCTCCCCTGAGCTTGTGCATCTTTCTTCTCTCCCTCTTCAAGATCTTCCTTTCTTGTTCCAATTCTTTGTCCCACCAAGACAAGTTAGGAAGTCCTTGAGAAGTTTTCCGGAGATTCTTTTCGCAAGTGTCCTGTATTATCTTGGTTAACGATTTAACTCGTTCCTCCAAACTCTCCGAATTCTCTTAACGATATGCTTGAAGCCTACCCTAACAGACCCTGGTCAAAAGCCGACCAGTCAGCCCAGTCAGCCATGTTGTGAACGTAATGTTCCTCCCTTTCCATTGCTTTAGGCGCTCGTTATCCACCACCATGTATTTCAAACATGATAAGCCTGTGATCACTAGAGCTCTCTTCAACTACTGTCCAGTGTTTTGCACTATTGACGGCCTTCCTGTTCACTACCGTGATATCCAGAAATGACTGCGTGCCATGAGCCTGCGAGACAAATGTTGGCAATTCTCCTTCGACATTCGCCACATCCAAATCATTCATGAGGAGTTACTGGCTAACCAGTTCACCAGCCTCGTCTGTAACTGGAGAGCACCATAGTTCAGATTTTCAGTTGACATCTCCGCACATTATTACTGGCCTTTCTCGTAATGTATCATAAATAATCCAAGTGTACCTGCGTCTCCTCCCCGGACTGAAAGTACGAAGAGACCAACCAACATTCCAGAGTGCCCTTCTTCACTTGAACACATACATAATGTGTATTTGACACGCCGGACATCATTGTTATTCCATGCATTTGTTGACTCCCAATACCCCAGCCTGGGGACGAACACCGCTGGTGTGTACACTGCCCCGCAGGTCCACGACATCGTCAAATGGCACATATGGCTCTTGAAACAGTAAAATATCAAGTCCCTGCTCCACCACGATTCTATTGAACTCTGCAGCTACCACTGATGACCGTTGCATATTTAACTGCCCACATTTGAGTATGTTTTCACATACCATAATCTATTCTGGCGAGTTCGACAGACAGGACCCTT
Source organism: Clitarchus hookeri (assembly GCA_002778355.1). Classification (NCBI taxonomy): domain Eukaryota; kingdom Metazoa; phylum Arthropoda; class Insecta; order Phasmatodea; family Phasmatidae; genus Clitarchus; species Clitarchus hookeri. The sequence goes on along the minus strand of NQII01000182.1, from coordinate 652,979 downwards.
TGGTAAGTAGGACATTCAGGTGTATACTGGACATACGAGTATATATACAGCCATTACGACCATACTTTTGTTATTTTAACATGGCACTCTTAGCCATTTCAGCCATTCCGCGCCCCAGCCACCCTCACAGCAGGGGAGAAAGATCACGCCTTCTCGTCGCAGGTGTCCCAGCTTTTCACCTTAGGTAACCAAAATCGTAGCCCCATTTTGATACACAAGTTCCAAACAGGAACACCCTTCCACAAGGCCTGAGACCCTCGTACTCAGATTACCAAGCGTGTGGTCTGGCCGGAGCACTATCCGGACCCCTAACATCTTACCAGGATGCTACCAGAGCAGGTGCCTGCTCACCGCTCGGCGCTTCTTTAAGAGGGGGAATCTGTCCAGAGCTCCTCCAGCATACGGAGTTAACCACTGCCAGCACGAGTCCAACATCTAGTGATCGGAACATCAGAGAGAACCTCAGATGGGGCCAACCCGATCAGCCCGTGCTCCCACTTATTTTCCATGGCACTAGTGGGTTTACTCATGTCCGATCGTCACACCGTATATGCCCCACAGGCAACAGATGTGGTGGGACTCCGATAAGTGCGGTTTCCGTCATTATCAAATCTGTAGGACCATCGCAAATTGAGTAATATCGAGGAGGCCTCTAGGGCTCCCAAGGCCTCAGAGCTCTGGAATGCTCTTTTTTTCGCCACTGTCACACCGTTCTCACCCATCCACCTGCAGTGCCGGCGTGCTGCCATCAGACACTTGTCCATTACCATTGATAAGGATAACATCTCACATAGGGAATCACCATTTTGGGCCCCAGCAGCCTGAATGCCAAGTGGTCCAACACCCCGCTAAGTGGTCAGGCGTAAGTACCAGCTGTCGGCCCAAGCCATCACGGCAGATACCTCTGACCAGCCACGAGGAAACTGGTATCCCATAGGGACCGGGTAGCAGAGCCCAATCAGCAGAAACAGGGGAGACACGAGTAGCCTTGGGTTGCCTTGGGTGTCGAGAGACTATAAGAGACGCTTCAGACACCCTTTCTAGAGACCAATATGGTGAAGGGCTTGGTTACTATAGCATGGTACTGCCACACCACCTCAAACGCCCAACCACCTCCCCCACACTGGAGTAATCGTCTCATATCCTCCTGTATACAGGACATATATATAAGTATGATACACAGCCATCACAGCCATGCTCTTATTTTTTAACGGGGCGCTCTTAGCCGTTAGGCCATTCCGCACCCCGGCCGCCCAGTCGGTGGGGAAGAGGGATGACGCCCTCTCAACGCAGACATGACCAGCGCTCACCGAAGTTTTACCAAATCCAAAGCCCCGACCTGATTAATCATGCCGCACCGAGCTTAGCCCCGATCTGATTCACCAGATAGAACCGAGCATGTCCTACCACAAGGCCTGAGATTCTAGTACTCAGTTTACCAAGCGTGTGGTCTAACCGGAGCACTACCCACCCCCCTAATGCCATCACAGGATGCCACCGGAGCAGGTGCCTGCTCACCGCCCGGCTCTTCATCAAGAGGGGGAATCTCTCTGAGCCTCCTCCAGCATGCGGAGTTAACCACTGCCAGAACGAGTCCAACCACTAGCGATCCGTACTCCAGAGAAAACCGGATCATCCCATGCTACCTCTTATTTCCCATGGCACGAATGGGTTTTCCCATGCCCCACCACCAGGGCCACCACCCATGGGCAGGTAGACACGGAGTCCCTCTGAAAATTGGTGGGTACCGTCATCATAGTCCGGTTTTATACCCTGGTTTTTCGTCACCGAGAGCCGAACTCGCCACGCCGCCCATAAGGCTCGCCCCGCTGTCAGACACTCGTCCTTTGCCATACATAGAATTTATTCACATGGAAATTCCTATTTTGGGCTCCAATGGCCTGAATGCCAAGAGGTTCAACACCCCACCAAGTGGTCAGTCCTAGGTACTAACTATCGGCCCAAGCCACCACGGCAGATACCCCTATACAGCCACTAGGAATCTGCCAGTGTAGGTTGTGTTTTTGTGAGCTCCTGGTTTTTCGGCCCGAAAACCCGGAAAAAGGAAGAATGGCCAACATCTAGTGAATGTGCGGTGATCCTACAATGGTAGACTATTCGAGCGGGGGGGGCCGAGCCCAATTAGTTTAAACAGGATTTCGGAGATTAATTATGTCTTTAAATATTGTCCGATTGTTTTGAAATTTGAAGCCATGAAATTTCGGAGAGTCTTCACACTGGCATGTGAGAAACCCGAGGAGCACCTATGTAACTAATCAACCTGCTCTCGCCGCAGAAGAAGTTAGCGTGTACATCCGAGCATGACAACCACTTCCGCAAGGCGAAGTGCCAGTTACAAAAGTACCCCGCGCTAGCACGACATGCCCCGAGTCACCACATCTAACTCCAAACCGACGACGCATGCAGATGGCCTAGGTGTGATGATACTGTAGCGAGGAGATGGTGAGAGAGTGATTTATCATGCAGTGCCAAGTTTTGTTCCACAGAGCGTCGGTACAACGTCAACGAGCATGAGTGTCTGACGATGGTGTGGGCAGTCAAGCGTACCAGCGTTTCACGCTCCATACCGATAACCACTGTCTAGTGTGGCTGCACTCCTTGCAGGAGGCAGGGTACGGAGGGGGGGGGGGTGCGCTATGGTGGCTTGAGCCCTTTCCTTGGAGATTGATTTTAGAGTGGATAAAATAAGATTATTCTTGAAACCAAGAACATTATAAATAGTGCACTATTTATACATAAACTTACTTTAGTAACAGGAAATTTTAAATACTATTTATAGTATCTATCCACTAAGGACCGGCATTTATATGTATCATTAACACTTAATGTTTACTGGTTACCGGTAAGCATGTGGTCTGAAAAGAAAAGCACAGTGTCCCGCCTCTCAAGTAGCAAACTCCTCAATGGGTCACTAAATCCGCGACTGGTAGGAACCTGGCTGGAATCCCCACCCCTGCCGACGTCTGCTGGGGCGTCCTTCCACACCATCCTCCCTCTTTCAGGGACAGCAGGTGTCGGCCAGGAGTTTTCCCTTGCTCTTAAGGAAAATCAATTTGGACCACTCAGGGAGGCTGCCGCTCTTCATGTATTATGTATGGCGCCCGAGGATCCGTCCCGTTGGGGACTGTGTGGCTGGTGCCCTTCGCGGCCACGCGCCAAACTACTCCCTTGCGCTCGTCACCAGCTTCCCTCCCCAGCCCCACGTGACTAGGGACAGGAAAATCTCGAATATTCAGTTACCATACTTGTGTCCTGGACTCCACAGTCCTAGGCACATTCGAGAATAAGCTGCTTGCCCATTGGCTGCCACCCTGGTGAGTGTTCAGGCATTGGATTTCGTCCTTTATTTCTTGCAAGTTTGTAAACGAATCCGATTCATCCAGAGGAAGGTAATAAACTGTGAACCAGCTACAAAAGTATCTTAAGGACACGCGAATTCGATGCTTATATTGACTTGAGATCAATTCACGAAATTTCTGTCCCTTACATAGCCCTACAGTTTTAAGAGCTGCAAAAGAAGAAATAGTTTTGATTGAGTAATTGATTATTTGTTAAACTGGGGTTTTTGGACAAGAATGTTTGATACGGGCAAAACAATACATATAGATTAAAACAAAAACAAGAAAGTAGTATCTTGAGAATGAGGTTTAAAAAAAATACCTTCCAGCTCCTCTGGCTGTAGTAACTGTTAAAGGAAGAGCGAAGTTTTGGCCTGAAAACTAGAAAACAAAATATAAGTTAACAATTTACTAAAAAAAAAATTTTAAAGAAACGCCTAGGTACAGCCGAAATTCATGACGACGTTTGGTAACAATTTGAAGATGGGGAAACAGTCTGAAGTGGGATCAGTATAAGAAGAAGGAAATATAAATAATTGCCAACCACCTAATAGTAAAACAAGCATTGAAAGATTAAGGTCGGTAGGAAACGTGAAGTAAGCAAACAGTAGTAAATTACGAAAAGAAATGAGCAGCACGTCCTTAACGAATATGAGGAAATAACTTGTTGAACTTTTCTGTTATCGTTGGTCACCCAACCATAAAATTTTGCTATGCCTAAGGGGGTCCAAACTCCGCCATTTTTATTTGTGGAATTTTCGCTACAAACTGCATTAAATGTTCTGTACAGTAAGTATATTGTAAAGTCGGTACCCTAGCTTCGCGTACTACTCGAGCAAGTTTAGTGTCCATCCGGGAAATGTGTGAACTATAGTTGGAAAAGAAGCAAGAGATTTGTCTCCTTTCTTGTTCTGCGCAGCGGCTGCCTTCCCCTAACTCGGCAAGGTCGGAGGGGTGATAAACCGTTTCTAGGCAGTAGAGTCCGTATTACACGAACTAAAGTGCAACTCGGGCATTTTATTTCAAGATGCGTTTACCGAGTACAACTACCTGCATTTTGAAATACGTTTACTGTTACAATTAGAACCAGCACATCTAACACGGTTTTTACTATACTTCAAGTGGTAACAGAATACTGAACACGTGAAGGGAAAAGAACTGTTAGTGTCTTCATTCGCTTTTTATGTCACAAAACGATATAACTTATAGATGTTATCAGGACAAGCATACAATAGCTTAAAAGCTTGCATGGGTATGTGAATAACTGGCAATATCTACGAAGAAGTAAATTAATATACAAGTGCCGAGATGTTACTCTTAGGGCTTATGAATCCACGTATATCTTTGAACAAGAGACAACAGATTATCGCCATTCATAAAAATTTTGCCAAACCAAATACTTAACAAATATTAGCATACGTATTAAAATTTTGAGACACAGGTACAAAGTCTTTCTCATCGTGTAAAAACTCGTGTATTTTTCTCCACTCAGCGCCACATGTAAAATCGTCTACTTCAATTATTTTCTTGTGCTGTTTTGTTACCATTAGGTATCGAGAAAGAAAGATTAGTTTTGCTGTTTGCTTTATCCTCTTCCAAAATTCGTCTGACCGTTGATTCTGAAACTCCTGTTTCGGCACGTTTTATTTCAATGACGCTGTACGCCAATTTATACAACTTATTTTCTTCCGTGATACGCATTGCGACATTATATGAGATCTCCCGTGCCTGTCCCCGCAGCGAAGGTGTAGAAAGAATATTTTTACAATGGAAGTCCATCTTTAAAAGAGGCTTATTTAACCATACCTTCTCGGTTTCTATGCTAACATTAATTATACAGCATGATTCACGAGGAGTTACCGCCACTCACAGGGCTTATTCATTGCGTCATTTGGAACAAAATATGTCATATACTCTGAAGAGCTAAAAAAAACTGGTATAGGCGTGCGTATGCAAATAACAGAGGTATGGAACCAATCAGAGTAATGCGATGCGGTCGGCAGCTAGATCGGTTACTGCTGCTACAATAGCAGGTTATCAACATTTAAGTGAGTTTGAATGTGGTGTTATAGTCGGCGCACGAGAGATGGGACATAGCATCTTCGAGGTAGTGATAACATTTGGATGTTCGCGTACGACCATTTCACGAGTGTACCGAGAATATCGGGAATTCGGTAAAACATCACATCTTCTACATCGCTGCGGCCGGAAAAAGATCGTGAAAAAACGGGACAAACGACGACTGACGAGAATCATTAAACGTGACAGACGTGCAACCATTTCTCAAATTGGCACAGATTTCAATGCCTCCTGCATACCTTCAGACATTAGTCGAGTCCTAGCCACTTCATCCTGCGGCACTTCTGCGTGCTCGCGGGGGCCCTACACGGTATTAGGCAGGTTTACCAGTTTTTTTGGTTCTTCAGTGTACATTTGGTTTATATTCCCAATATTTACAGAGTAATTCGAAACATTTGAAAAACGACGAATAAAATAATGACCCTTTCAGAAGTAAATGCAGTGATGTATTATCAGACCGTATTGTTTACAATTGAGCATCAAAATAGCGTCTAACGAGATGTTCAAAAATGTGTCCTTCTACTTCCATGCACTTGGCCGCACGCTTATGAACCGCACGTGTTGCTCTACGTAACTGCACTCGGCTGTCTTTGATTTCTGTAGCGGCATGCATGATACGCGCAAGTAGTTCCTCACGTGCATATGCAGTCCTTTGGTAAACAATATCCTTCATCCATCCCCATACGAAATAGTCTAGGTATTTCCAATTTGTCGAATTACTCTGTAAATATTGCGAATAGGACCCACATTTATATGAATCCTCGTGAAACATCCTGCATATTGAAGGAAGCCTTGGTGGCCCAGCTTCCATTTCTGATTTATTACATTTTTCGTTATGACACAATCTAATTCTATTTATTTTCAAATATTATTAAAGTTAGACCACTGTTACTTCCATTAAACCAATATTTAACGCTGAGAAAAATAAATAATTATTTGTTGCAACTGACCGTATACGGTACACAAGTTAAAGAACTATTTTATTATCTAATTAAAATGTATAAAGTTTTTTTTTAATATTGTAGCTGAAAAAAATTGAACTATTTAACTACTTTTACTCAAATTATAATTTTTAAGTGAACGTAGAAACTTAACAAAATACAATATATTTCTTTCCAAATAAAATGTAAGGGGCATTGCTATTAACTTAAAATAATAAAACTGTGTGTCGTATGGTTATGTAGTTACTATATATTCTTGTGATCGTGTTGATAGGAATTAAATGTATTTTTAGCTTTCCATACTAGGAATTGCGTTATATGTATGATTCGGGATCCAATGGGGTTCATCGTTAATTCCAGTGGAAACCCATATAACACAAGGGGGTGGGGGTTCAGAACCGCATGTCCTTCTCGGTTTATATGGCCATGCCCCGCGGTGGTGTAACACGAGACTTCGATCTTGGCATAGATGCCACGGAAGAGAGTCGTACCGTGTAACTCGGGATTCTCAACAACCGTCTCGCAGGGCTGCGCGCTGCTGTCTCACTAATCCCCGTTATTTCCTGAGTGGCGTTCCAAAAAGTTACTATGCGAGTCAACGCTTCTCTTTGGCTGCCCCAAAACACTACAAGTAAATGTTTTACTTAGTCTTGGCAATGTCCCAAAACTGCAGAGTAATTTACTCCGAGCTTCCTGCCAGAGTAAATGTATTACACGCATTATTTTAGCGAGTAACAAAATGTAAACTTAAAATGGCGGCAAGGTTAGTAGAACTAAACAAACTGAAAGGAAATGTGGAAAGTTCTTATCACAGACAAACACGAAAAAATGACAAATGACGAGTGAAAAAAATGTTTTTTAAGTTAACTTGTAAGTAGTGATATTTGGCCGATTCGGGGGCAGGTATTTAAGTATTGGATTTTCGCATTACTCGCCTGCGATGACATCACAGGCGTTCATGGCTGATGGTGGCCTGGGGCGGTCATGTTATCGATAAAATGGCTAGTTTAACCCCAGAATCACTTTAGAAATTAATTATTTTACCAAAAATCACTTTTACACCAAGCAATTTCCGAAAAAAAAAACTAAAAATGAGGTAAGCGGATTCGAAGCTCCACGAAGCAAGAGCCGAAAAGTCCTCATACGAGAAATAGGATTAGAGGGTCTTATCAAACGAGTCACTNTATTAATAATTGGTCTTACATAACATATTATCCCTCCACCCAGGCAAATCGATAAAATATGCCCATTGACAACTAAAGTTCACCTTTAACACATTTTTTTTCAGTATAGGACACTATGGTGTGTGCTAGTTCTTTCTTTTTTAGCATCTACCAGCAGAGAGCTCCTATGTAGTCAATTTTCAAACTTTTTGGCAACAAGACACCCCTGCAAACATGGAGTGTATGTAATATCTACTATCCTACTGATAAAATTTTAATTTAAAAAATTCCATTCAATCATTTTTTAAATTAATAAAGCACACAATATATTTAATTAATATTTATTTACAAAATTTTACATACAAACATCACTTTGTGATGATTTTTTCGAAGGCAATAGGACATCATATTATTTCGTAAGTGGTTTGTATACACTGGTTCTCAGCTGCAGATGATCCACCGAATCGAGTGTCCAGCCACAACCCTTCATCACCATTTCTTCTTCCTCGCGACATGACTTTTTTATATTATCACAAACACTCTTTTTAGATGTCATAAACATTGTAGAGAGGTACGTTCGAGGTCTTGAATGCCCTTCTGCAATGTTCCTCCTGGTTCGGTTCTGGTTTCGAATAGGTAAATTCCATCCATATATTATATTTTAGCATGTTTTTACACCTCTTTTGTAACTTGGTTTATAAGATTTTGATTCATACTTGACAGGAACGAGCAAACATCTATCGCCGAAGCTGTCAGATTTGGAGCATCATAATCTAGAAGGCCCCTGATTACATATTGCTTCAGAAGAAATCCATTAGCACTAGGTTTGCCTTGAACATGGACAGGTTTTCGAGCAGGAGGTATAACCGTTTGACATGATGATATGTTTCACGACACTCTTTATCGTGATAGTTCATTGTGTTATAACTCTTGATATCACGACCACATTTATGACAGCCAAGAGTCAAATAAGCCCATCCTGTCTTCCTCGCGCATTTTCCACTCTTTTTGTGCCTACATGCATTGCTCCTTTGCTGTAGGCCTCACCACAGTAGCGACACGCTCGACCCGATATCAGCAGCGAATTGTTCATAACATCCACATGTGCGTCCTCACTTACCGATAGTACCATCATTGCATTATCGCTTATTGTGCTAGGTAGCGATGAGATGTTTGCATCATCATTACACACTGCAGTACTTACAAGTCCATCACAGGTTCGTGGTAACGACAATACACCTTTTTGCTTTGCAGGTTGGGGAACAAGGCCTTTAAATATTTTCTATTGTCTGTATAGATGTGAGTACGAGAAAACAGACAAAGACACTTATCACACCTATATGCTGAGAGAGACGTTTTCATTTTACATTGATGATTTTTATGTTTCTAACATTGCTGCTATTCTCAAAGGCTTCATCACAGTGCATGCATGAAGTCTTGACACGGTTTGCTTCGGTCGTGATGACTATGGAACTGCTGTATGTAGCCCAGCCAAGTCGATGGTCCTGAGGGCACCACGCCCGAACAAGACGATGGTGAAGCTGCTGCAGGTGGTACCATGCAGTAACAAGGAGATGGTGGTGCTGCTATAGGCAATCCACAGAAAGTTGGTGGCACGAAACTCAGAAAAGGTGATGGCGATGCTGCTGTAGGTGGTCCATCTGATGACAATGAGGCATCGGAAGACACTGTGTATGCAAAATATGATGTTGACTATAGATATTATATGAGACGATCTGTACCTCCACTCTTTATTTTATGGACTGGTAATCCCCAAAAAGTGCCTTGTCCTTTATTCATAACCATCACCTTCGCATTCCTCCTCCCCCTCTCCATGCAACCCTTACTTTACTTCTCTCTACAGCTCCCTTCAACACCTCTCGCTTACCCTCCCTCCCTGCCATTCACACTGTCTGTTTCAAACTGAAGGCATGTGTGTAGATTCCCAGGTCCATCCGTATGAACCCCGGCAGGTATCGCCCTACATCAGTATTACTCCAATGTTTCTTTAAGAAAATATGCTAGGCTAATGGGTATGGGTAAAAATTAACACCAAATAAATGGTTTTATACACACAATTAATTGTACAGATGAATACATATTTGCAATAACACAAAAAGAAATATTGAGGCTCAGTTCGTGGTTTAAAAAAAATTGTTCTTCGGAACCAACATTGGGGTGGTGACTTCGTGTCTAGTCGTAGGCAGAAGATTTCCAGTCCAAAGACGAAGCACACCATTTGCGCAGTCACTGTGCGTTCCTCCACCAATGTGTCCAATCAGGTTCTGACCTGTCGCAGATGTGCCACTGCTGCTCGTCGTAAAGTTCTGTCAACTTTCGAAGCAAAGGACAGCCATACTCGAACTGCACATCAATGATTCCAACTTCAATTTTTGCACAAGTCGCTTAGCCATTTTTTCTGTTCGGGCCCCACCACGTAAATCGGCCCTTGCAGGTGCTGCATCAGCAAGTCGCGCAGAACTTTTTACACTTTATGGTACGGAATCTTGCCATTGTCCCACTCCCGTCCATGGTAGCACTTGGTCAGCCAGTCGTTCGTCTTCTTGGTTTGCTCGTCCAACAGCTTCCAGGCGTAGGGAGGTCGGAAGGACATCGTGCACATTTTACCATAGTCGTCACAGGACACCGCGCTCTCTCATTTAGCATGAAGACTCTCTGGCTCTGGAAACCTTGCATATTACAGTTCATCCCGTTGCTGTCTATGCTGGAAGACGAATAAGCAGATATCGCGTATGGCCCGTCATATTTACATCCTCTGCATCATTCGCGAAAGTATCTTCACAACTTTGTCTCGACAATTGTACGATACGAGTCAGTCGTGAAGTATCAGGCAGAAAGCATATACGTGTGTCGGAATATTTCTGTGCGTAGTAAATTCGATTCCGCAGTCGATCACACTCGAACTGATATGCTCGTCCTGTGTACATCGAATGTCATGAGCGGGGCCAAACTGTTGAAGGTATCTGGGCTTAGTATCGGCGGTTGGGTGCACCCATAATATGCATTCTGGAATTGAGCGTACATTTGATACGCCAGCAGGCACTGACCATTTTCAAAGTTCATGTTCATGACCACATACGGATACCTTTCACTATTCAAATATATTTCCACATTTTCTATTTGACATGTGTCGAACTGCGAATGTCTCACTCTCATATCGTGCCGTCTTCCAGTCTGAAGCCCATCGATAATGTACCTCGACTTCACGGTGGCAAAGCTGGACTTCACCATCGAGTTGATGCGCTGGCTTGCAGGCAACCCAGGGTAGGTCTCGAGACTCCACAACCTGAAAGTCACATCGATGTGTTTTGCTATCTTCCACATTATTCAGCAACTTGATACGTTCGGTAGCACTCGGTTGAACGTGAGGCAGTTTCGATAACCTAAATTATGAATGGTCAACAAAATATCGAACTTCGTTTCTGTCCTGGAAAAATATGCAATGAAATATTCCATAACATTTTAAAAAATAAAACAGAGAGAACTGCTTACAAACTGTTCACAGTAAACTGAGTGTTTAATAGCCCTATTTAAGATTTACTTGTAGGGACGTTCTGTATACTTCCACCACATGTAAAATTAAAATTGCCANAGGGACGTTCTGTATACTTCCACCACATGTAAAATTAAAATTGCCATGGGCCTGATACACTTTATTCACGTGTCAGTCAAATTAAAGAGTATAATTATTAAAAAGGAAATATTTAAAAATTTGTTTATTATTACACTTATTTGCATTAAAAAACAGAAAGTAAAATAAATAATCTCAGTTTTCACAAATGTTTACCTTATACTTTTAATTCTACTTTAAAACATGGAATTAATTTCCGTCCGTCGTTACCAACTTTACTGGGCACTTGGCAGTCAGCGTGTCCGTTAAACTATAGGCAACTAAGGACAGTAACATTTTTAATAGGTAGATTTCAAAAGTGCTCAGTTAAGCGTGAACAGCTTGTACAGTTAGACCCGTATGACAGCTACGCCTTAAGGGAGCAATAATAGAGTGAAGAGATTTGGGCGGCTCTTGATATCGAGGGCGAAGTGAGGTGAGCATGGAGCAGCGCCGGGCTGCAAGGGCGGGAGAAACGGGAGATACCCGAAAAAAAACCCGCCGACCATCGGGAATCGAACCCAGCTCGCCTAGGAGGAGGGGAGGGAGGAATAGTCTGACTACCACACCACCACGGCTCCTTAAGGAGGAAATAACCCCGTCATATTGGGTTTACGTATATCCTCCATAACTTAATTTCCAGGTTCAGTATTTACAAACGAAGCATATTAAGGTATAAGGAACATCTTTACAGTTTTTTTGAAAACAAAATGTTTTTTAACATGATTAGATCCATGTACGTAACCGTAATCAAATATTGCCTCATTATTTAATAATTTCTGACTCGTATGGGAAAATACGGATATAAATGATACCGTACAAACTTTGAAAATTTTGTTAGTAGTCCGCTATGTCACCTCAAGCTTGGATTTTTAATGTATTTTCATAAAATTTCCATACTAAGGTTTTTAAAAATAATTAAAGATAAAAGGGGTAGGGCGTTGTTCACGAAAAAACGTGTCATTTTATATTTGTACCACGTACTGTTCAACTTTTAAACATTACCTGTCATTACTATTTCTCTGCAAAAAAATTCTCAGCGCATAGTATTTGCATAAATGCATATCAAAACCACAATTTCCCTGTTTTAGGAATGTACAAATTATGAAAAATAACTTAGGTACAGAAACGAAATAATTCACACTGAAGGAAGCTACCAAAGGCTATTTCAAGACGTCTATAAAGTCGTACAACGAACCTTTTTGCAATTAAAAAAATTTAAAAAAAAAAAAAAAAATTCTTGCATTTGTTTAATTTGTAGCTACCCTTAAATTTTGTAAAATAATTTTTACAAAGCATACATTAAAATTTATTACAGGAGCTTTCAGTTGTGTTGCTAAACGTTCTGCAAATAGTTGATTTATTTTATTTGTACATCACAAAAGCAGTAAAATATTGACTTTGACATGTTATTTTTCCAAAAAAAAAAAAAAAAACCATGTGCTATAAAATACTGTTATGTGAAGAAAATGAAGTCACAGATAATGTCTACAATTTGAACAGTTTACGGGATGTTTCTTAACTTCGTGCAGTAAATGAAGCCACAGCATCTGTGGGCTGAAACAACCAGAAAATTCTAGTAGCATAATGTCCGGAAATATTTTATTAATAAAGCGACGTTGAAGTTAGGTGCAGCATCCCGGAAGTTCAAAATAATACCAGCAAATGAATGTGCTTATTACATTTCCTAAACAAAGCTATGGTTGTTCAATACAAAAAGAAAAGTGATGTAATACGTTCTGCACAACAATGCACTACAATAAAGTAAGTACAAAATGTTCCGTTGAACCTAACTTCAACGTCACTTCAGTAATTGCTTTTCCTGACATTTTGTTACTAGTATTTTCTAGTTATTTAGGTCCACAGATGTCGAGGCTTCATTTTCTGCACGAAGATCAGATACAACCTGTAGAGAGCAAATATAAAATAACTAGAGACCTGAAGAATTCGCGGATTCCTTTTGGGACAAGCTAGAATTCAAAACGCGTGTGTTTATATAACTTTAGCTATTGGTCCACACGGTGTTTGACACCTCCTGGATAACGCTGGTCAAATTGTTGACTTCCACTGTGACGGCAAACAACCAACGTGCAGTTGACATCGGCATATCTGCACATAAGACTGTGGAGTACAGTCTACGGGTAATTGAACTCGCACATTTTTCAGGTCTCTAAAAATAACCAATTTTGCCATGCCCATCGTTCTTAAGGATATGTGTGTGCCGTGCGCGTGTTTGCAGGTAAGCCACGGCCCGAGGTCACGTGGTGGGTGGACGACCAGCCGGCGGCGGGAGTGCCGGTCGAAGGTCACCGCGGCGTGGTGGTCAGCAGGCTGGAGGTGGGCCGTGTCAGGCGTCGTCACCTCAACACGACGTACAAGTGTCGAGCAGGGAACACGCACCTGCTGCCGCCGGCCGAGAG
>NQII01000182.1:620659-638959 GCA_002778355.1 Clitarchus hookeri | reverse complement strand
TGAAGTCTTTACCTGAGTACCCCATCATGGGTCATCAGAAATTCGCCGATTCCATCTATCAAAATCTTCCAATCGCCTTCCAATTTTAGTGGCGAATTCATTCCAAATCTTATGCAGTTGTTCGTCTTCCATTACTGTTCCAACTTCCAAGTGAATGCCTAATTCTTCCACTTGATTCTTAAATCCTTCTCTAACCAGAAGACAAAAGTCCGTCAAGCAATACTGTACGACATGCGTGTCATCCACACCGCAGACCTCGCAAAGCGGGGTAACGACAAGCCGCAGGCTGTGAAGCTTGGCCTTAAAGTTTCCGTGGCCGGTTAGCAGTTGCATACTATAATGGTTAGTCCAAATCCATTTAGAGCTCATTCTTGATCGTACATTAGACAGAAGCTCGAAAGTCTGTCTGCCTCTCTCCGACTTCAACTATCTGTCTTGCCATTCATCGATGATGCCATCGAGTATAGATTCCTTGTCTTCTTTCATGTCGGACGGTCGAGCGCTTCCCTCCGCCACTAAGCCTCTGTACCTGACCAACAGGTCCGCAGGCAGCACTCCGGCAACCACCGGGAGAGACTCATTGGGGACAGTCTTATACGCACTTGTCACGGTCAGCAGTGCAGCCCTCTGTGCACTTNACCGGGAGAGACTCATTGGGGACAGTCTTATACGCACTTGTCACGGTCAGCAGTGCAGCCCTCTGTGCACTTATCAGTTTCCTTCTGTGCCACGAAAGATCGGCGCGGTGGTACCACATCACTGCTCCGTAGGAAATTATGGCCTCGAAGACCGCCTTATAGATTGTTCTCAAAGTTTTGAAGTTGGCCCCAACTAGTGTTGCCAAGTCTTTTAAGTTTCTGGAATACCACCACCGACTTCCGCGACACATATTCGATGTGCTTTAGAAAGCTCATCCTGTCATCCATTATCACACCCAGATACCTGAACTCCTGCACATATTTTATTGAGTGTCCCCCAAAGCGCACAGTCGGGCTTCTCTGCAGCTTTCCCTTTACAAGCATTATCTTCGTTTTCTCCGTGNCCAAAGCGCACAGTCGGGCTTCTCTGCAGCTTTCCCTTTACAAGCATTATCTTCGTTTTCTCCGTGGAGAAACTGACCTTAGTGGTTCTTGACCATTCCCATGTCTTTTCCATTATCGTGTTGGCCTTGAGTTCTAATTCCTTTCTGGAATTNGTGGTTCTTGACCATTCCCATGTCTTTTCCATTATCGTGTTGGCCTTGAGTTCTAATTCCTTTCTGGAATTTCCAGACACCAGGATCAAGCCGTCATCTGCATACCCGAAAACTGTGCACTCCGGGGGGAGTCCCATCTCAAGAAATCCATCGAAAAGGATGTTCCATAAGATCGGTCCAAGGACCGACCCCTGGGGGCACCCCTTCGTAAGCCTTTTCTTAACTTGCAGGTTTTTGCTGGAATATATACTCCATCTATTCTTCAAGAAATCCAGAATGACCCTATAGATGTTCGCAGGACATCTCTTCGTTTTTAGCCTGTACATCACCTCCGGCCACCAGGCATTATCGAATGCGCCAGAAATGTCGAGGAAGATGGCCATAATGTATTTACTGGTGGACCCTCTTATTTTGTTCATGACATCATGCAGAGCAAAATCAGTCCCCATTCCTCTTCTGAAGCCATACTGGCGTTCGTTGATCTTCCCTCTGCTTCCAAAGCCATAGTTAGCCTCTTGTTAATCAATTTTTCATATATTTTGTCCAGTGCCGGAAGTAATGTCAGCGGCCTATAATATTTAGGGTCATCCAGATCCTTTTTGTTCTCCTTGTGCATAATCCTCAGGCATCCAAGTTTCCAGGGGGAGGGGAACACTCCAGTTTGGAGACAGTCATTTACAATATCCAGTAAAATTTCCTTAATTCGTGCATAACACCTTTTAAGTATTTCAGAGGTCACCCCATCAATACCAGGAGCCTTGCCGTTATTCATTTTGTATACTATGGCAGTGAGCTCATCCATTTCAAATTCAGGTGCGTCCTGTTCTTCCGGCACTTTATTCATTGACTCTCTCTTAGCTGTGTGGTCCTCCCCCTCTTCCTGCAAAGAGTCATCAGGCAGAAGTGTGTGAAGCAGGACTCCCATTGACCTTTCCTTATCCAAGATAAGATTTCCATCTATTTTCATGCAAGGTGGTGGTGCCGTTCTCCTGAGTTTATTCGCTGCTATCTTGTACACAAGCCCGAATGGGTCTTCATTGCCCATTTTTGTTACAAAATCCTCCCAGGATTTAGCCTTCTTCTTCCTGACCCCGCTGAAGTAAGCCTGCTTTTTATCCTTGTAGAATCTTGCAAATAATTTCCTCTCTTCTCCACGCAACTTGTGAAGATGTCTCCTGTCTCTTCTAAGATCCTTCCGCTTCTGCTCCAACTCTTGGTCCCACCACGAGAGGTTTGGAAGTCCTCTGGAAGTCTTTCGCAAGTTATCTTCACATGTCTCCTGGATGATTCGGGTCAATTGCTCGACACGGTCATCCAAGGATCCCATGATATCATATGTGCGCAGCTTACCCAGCAGGGCCCTGTCGAAAGCCGGCCAGTTCACCATATTGTGTATATACCTGACCTCTCTTTCGAATTGCTCAGGTTCTTGGACACCACCACCATGAATCTCGAATGTGATTAGCCTGTGATCACTCGAACTGATAGCATTGTTCTCGACGCGGTTTGCGCAGCTCTCGCCTGACGTTTCTCGGCCGCTGTCGCTAGTGAACTGAACAACCCCCACCCCTTCGTGCAGCGACAGTGGACCCTCTCCACTCGCCCGACGCATTTCGGACTTGTGCGCACTATGTTCTCATTTGGATTTCACTATACCCACACTCTCCATCGACAACCAGCAGGCAGTGGTGTGGCCAGACATTTCTCAAGGAGTGGAGGCTTAAGAGTGTGGGGTGGTTACACTGACTGTAGTGAAGGGAGGGAGGGCAATCAGGACAAATGCTAGGAGAAAGTTTCCTCACATTTTAATAAAATGCACTATAGTGAACAGCAATTCCCATGTTTTGATCACAATTAAAGCATTACTAAACATTTTATTACTAACAGTTGACAACATAATGAGCAAAAAGAGAGGGAAGTTACAACCCCAACACCCTCCCACCTGGATAGGTCCCTGCCAGGAGCATATCCACAAGACTTTCGTTTTGGATTCGGGAAGGGGGGGGTTCAGTTTTCCTATTATGCAGACGCAGTTCTTAACTTTCGATTCGTAGCATGGGAAAGGGGACACTGTCGTCATCATTATTTCAGGAAGCAATTCTAAATTAATCATATCAGATCAGCATTTCAAACACTTATATCGTAATTTCATTTCAGTTTTAAAAC
This sequence comes from Clitarchus hookeri, assembly GCA_002778355.1. Lineage (NCBI taxonomy): Eukaryota > Metazoa > Arthropoda > Insecta > Phasmatodea > Phasmatidae > Clitarchus > Clitarchus hookeri. The sequence continues at coordinate 635,598 of NQII01000182.1, read as the reverse complement.
ATTCACTAGACGGTTTCATTTCAATGTGGGTTTTTTTAAGTTGGTGGAGGGGGTCCATGTCTATCTGTGACCCCCTGCCCACCTTCCCCTCCCTGAGCCACCCCTGTCAACGATGCTGCAGGAGCAACGAAGGCGATTGTCTTTCTCCTCTCGCTCTTCAAGCTGTTTCTCGGCGCCGGCACGGCGCGGCGTGGCGCTGTAGTCGCCACAGAGCAGATTATTCCACCGTCTGATCTGTAAGCGGGCTACACTTAGCAGTCCTCTGTACGCTCGAGCCTCTGTCGTTTCTTGATCGGCTGCTGCAACATTGCGAAGACGTACTGGGTTCTTCATAAATCGGTTACGCTTTCGATTCCTGTTTATTACCGGCTCGCATTCATACGCTGTTCACGGTTAATTGAGCACTTTTTAAATTAATTTCTGCAAAATGTCACTGTCCTTAAACGCGTTTTGTGTTTCTACTGGCACGATGACTGCCATGCGCCCACTGAAGTTGATATCGACGGAGAGAAATTAGTTATTGTCTCTTAACGTTGAATTTTAAATGTTTAGTTAATATTCGTGGATACTGAAATTATTTATTTTGCTTTCTGTTTTTTAATCAATCTAAATGTAAGAACAAGCAAATTTGAAAAAAATATTTACTTTCCTAATAACTGCCTTGGTTTGACTTGACCTACGTATGAATAGAGTTATCAGACCTATGGCAATAATAGTTTTACGTACGGTGTAAGAATACACGGTGCGCATACAAGTAGATCTTAAGAAAGGCTTTCAAAAGTTCTCAGTTTACCGTGAACAGACTATAAACAATGTATGTCTAAAGAACAACCGTCCAATCATAATAGTTACGAAACGTAAAAAATTCTCGATCTTAACGACCCGCATGCTGCACTTCATAGTCCCTTGTACACTCAAGCAGGTGTAGCCGCCTGTTCGTTGCTTGCTTGCTGCCACAGAGATCATAGTCCCTTGTACAATCAAGCAGGTGTAGCTGCCTGTTCATTGCTTGCTTGCTGCCACAGAGATCATAGTCCCTTGTACAATCAAGCAGGTGTAGCTGCCTGTTCATTGCTTGCTTGCTGCCACAGAGATCATAGTCCCTTGTACAATCAAGCAGGTGTAGCTGCCTGTTCATTGCTTGCTTGCTGCCACAGAGATCATAGTCCCTTGTACAATCAAGCAGGTGTAGCTGCCTGTTCATTGCTTGCTTGCTGCCACAGAGATCATAGTCCCTTGTACAATCAAGCAGGTGTAGCTGCCTGTTCATTGCTTGCTTGCTGCCACAGAGATCATAGTCCCTTGTACAATCAAGCAGGTGTAGCTGCCTGTTCGTTGCTTGCTTGCTGCCACAGAGATCATAGTCCCTTGTACAATCAAGCAGGTGTAGCTGCCTGTTCATTGCTTGCTTGCTGCCACAGAGATCATAGTCCCTTGTACAATCAAGCAGGTGTAGCTGCCTGTTCATTGCTTGCTTGCTGCCACAGAGATCATAGTCCCTTGTACAATCAAGCAGGTGTAGCTGCCTGTTCATTGCTTGCTTGCTGCCACAGAGATCATAGTCCCTTGTACAATCAAGCAGGTGTAGCTGCCTGTTCATTGCTTGCTTGCTGCCACAGAGATCATAGTCCCTTGTACAATCAAGCAGGTGTAGCTGCCTGTTCATTGCTTGCTTGCTTCCATAGAATATTATTGTACCTGTATTTTGTTGCATGTTCACTATTGGTCCAGGGTTTTCCTGGATGATTGAAACAACGAAAAAAAAATTGAAATTAAACGTAATATACAAACACATAACTTCTGAACTCTACAGTACATTTTTCTGATATCAAACAAATGAGTACAATAAATTATTAAGTGTTTGAAGTCTACCTTGCCACCAATTGAATTCGCGACATACTTGGGGCTCTAGTAATTGCTTTTGTTAGCCCAACGCATCGTTGTGGAAGGACCAGGTTAACCTCAGACAAACATTAATTTATGGTATGCGGGTGTTGAAGTCAAGTAATATTTTGGTCAATAATATCCGCTAGTTGATTAAAGTGATTTTCTCTCAAAACAAGGAAATTATTGCAAATGTTTGATTCGTGGCAGTCCATATTATTCCACGTAGACTATATTTCAAACCTTTATCGTCCTTTCACACCTTTTCCTGTACATCGCGTGGTTTTAAATATTCCTTAAATTAACACATGATACCTTGTTCCTATATTTATTATCTCAGTTCGTCCCATAAACACCAAAACTGTGATTTTTTTCAGGTAGCTGATAAAAACATCTGCTGTCTAATTTTTTTTGTGCTAAGGAATTTTACTCGTGGGTAAATTTTACAATTAAGGCTCCCGTCTATCTATCGCTTATTTCCGCGCTAGAGGCCGAGAAGCACGAAAGCAATAAGGGCGACACTGCCACGCGCATCGAGTGTGTAGTCGCCGCTAAGCGCAAGGCTCTCAACTGGCGCGCAGAGTTCTCCGACCCTATTGTTTTATTGGTGGGAAGTCTGCAGGAAGGTTCAATGCAATGTCCGTGAGTATTTTTGTGTGAGTCTGACGCCTATATTTTGAGATACAGCACTTTTTAAGAAGGAGTGTTCTGAAATTGTGTTTGTAGTATGTGTGACGTCCTCGTCTGACGTCTGTGTTCATCTGGCAGGTCAGCACATTAGACACACGTGTAATAGCTTCGTGGCAAAGCGTGTATTTCTAACACTCAGCAACTCAGTTCAAGCGCCAGGCAAGCGAGATCCCTAACAGCATATCGCACAAATATAAAATAAAGTATTTTTCTGTGAGCAGTACTCTTAAGGCTGTTGCCTGCTTGAGAGTTTGGTATAGGGAAATATATGTTAAGGAAATTCAGTTTTTTTTATTTAGCTTTCTCGTTAAAGATAAATATATACCACCGGGTACGGGTTTGAGCAGACAAAAATGTGCGTATTTTGCTATCGAAACCTTCTGTAACATTAAGGTGTAGTCTGTTTCCTAGAAAGATCAGAAAAATTAATATAAATTAAAAAATTACCGAAAAACAAATTGTTATGTTCACCTCGATACGGTGCTTGAGAGTATCATTTTTGACACATAGGTTTTAGTTTCAAGTTCATGTCTTCGAGATTGGCTTTAATAAACCGAATGTCATTAGTAGGAATGTATTTCCCTACGCGAGATTCTCAACCAGGCAACACCTCTCCACCCCCTCCAGTACAAACACAGCAATGCCAACAATGCGTGGCCGTGATGGTATGTGTTATGCACAGTGAAGCCGCTGTCGGTGCGACTGTGGAGTGTGCCTCAGCTGCTGGTGGCGGGTCAGCAGGCGACCTTCGTCTGCGAGGCCGCGGGGTCGCGACCCCCTGCCCTGCTGTCCTGGTGGAAGGACAACTCCAAGTTCCACCGCGGCAAGGTGAGGCCACGCACGCATCCGACGTGAGTACGGCGACGTGAGTTCCTCCCATTCATCTGGCCCCGCCTGACCTTCACATATCCGTTCTACAATCCTGCAGCGATCAGACACCTCGCCTCCCACCCCCGGGCTCGATTCCCTCCGGAGTCAACCCCGGATTTCCGCGACCGGAATAGTGCCGGACAATGCCGCTGGCTGGCGGGTTTTCTCGGGGATCTCCCATTTCCCTCGCCCTTGCGTTCCGACGATGCTCCATATTCACCTCAATTCCGCCTCGTCGGCTCTCGAGACCTCGATTTTAATAGCCGCCCAAATATCCGAACTGAGCACTTTTGAAATACCTGCTGGACATGTACTTGCACGCGTATTGTGTATTCTTCCGCCATATGTAACATTAACATTGTCGTCGGCTGCATCACTTTATTCAAGAGCCGGTCAAGTGTAAACGTTAGTGAATATGTTTTACAAATGTGCTCAGTCTTGCGCTTACGTAAATTAAACCAACTGAAAGCAAAATAAATATTTTCCGTATTCACGAATGTTTACCTACACTTCTAACTCGACGAATTTCGCGGATTCAATTGTAGACAAGCCAGATTCCAAAAACTCGTATATGTGTTTCTCTCGTAGTTGGTGAACCACTAACTTGCCAGGTCCTGTAAGAGACGGAGCAATATCGGAGCTCGCCATGGCCTCCCACCGTGGTATGAAGCTGCCAATGAGCAACGACGTCACCTCGAGTATAAAAAAAGTGTAACATTTAGCCTAGATGCCACTCAACCCGCCCAGTTTTCCATTCTTTAAAAACGTATTAAATGAGACCTTCTTTTAGTTTCCTTGGACCAGCCATGCATTTTAAAAAATAATTGATGCTCCAACCCTTTTTAGGGTCGTGGTGACTGAGCGGTTAGATTTCTCGTCTGTATCCCACCAAGGCGAACCTGGTTCAATCCCCGGCTGGGTCACTCCCAGATTTTCGCAAGTGGTGATCGTGCTTGACGATGCCGCTGGTTGGTGGGTTTTCTCGGGGATCTCCTTTTTCCCACCGCCCTTTCATTCCGGCGCTGCTCCATTCTCACCTTATTTCAACCTCGTCGGTTATCAAATACTCGTTATTAGGAGCTGCCCAAATCTCTCGACTCAACTACAACCCCTTTTTCTCCACTTGTCCATGTCCGACAGGAAATCGTGCCCACGTCACTGCGTTCAGACAGTAATTGTCCGTTTCTGGCTTAGAGTGTGGCACGATGCGCAGGGAACAAAGTCAGCTGATGACGCCAGTCGTCCCCTGTCCGGAAGACGTTAACAGCGCTTCTTCTGCACTTCCCTTCGCCTACTTCTCAGTAGCTCCTCTGGCAGCAGACCTCGTGACTTCCGGCGCGCGTCGAGAGAGAGCGCGACAATGCAGTCGCTCGCCGGAGAAATATTTCCCGAGGCGTTGACGCGCGCGGGTGGGGAAATGTGTCTTCCTGTCCCTCTCCGTCGCAAAGGTGGGAAAGCGCAGAGGAAATGCGATAGAGATCCCAGCTGAACCCATCCGCTCGCCATCTGCATGGCTCTGCTCCTTCCTGAAACTGTACAGTGTATTTCCTTCTCCTTTCTTTCGGCAGGCTTCTCACCCTGGTGCACGTACAAAGCTAGAATCGTTACGGTAGTTTTCGCATCGTCCGTCGAGAATCGCCAACGTCGACGATTAATTGTCAACTTCCTGTGTCTTTCAAAATTTTTAGCAATCACATTATTATTCTGGACTTCAGTTTAAAACATTCTGCACACCAAAAATGCATTATATATCTATATAATATGTATATATGTACATATTATATATATATATATACAAAATACCGTTCAACATGTAGACATAACTTACAAGTAAAGTTTCCTCGCATTAAAAACCTTTTAAGATTGCGTAGTTTATGCGTTATAGTATGTCAAAATAAAAATATTTGCAATCTTTCGTATGTACAAATAATATAAACGACAGAATTTAAAGAAAATTTAACAATGGTGATTGAAATATCATGTCTTAATTCATTATAATGTATTCTTAGCAAAATAATTTTTAACAAATAATCTTAGACTTGCTACAAATCAAATATATGCAATAATTTCCTTATTTTAAGCTATTTTTTTAATTACGAAAATTTTCCATTAAGTAATTCTAATTATTTCTTGGAGTATTTCATGGTATCATATTTCAATGTGAATTGTCTCATTTAGGTAACTGAATTAGTTTTAATTATTTGTACATCCCAAAAAACACTAAAATTGTGATTTGGACAAGTCATTTAGCAAGAAAATATACTGTCTAGAATTGTTTTATGGGAGAAAATAATACTTGTAAGTAATGTCCACAAATTGAACAGTATTTCGAACAAACATAAAACACAGAATTTTTTGGTGAACAGCACCCTTAAAGCGCTGTGAGATGATGCCTCATGCGAAATAAGAAAACTAAGAATTCGTCTTAAGACCAACCAGTATTATTAAGGGAGACACATCCGTGAAAATCGAGATTTAAGAAAAAAATTTATATTATTGTAGCCTGCATAAAATGGAACAACAGAAATATGAAGTGTGGTTTACAGAAAGCAGATCTCTAATCGGTGAAAGTACCATGGATTATGTCACTCCCACGCCCCTTCTTTAAGACAACAGGAAGTTTCATGTTGTTATCGCACAAAAATTTTTAAACCCTCAGCTGAAATAACAGTTTTTGCTTTAGATGTAAATTGTAATGTTTAAATAAGCACGTTAGCGAATGATTCTCTAGAAAAACAGTTACAGAGTTAGGAACTTTGTGGTGATTTGCCTGCCAGCTATGCAACCTGCACGGCAGCGTTCTAATTTCGCAAATAGTAGGTATGAAATCGCTCATCAAACAGTCACAAATGCCACACTGCCCTTGCATAGGAAAGTGTATTATAATTATTTTTAATAGGGGTGACTGGAAATTAATTGATTTATAAAATTGTGATGATACTTTATTTTAAGTCTGATTTAGGAGAAGGCATTTCAAACAGGTACGACAGCAAATTTAATATATTAAATAAATTATCACTTCTGTAAATCCTTACTATTATTGCTTGAACAATGGGTTGCATAGCAGAATTGAAATGTGATGACTTTTGAAGTTTAGTTGGTGGTACCCTGAAGACCGACAAAGAAACCTTNGTTGCATAGCAGAATTGAAATGTGATGACTTTTGAAGTTTAGTTGGTGGTACCCTGAAGACCGACAAAGAAACCTTTTCTATAGTCATGTATGTGACGATACTGATGTGAGCAGGGTTGAGGTCGCAGTGCGGTGGATGTTCGCAGACGACGTGGAGCGGCAACGAGACTGTGGTGGCCAGCCAGACGGTGTTCGTGCCAACCCCCGAGGATGACGGCCACCTACTCAAGTGCCACGCTGAGAACCCCAGCATACAGGGCTCTGCACTCGACAACTCCTTCGTGATAACCGNTATCTATAGTCATGTATGTGACGATACTGATGTGAGCAGGGTTGAGGTGGAAATGCGGTGGATGTTCGCAGACGACGTGGAGCGGCAACGAGACTGTGGTGGCCAGCCATACGGTGTTCGTGCCAACCCCCGAGGATGATGGCCACCTACTCAAGTGCCACGCTGAGAACCCCAGCATACAGGGCTCTGCACTCGACAACTCCTTCGTGATAACCGTTGTCTGTGAGTACTTCCCACCTACCAAGTCTGAGGCTGCTTCCTCCTGCACCTCGTATGTGAGTATCTTCCTACCTTCATAGTCCGTCTCTTCTTCCTCAGGCACCTCGTCTGTGAGTACCCTCTGTCTATCTATTCTGTGGCTGCTTCCTCTTAGACCTCATCTGTGAGTACCTCCACCCTGCATCGTGTACGTGTGTCTCTTCCCGCCTACCTAGTCTGTATCTGCTTCCTCCTGCACCTCGTAGGGGAAGACGAGTAGTTCTGCAAGAGTTTCTGGTTTGTGAAGGAGGGGAAGGTACAGGCAAGCCACTGACTGCAAATTCAAAGTGTTGCTGTAAATCGGCGGATAAAGTGATGTGATGTTCGGGAATATTTAAATTAAGGGCGTAAACACTCTCCATTTAATAAAGCCTATTGCAATTTGGAAAATAAGAAACTAGGCATTTAGCATGGATATCCTTTTGCCTCCGTCTGTGGGTGTTGTCTCGCAAAATTGTTGTGAGCTTTGTTCTGAGATGCTTTGCTTGATGGAATAAAAACGAAACTTGCATTTTCAAATATTCTTAACTGCACTCGAACAAGTTAATTTACACTGGTGGAAAATTAAAAATGAATACCACTAAAGTGATAATGTAGACACACCATATGCACATGGGGCACAGATAGAGGGCAGTACATTCAATGATTAACAGTGCTGTGCTGAGGACAGAGTATGAACCGCATACTAGGCACAACATCGCTGAACTCAATAAAACTGTAGTTGACTCGGTGAAAGAGTAGTCTGTTGTTTCAAGCATCGGCCTGTGTTCAGTAAACATTGTAGGTATGCCACGATGGCATAGATTACCACACTATGTGCAAATAACGGACTTTTAACGAGGTCATATTGTGGGCCTGAGAGAGGCTGGATGGACCTTCCGAAGAATTACCCAACGCGTTGTATGTGAAGTCTCTACTGTGCATCATTGGTGGTGCCGGTGGTCCAACGATGGTGCACATGCTCTTCAACCTGGTTCCGGACGGCTGCGGCACACGGATCCCTGCCTGGACCTCCGTATCAGACGAGCCGTTCCTACAACGTCTCGTCTTACCCAACGCGCTCTCGAAGGTGCACGTCAACTCCCCTGGCCAGAACCATCACCCGACCTGTCCCACATTGAACATGTACATGTGTAGGGCATGATGGGACGGCGTTTGGTGCGGTCTGTCATACCGGCAACAAACCTCCACCAGTTGCAACAACAGGTGGTATTAGCGTAGAACACTATTTTCCCCAAGATGATGTCCGTCACCATTATGATCGTCTCTACGCACGGATGCAGGACTTCTTCGTCTCTAAAGGCGGCTACACAAGATGCTGACATTGTTATTTTATTAAAGAAACTCTATAGCCTCTGTCCATAGGTGTACGACCCTGTGATCATTATCACATACAGTGTACAACCTTATAATTATTCTATACAACCTCCATTCATGTGGGACCATTGCATCCGGGTGTTCATTTTCCATTTTCACCAGTGGATATTTGACGTGTTTGGGTTAGCTTTTCTGCGAAAGAATTTTTCATTATTTACAAGTTGAAAAAACACTGATTATTTAGACTCCATCAATTAAAGCAAATGTAGTTACAAGGTACTTAAGGAGGAATAGGTGAACAGAGGAAGTGCGAAGATACGAAAAGAACCTTGTACCTGAACGAATAGGATTTTCCTATTTTAAGTATACATTACAGTAAAAAAAAAATTTCTTCTTGAGCAGGTCGTGAAATATTGCTTTCTTAAGGTACTAAAGAACACGATGACAAAATAATTTTGGGGAGGTACAAATCCTATGTTCGATTCCACCCAGAAAAATGGGGAGGGTGCACACCCTGCACACCTCCTCCACTCTCGGCCGTTCCTGCACCCCTAGTGAGTATATCCGTACATGCATTGTTTGTGACCGCTTACTGCTGCATCTCGTTTGAGACTACTTTATCGTGAATGGCCTATACATGTAAATTGTATGGGACGCAAATATTTTGGTATGGTTATCGGATTGAATAAATTTGTATGTTTATTTAAACACGTAAATGCCAATAAAAATTAGGAATTGTTTTAATTATTGGCAAAATTTCAGTACAAAATGGCAAAAACAAAAATAACATTTCTCCTTTTCTTTAGATCAATTGATTAGTGAATCTATATTTTTGTTTAAAACTGAAAAAATTTTCATTAAGAAAGAATTTCTTTAAATTCATTCTGAAAATTGCATACAGTATTTCATAGCCCTGCAGAAGTGCCTTTCTCTATCATTCATTTTCTACGTTCATATCAATTTACTATGTAGTCAGTATTTTATATTCCTTAAAATCCTAGAGATACAATTATATTTTGTTGAATATTACTGGGGATATATTTTTGGCACTTATTCGTACGCAAGGTCATTATGTACAACATATACGAATAAGTCTCGGAAAAGAGATGCCCAGAATATGCCATATGACCTGTTTGTTATCTAAGATTTTAAGAAATAAAAAATATCGACTTGATTGTTACTTTGTATACGTACAGTAATTAAAAGTCAGGGAGATTTGCGCAACTCCCTGCGTACAATTTTTGTATGAATTAGAAAATAATAATGGTTTAAAATGGGTTATTAAATAAAATCATCGATTTAAAAATTAACTGTTTTAAATATATTATTTAAAAAGCGAAAAACTATAATTTATTTCCGCCATTTGCTACACATGGTTTCGTCACTGCTTTGAAAAATGGCTTAGTTTCTAATAATACTGAATTATTTAAACGAAAGATAATTTTATTAAATCTAATAAACATAATTAGCAAAAGATTTTCATCGTATATGTTTTACACACAGGAAACATGGATGCACACTAGTGTTCGATGCTGAAAAAAATTCTATGTCAGCGCACTCTAGTAGAAATAAGAGGTCGCCCTACAGGAGAAGGGGAGGTTGTTAGGTGGGGGGGTAGTATGATGTAAAGTCAATGATTTAATTGTGAGGGTTCAATCATCTGCTGGCTGTGGTACCCATAGGGATGGAACCATCATCTTTAAAAACCCCAAACTTCTAAATGTAAATTTTGTGTATTTTTTTTATTTTGTTAAAATTTAATTGTGATATTTATTTAGACTAAAACAAATATTATTCTTTCAAAATTTATTTTTTAGTTTTATACTTAATAGTTTTTTATTTATTGTTTTTAACTTTTTTTATTTTTAGTTACAAGTTCACCCAGGAAGGTTGTAAAGTTCCGTCTCTATAATATTACCGCCTCACAGGTAGGCGCCATATTGTAACGTTGCGGAAGTATTACTTGTTGCCACAGCTTGCTCATAGGTAGAATACGAGACTCAGTTCCAGGTGACACCGATTAAGTAAAAAGAAGAAATTCCAGATTAGTTTGCTTTATACTTTATTTATAATTGAAGTTTCACAGTGCTGCACAGACGACTTTCCAGTTTGCAGAGTACGAACTTTCACAATTAGTTATCCCAGTGCAGAAAACAGCGCCACAGTAGTTTACAGTGTTAATGTCTTAACTTGCATCGCAAGACTTAAGTTCCGAAGGCAGGAGGGATGTTTGTTCCCTCCTGGCACCCTAACGACCCCCCACACCGGCGGAAATAAGTTGATAGAATTTAAGTGACGTTAAATTGAAAAAGAAATGCGAACAAAAGATCTTACGGTCACGGGTGCTTGCCGGTGTGGGTGAAATTCTTCACGCCTAACGCGTCTTCTCACGCCCGATGCGCCTTCTTCGACGGTTGGTGACTTTCTTTCTTAGGCGATAGGCACCACCAGTATATATTAGGCAGGCCTATCCCCCCTTTTCCTAAGATAAGCGCAAGGCCTCCGGCGATGCCAGTAGCGTCATCCAAACTACGCTGTGTCTCGCGCTCACAACATGTTGTTGTACTCGCAACTGCGTCACGTCGCAGCCACATAACCAAAACAACAACTTTCGAAAACCTTTCGAAACTAGACGGTAAACGGACGTAAACAGCAGATGTCCGCACACGTCTGCTCGACCAACAAACACGGGGAAACTAGCCGCCGCGGCTTTACTTGAAACTTGATAAAATATTACAAGGCTTTCCAAAGCTAAATACACACGAAAGAATTTACACTCGTGTCCCGAAAAATTAAGCATATTGCATCATTACAAGGTTACCCACATCAAACATGGACACCACCCAAGATTCCATAGCTCCAATATCTGTGCCCGAACAAGCATAATCAGTATATAGCTTGCATCAAAAATAAATACGCCAGTTTCTAAAAACTTATCTATGATTTCCCGAAAGGCTTGCAGCTTAGGGGTATCACTTAACTCCTCCTTCAACTGATACAATTGAATTTGAAAATAAGTGGCAGAACTCGCGCCATCAAGTAAAGGGGAGAACATGGCCGGAACAGCTTTGACCTGAAGGCTAATCCTGGTGTTCGGAGCAAACCCAAAAGACTGACGCCCTAGTTTTCCCTAAAAATTCAAGCCCTATAATAACGTTATGGGAAAGGTCAGAAAAAAACCCAAAAGGTAAACGTCCACGAAAATCTACCGATCTTAAAATGTAGGTTCACTACTACATGGCGCCTAACGATGTCACCATTAACGACACTCAATATTTATCAGACATGCACATGACATGCCCTTTGGATATGATCTTCTAATCCGAGAGTTGTTTCAAAAAGGAATTGCTCAAGACACACTGGGTAGCCCCAGTGTCAACCTAGACAGAACAATTCCTCTCCCGACAGGTGATCAACACCGTGCAGTCCCTAATTGTGCGCAGGACTTTGCCTTTTCCCGACTGGAAAACCCACGCCGATTTGCGGTCAATTTTCGTTTCCCGCCTTTGGACAAGTCCTACGCAGGTGCCCCAGACTCGTCGCAACGAAAAAAATTTCTCTCGGACGTCGCACGCCTGCTGTGTCGACAATTCCTATAATAAAGTTCCGCAGAATCTCAACTAGCTAGAGATCGGGCCCGCCAAGCAAGCACCTGCGCAGTTTGCAAGGCATTTAGACAGATCTAAGCTACATGTAGCCGGATCTTATCCTGTGCGCAGATTGTTACGAACTAGCTTTTCAGCTAGCTCGTACTTGAAAGTATTTAGGGACGTAGCTCAATAACGACTCATGACTCGGTAGAGCACAACAGTGNAGTATTTAGGGACGTAGCTCAATAACGACTCATGACTCGGTAGAGCACAACAGTGTCTGATGAGGTTTTATTACATGAAGATTATACAGTTGCTATTTATGTTACTATTGATCGGGGGAGCTTTAAATTGAATTTAATATGATTATTCATTTACATTATGATTCACGCCATTCTAATTAAACCTAACTGGAAAGTCATCACCTTGTTAATGTTGCCGGAGGCTGATTCTACGATACGGTTAACGACGGCCGGATAAACCCATCTTCCTGGTCTGCTTCGCTGGTCGGGTCGCCCAAAGTACTAAAGACGAAAGGCGCTCGTTCCGGGTGTTACGCCGGCCTATATCAAGCGCGTGGTTCTGCGGCCTCGCTCGGTGACCGGTGGAGGGGATTTCTACAACTGTCTTCTTTCGCAAGGATCGACGACCAAATGGTGGCGTTGCAATCCCTCTCGTTTCCAGGTTTAATGTTTGAAGGTGTGATCAGGCAAGCCGTTCAGCTAACGCCTGATCACACCATAACAAGAAGCAGTATTGCCAAGAGCTGAAAATCCTCATCAATATAGCGGTGTGCCGTTAAAATGCGTTTAATGCGTCCTAGAGGTGAGCAGCTCTTGGCACTGATAGCACCTTGAACCATGACCCCACGTCGACCGGCTGTGCGGCGCTCCACAACTGCAGGAGAATTCGCTTGGTGACCACGTCGCTGACAGACTCTCGCATGGCGATCGTCGTGGGTGAGACAGAAACGTGATTCGAGGTTGAAGATTACGCTGTTCCATTCTGCACCCCCATGCAGCTCTAGTGCGACGCTGTTCCTAGCTAACTCACTGTGAAGGGTAGTCTTTCCAATGGACGGCTGGAAAACCGAACTGCCTCAGCCAATCGGTGCGACAATGTCCGTGTTGATGTCGGGGCGTTCGAATCACCCTGAACATTTCGTAAAATGTCGCCAGACATTGTTTTGTGGGTGTGCTGCTTCATGGCGTCTGATGCGACGATCTCCCGAACTCCGGTCCCACAACGCCGATGTGCATTTCCTTCCTGGGAACAATGCTGCCAAATGCAACCGACGCTGCTTGTGGCATTACGTTTCGTTTGCCCACCAATATGGCACAAGGGCCAACCAGCAGTAGGGAGACATGTTAGTAGACCTTCCGTGAACTTACTTGTTCGACGGAATAGCGTATGATGGCGTCTTAACGGCATGACATCCCCATTTCTTGTTATCCAGACGCAGTAACAGAAAACAAAGACTCACCTCAAGTGCCCGCGACATCTTCAATGATGGCACCGCGTGATGGCTGTGATCCTAAATCACGCGCAAGGTTCGTGTAATTGGCCAGAAATGGTAATCAGATGCATAACAGTCGTATGTACAAATGCTCTGCAGGTTTCATGGTACGGCATTCATGTGGTATTTTCTCTGTCAGGCTGTATTATATGTAATTCTAAGCAATATAAGTATAATGATTTAGATGAGTCGGGCATGGGGGGTTGGAGGTCCAGGGCCAGAGCCTACATTATAAACAATTTAAAAGGAAATTAGAAATAATTTTTTTTAAATTATTTAAGAATGGACATCAGAAGTCTGGGTTTCTATGACGGGTGGATCGACTAAGCTCCCGACATAACCGGTTCTCTAGGCGAGGTATAAGCATCCACTCACCCTCACGGTTCAGCCGTCAGGCGAGCTGTCGACACTCATATTTATTTATAGACGGAGGAAAATATGTAATTTTCATCTTATTTTAAAAATTATTTTTCCAATTAGCAGTATGCCTACATGTAAGATGCGAGACTTTTGACCACCTGCATAATTTACTATATCTATATTATTTATTAAAAATTATAAATTGTTCCATTTTAAAAAGTTTTTTTTATTAATTATATAATCGTACATGTAGTAAAATAGTAATTTATTCAATACTTTTTTAATTAATTAATTTAATTTCTGTGATTTTATAAATTTTATCTTATTCTGGCAAATTAGTTGAACATGAAATAAAACATACATTTAATTCATAGACTGTTTTAATTCAATTAATTTAATACAATCATTTATGCCCTCGGAAAAATATTACAATATTATTCGATATATATAAGCATCTCAATATATGCAACTGTGTTGTAGGTACAGTCTTTTATGCATCTCGCTATTCACACCTGTGTTGTCCTTGTGGGAAAATATGGTGACATTTATTACACCGACACACTGTGCAGGGCGGGTTATGCAGGTAACTACACTTTGGAGGACATGTACCGAAGTCATAAGAGACCTGCTTGCAGCAAACCTGATACCGAGGTACTGATGAGAAACGCAGTTCACCTTTACATGTCTTCAATACGTCCGCCATTTTTCTTCCCAGTTTCGTTCACAAAGACACCTTGCAGGACGGTCACGAGGCATTCGAAAGACCATCGTGGAGACACGTTGAGTTACAGAATACAATTTCGCCTCGTAAAGATGGTTAAGTGGCAAATGTATTTATGTAACGATAGTAAAAAGTTATAGAATAGGACCCCAGCTCGTGCTGTGAGTGTACGCCTGACGCTGTGGTGGGCAGCTCCCGGCTTCAGACGGGGCGGCTTCGTATGTAGGCGGACTCAGATTGCCCTGTATCATTTGTCGCCGGCCGAGTTGTACGGGGAAGGACAACCCTGCAAGAGGACGGTGTTTTGCG
>NQII01000182.1:591276-620588 GCA_002778355.1 Clitarchus hookeri | reverse complement strand
TGTCCGACACCGTGGAATGCGGTGAATTTTTAAAACTCATCCCGGTTTCGAGCATTATAGTCTGTCGGACTTCTTTTGTTCCCAGTACCTGCCCCTGTTCAAACAGGAGACAAAAAGCTGTGGAATTCGGTCGCATTTTCCCTTGGGTCTTGAGGTTGTTGTGTTGATGCTACGTGCGTTCCATCGTGTGTACGAAATTTACATAGCGCTCGCATAGGTAAATCCGCGGTTGTAGGAATTTGAACGGGTATACGTTCATGCTATCACCCTGAGCGAACGTTACGACATTATGAAGCTTATTCGTACCGTAAACTAATTGGCATTCTCGAAATCTGTGTTAAAAATAGGTCACACCAATTAGCTTTTTTACCTCACAATTCTGTACTACTTGAGCTGAGGTTATTTGTTTACTGGCTGTTGCGACTAGCATAGACATAACATTCCAATTCTCGCACAGTGAACTTGGCCTTAATAAAATAAACTTAAAAACAACCAAAAACATGCAAATTATATGCATTAATATTTATGAAGAATTATAAAATTTTACATGCCTAGCTGCATAAAATAATGCATCAATGTATACGAACAGTGAGAAAGTGAGAATGGTAAACTATTTTCCCGTACATCCATGGTTACTTTCCTACATTCGCTGACGAAACAGTAAAATGCAGAGGGAAGTCCCCAGCCTTGTATAGTGACGACGCTCAACATTCACATATTTGTAGTCTGACTCGTGGTATTAATTCCGTGCTATGTATAGGTTAAAATCTTCCATTACAGTTTAGGAATTTCATCAGAAAAATATTTACAGGGTTGAGTACAATCAAAAAGTTTACATAACTATTAAAAAATGATATTAAAAGATAAACATTAATACTCATAATCAATATAAAAATTAATAAAACAATTCTTTTTATTTTTATTGTTAGCTTTCTTAGATATTGCATAATGTCCAAACTTATCACATACGTGCATTTAACTATGACTAAAACAATTATTTGTACATCCTAATTAATTAATTTATAATTAATTATAATTATCAAATATAGTGAACACTTCAATCTCTTTAGTAATCCTTAATGTCGTATATTCACATTTTAGGTTTTTTGACTTATTAGAATCACATTAAAAATATTTCCAGCTTTAACTTATTTATTGAAATTAACATTTATTTTGATATTTTTATTACCTTCAAATATTGTGGTTTTTCTATATGAGTAATATATTTACTATAAATGTCTTCCAGAAATACATAATAATAATCAGTTTCACCATTAGAGATTTTCATATGTTAATAGTATAGTTATTGATTATGGTAAGGAGTAGGTATCTATCTTATATTTCGAATTTATAAAATAATTATAAGGCGAAATTTTTATGATAGAATCCTTTATCAGAATCCATGTCCATATTTATGTAGGAAATCTCGCAGTTCTACCAATTATAACACAAATATTTCATACATTACAGTGATCAAACACTAAAACATAAACTGCTTAATAGGCCTTTAACATTTTTATGAACTTTAAATACAAAAATTATATAACAAGGCATTTTAAATAATGCATTATTAAAAATGCTTTAGCAGCTATTATAAATTTGTTTTATAAAAATCTTCCAGTTATCAAACGCTATGAAATTCTTATAATAGTTATACATATAATTGTTCTACTTTTGGAAAGATTATCATTAGCTTTGTATACAACAAGAGGCCACATTATTTATTGTTTCTGAATAACAATTAACTATTCCAAAGCTACTTTAATTTACGGTTTTGGGTGTTGCAAACAAAAAAACTTATGATACGTGCTGTACTTAAGTGACACAACACTTGTTTTGTTGTCACAGCCAATGACCTGCAGGCTATTGTTTGGCTACAGTCGTATGCACCAATTATTACCTAGGCCTGTAAGGCGGTTTGCGAATAATTTACCCACAGGTAAGATCATTGGTCTCATTGAGCTTCACAGTGTACAGTGAAGGCCAAAAATTACCTACACGTGCGTAATGTACACACCTGTGTACACTGGGTCAGAATGGGTTAACCAGGGGCCACCCAAGAATGTACGGGGAAGAGCTCATGGAAGAAGTTATTGCGAGCAGGGAGCAAATCTTCGAAAATAACCCCCTTAAACTCAGGAAAATTAAAATTGGTCGAAGGTGCCCGATGCCTTTAAGAGTCTACGCAGTCGAGCTCCTGTGCGGGCCTAACGAGTCTCGTAGCAGTGGCGGCTATCTCAAAACCGTTTCGGAGATATCACAATTTGAATTTTGACACCTCCCCCCCTTAAACCCGTGCAGATAAGGTATTGTCGACGGTACTCCACGAGGCGATTGCAACAAATAATTTAAGGCCTGTGCCAAAATGAAACGCCGTTCATCGAACCATTTCGGAAATACAGCGAGTATAAATAAAACTTTTAAAAAAAATATCCAAATTAACGAAAATCCCTGAGCTGGTTGTTACTCCCCATTAAAAGAATCCCTTGCGCCACACATCAAGTGGCTAAGTCGAAAGGCGCTGAAACAGTTTGCGATAAAATGTCGGGAACAGCGAAACATCCTCCCCACCTTAATGCTATGAAATCCAAAGATTTTGGGTATGGACATTGGGTGAAGGGCGGTTCAAAAGGGGATTGTTCTCAATGAATGACACTGTACGAACCCTCCTTTACTAACGAAATCATACACTGTACTGAAATTAAAATATTGAAAACATGTATTAAACCCATGCAAAAATTAGAAATGTAATGTTGTAATGTTTTGAAATTATTCCAATTATGGACTGTTTTATAGCAATGGTGAATAAAATGGTGTGTGGGATAACCCACATGATACGCAATGTATGATTTGTGGATTTTTTTNTTTTATAGCAATGGTGAATAAAATGGTGTGTGGGATAACCCACATGATACGCAATGTATGATTTGTGGATTTTTTTTATATATTTTTTGGCCGTAAGTTTGTGCTCTGTGTTATGTTTGGGATGCGTCTGGGTTCTGCTTGATGTCTGAAACATGATTGAGGGACGTTTGGGTCATGTTGANCTGTGTTATGTTTGGGATGCGTCTGGGTTCTGCTTGATGTCTGAAACATGATTGAGGGACGTTTGGGTCATGTTGAGGTCTGTATGTACGTGTTGAGACACGTTTGTCTCGTGCAACATTTCTCGCCCGCATTTGAACTGTCTGCATAAATGTGTCGTCCGCATATCCTGTCCGACATCGCCGTTTATTTTACGTTTGGGACACGTAAAACATTAAACCGTTGGCACCTTTCCTTGTGACGACGTTCATCGTGAGGGCGGCCGCGGTGGCTGAGCGGTTAGACTGCTCGCCTCCCACCCAAGGCGAACCGGGTTCCGTCCTCAGCCAGGCCACTCCCGGATTTCCGCACGGTGGAATCGTTCCGGACGATGGCGCTGGTCGNAACCGGGTTCCGTCCTCAGCCAGGCCACTCCCGGATTTCCGCACGGTGGAATCGTTCCGGACGATGGCGCTGGTCGGAGGGTTTTCTCGAGGATCTCCCGTTTCCCCCCGCCTTCCCTTTCATTCCGGAACTGCTCCATGCTCACCTCAATCACCCTCATCGGCTCTCACGACCTCACGACCTCGCAGTTAAGAGCCACACCCAAATCTCTTCGCTCACTCACGTTCATCGTGCTGGTGATGGCAGATGGGCGGCTCGCTGCTGTGAACGCCGCCGTCAACGCAGGCGNAATCTCTTCGCTCACTCACGTTCATCGTGCTGGTGATGGCAGATGGGCGGCTCGCTGCTGTGAACGCCGCCGTCAACGCAGGCGACGAGGAAGTCCGCTCCCCTGTTCAACCCTAACTGCCGGCACGCACACGTCTGCACTCTACCTGGCGTACATCGACAACAACTGACTTCTGTTTCGGGCCGCTAGGCTGGCCGCTGTTCCTAACAGCGCTACTGTGCTCATGACGTCACAAGACATCTGTAGTTCCCGAGGACGACGCTGCGCAGCGCTGGGGAACTTCCTGTAAATGAACTTTAGCGCGTGGACGCACCTACACGTGACCGGAAATGTAAAATAAATTATTTTGTTAGTATTTGATTGTTTCACTAGAGTTCGTGTTGTATTGTATATATGGGCTGATCCTGGTTAAAAGAGGAAGATGTCTGCCTTCTCCCAGGGATCGTCAACTGCAGTTGTGGTTGCTGAAGGTAAGTATGATATCAAAATGACACGTTTGCTAGTGGCCTTCAGCCTTAAATTGTAAAGACATAGCATTTCAAATGTAACGATGCGTGAGATTTTGATCACAGTTGTAAAGTTAGTAGTAAAGTTAGATTTATGTTTAAAGCGTGGGAGAACTATTACATGACTACAAATTAATGGGTTGCTTGAAGGTCGTTCAATTAAATGAGGTTTGGCGGAGGCTAGAACATGGATAGCTGAACGTTTTTCTATGGTCATTGTATTAAATGGTTTTCGGCAATCACCACTTAGTAGAAACATACATTTTATTGTTTGTAAATATAAACAGAGAAAGTAATATTTTTGGAATTTTTGTATTTAAGGCTATTTAAGGTCTCCTTCGTAAACTCAAAGGTCAAGGTCAACTGGATTCAATATGGCGGTTGGGTGACGTCACAACATGGCGGCCGGCCGGTACCTGTGCCGGGTGCCCTTGCCCTCGACTTTCCATATTCATTCTACTATAATTGTTATATTTTGGTGTATATTTTCTTATTTGTATAAAATTGGCATTTTTAGGTATTGAGTTCATAGTCGTGCTTTGGCCACTGTTATTAAAAAACTTATCGCAGAGAAAAAAAAATTAAGTCTCAAAGTCCATTTTATTAATATTGTAACTTTCAAACCACGAAAGGTAGTAATGAGCAGAAGTTGGCAAGAAATGAAAATACAACCAAGCTTTCTTGCAAAAATTAACATAATGCCTTTATCTTTTTATAATTTGTGTGTATTTAGTTATAATAAAGTAAACAGTCATATTTTGTATTTTCTGCCATCTGCAGGTGTTGTGTACTACTAAAAATATTTATTACATTCTGTACAGAGTTTAAAAGTTTATTTGAGAGCGGAGTGACATACGGGAATTCATTCATTATTGTACATACAACCTAACTTTATTTCCAAGCAAAATTTTTTGAGAAAGGAACATTTTTGTGGCTTTATAATAAAATATATAACACCAGATATAAAGCATGGTTTACATAATATAAAAATTATATATTTGCAAAACACAAGAAAGGAAGTACTCGAACAGGGTGAGAAAACATGTTTATTTTCTTCGTACAGCAAAAATCAAAGAAGGTGTAACTTTACTGCTGGGGCCCGGCACTACGTCCGGAGTGTAGACCGGCGCATTGAAGATCTGACGTTGTTTTTTGTCGTCACTACCGCGCCAGGAAAGCGTTTCCGACCATGCATTGCTATGTGATTCCCAATCATCTAGGTGTACCCTATCTCTCCTGAAAGTTTGTAACCGCTGTACTGATACACTCTGTATGAGTGCAACTGTTTTTGATTAAGTATTAAAGTTTTTCGTTGTAAAGGTGTCTTATTAGATATAAACTATTTTGAAAAACGAATATACTTGACTCGTACTTTTTAGCTAATGCTGAGAAAACTACAATACAAAAAATTATGACACCGAAAATTTTTCTTACTTTTTAAACGAAACCGAGTCAAAATACAATAAAAATTATATTTCTACAAGGGTTAAGATATGTGTACTGTTTTATTGGCTAGTTAAGTTCACTATTGAGAGTGTAATATTGTGTAAGCCGGCATACAAATTGTGTATTACATACTAGGTACTGTCATTTTGTTTTGCTGATGTCTTCATCACTTGCACTCCTAACAAAGAACGTGGCACTATTACAACTGCTGTGTACGATAACTGACCTTGAACACACAAATCAAATTTCATTCCTCAGGTACACTCTGCAACACACAAACTATATCCTGGTATTCTGGTCTGCAGTTCACTGGTGTATGTGCAGTTGCTGTACACTCCNACTCTGCAACACACAAACTATATCCTGGTATTCTGGTCTGCAGTTCACTGGTGTATGTGCAGTTGCTGTACACTCCATTGCTGAATTTGTTACTTCATACAGTTCGATCACGTGTACAAAGGATAGGATCACTGTGCTAGAACAGTCACTTTATAACTACTCCCCTTTGCAATTTTACTGTGCATATACGTAGACTTTATTTAATTTCTTTTCTTGTTGTCTAATTTCCCTCTCATTTGTTATTACTTTCGTGTTCTTTATTATTTGGTGTTGGTTTATATTTATTTGTATTATTTTTGTACATTTTATAATAGAGTTACTCGTAGCCTTAACATGCGATTATATATATGTATGTGAATGTGTGTGTGAGCAGGGAATTCTTTTTTGCGTTGTGCGTTGTTTTATTGAGTAAAAATATTTTATCCCTAGTAATGTAATTTGTTGAGTCACCTCGGTGCTTAGAAGTAATGAAGACGGTCATTGTTATCGGAACATTTACTNCCTAGTAATGTAATTTGTTGAGTCACCTCGGTGCTTAGAAGTAATGAAGACGGTCATTGTTATCGGAACATTTACTTAACGCCATATGATCTCGAGGCTCAGAAATCGTTTTTGGGGTGAAATATAAAATCGCAGTGCGTTTCTTTTACTCGCGTTTGTATATATTCATCATGGGAACTACACTTGTGTAAATGCACTGAAGAATACCTAGTAAACATCATCCAATCCAAACTGGTTTTACAAAACAATCTGTTCGTGAGTAGAAAGCATTCTGATCGGAAGTGCGCCAGCACCATTCGCCTTCACCGGTCTGCAGCCATTAGACAAGGTGTTATTACTGCAGGCCGTCTGGCAACACACCGAGTGTAATCTAAGTATGATACGCACAGAGAGCGTGTGTATCATACAGAGTGTGTGCGTATCACACAGAGTGCGTGTGTATCACACAGAGGTGTGCGTATCACACAGAGTCCGCGTGTATCACACAGAGTGTATGCATATCACACAGAGTCCGTGCGTGCCACACAGAGTGCGTGCATGTCACACAGAGTGCGTGTCACACAGAGTGCATGCGTGTCACACAGAGTGCGCGCGTGTCCCACAGCATATGTGAGTGTCACACAGATTGCGTGCGTATAACACAGAGTGCGTGCGTATCACACAAGGGGCGTGCGTGTCACACAGAGTGCATGCGTGTCACACAGAGTGCGCGCGTGTCCCACAGCATATGTGAGTGTCACACAGATTGCGTGCGTATAACACAGAGTGCGTGCGTATCACACAAGGGGCGTGCGTGTCACACAGAGTGCATGCGTGTCACACAGAGTGCGCGCGTGTCCCACAGCATATGTGAGTGTCACACAGATTGCGTGCGTATCGCACAGAGTGCGTGCGTATCACACAAGGGGCGTGCGTGTCACACAGAGTGCATGCGTGTCACACAGAGTGCGCGCGTGTCCCACAGCATATGTGAGTGTCACACAGATTGCGTGCGTATCGCACAGAGTGCGTGCGTATCACACAAAGGGCGTGCGTATCACACAGAGTGAATGCGTGTCACACGGAGTGCGTGCGTGTCATGCAGCATACGTGTGTGTCACACAAAGTACGTGTGTATCACACAGAGTGCGGGCGTGTCACACAGAATGTGTGCGTGTCACAGATTGCGTGCGTATCACACAGAGTGCGAGCATGTCACACAGAGTGATTGCGTATCACACAGAGTGCGTGTGTATCACAGAGTGTGTCTGAAATTCCTGTAAGACGACGGCGAGCACCAATTGACCAGTTAACTGACTTTGGGTGGGGCCGTATAGTGAGACTCCGAGAGGGTGGCTAGACGTTGCATAGAATTGCCACTCACTTGAAGCGTGATGTGTCAGTGGTCCATCGGTGGTGGGGAAGATGGGTGACACAGGGTTCCTATAGTGCCACCTCTCTGAAATGATGAGCGACTAGACAGAAGGATATTTCGGGCCATCCTGACTCACAATACAGCAACTGCGCGTGCAATCAGAGCCACTGTGGCTCCCCATGTGTCTGTACGAACAATAAACAATTGTTTGTGGAGGTAGGTTTAGGTTCTCGTGTTCCTCTGGCACGTTTACCACTGTCACTCATCGTTGTGAACGTCCCTGGTGGTGTCGGGAGAGAGTGTGTTGGAGAGGCGAATGGAGAGCGAATGGACTTGATGTTTTGATCCATCCCACATACCACCTCCTTCTTCTTGTGTACCAATTTATGATGTTCTTAAATGCATTTATACTAGTGTACAAATGGGATGAGTTCACAGATTTGCAAGATCTGAAATTATTTATGAGCACACTTCAATAACAGACTATCAAGATTTTCAAGGCAGTCAAGAAATAATTATGATAATACCCAGGCAGTAAAATTATTCAGTTCAAAGGGTCTTTTATTTTCATTTTTTTTTTAATTAGTGTGCACTACTATGCATGTTTTTGCCCACAGATCCACCTCAAGTGAACTTGCAGCTGGGCAGCAAAATGGTGCCGGATAACATCAAGGAAGGTGATGATGTGTACTTCGAATGCGATATTCGGGCGAACCCCAAGGAGCACAGGATCATCTGGCTGCACAATGTGAGTGGCAAAGAGGCAAGTTTGAGGACAGGGTGATGTGTTACTGACTTGAGTTGTGGTGTGTGTTGGTGGCTTGGAACAAGTGGCAATACTCCTATTTCTAACACTTTGTGTAGTGACAGGAAAATGTCGCTTGTTGAGTCCGCTGTAGGCAATACTCCACAGTGTTGGGCATCCTGTAGCCGATGTCACGTGTTCATTGGAAAGTGACTCTAGGACTGTACAGCACTGCACATGAGTAGCTTCCTTTTCTGTTACCGAAGTATATTTGGTTTAATGTGTGTCTAAGGCGTACGGAGCAAGCTATGTTAATATCTCTCAAACTCACATATAAAAATATATCTCATACAGTTTAGTTTATCATGAAATTAATTCGCGAAATTCTCCTGCCCCAAATACAATGTGGCATCAGTGACAGAGATTTATATATGTAGCTGATGTATTGACTAGGAAACAACCCTAAATAGTTGTGATCAATTACAAGCGCACTTCACAACTGCTTATCAGCCTGCAATAAAGAGATAGCAGGACATCACGATAGGAGATCCTCGTTTCCCGCTGGTACTGCCTCCATGTAGCTACTCTCTTGAGCGCTGTTGAGCAGAGCTGTACAAACTCAGTCTCTTTTTTTTACAACTGTTGGCTTTCGATAAATATAAAATGAATAGATACCTGAAAATTTTGAGGGATTTTTCTGGTTGAGCGCTGTAGTTAAAATATGCTTTTTTTCGTGATACTGTTGTAGCAAAGTTTATCCGGTGCGATTGGGACGACTTTTAGACATAAATATTCACAAAATGTGGAGCGGTTCGATGTCAAAAAAAATAGTAATGAAGTATACTTTCTTATAACATGAAAATTATTTGCAACGTTTTTTTTACTATGCGATGCGGTAAGCTACATAACATTGTCATTGGTGCAAGATAATGCCAAATAATTCTTATCGAAGACATTAGAAAAATATTAACTTTCGGGTTACACATCTCACGGTTCTCCATAAAAAGTTTAGAAATAGAACCTCTCTGAATATAGTGAGCTCCGAACTACTTGGCAACTGGCCCTTCATAAAAGTGAATTAAGCTGACGATTGGGTGTGAGCAGTATGAGTGCGACACCATAGCAACACTGCCTCCGAAGAAACTCCCAACCACTCAAGTAAAGGCTGAGAAATAAGATGAAGTCTCAGTCTATTGTAGTATCTACACTGAGCCAAACTTTTTGGCATAAGTTGTTCACAGTAAACAGAGCACTTTTAAAAGTGCAACTTAAGATCTACTTGCATTCACATCGTGTTCTTCCATCATATGTAAAATCAATACTAGCAATGGCCTGATCGCTTTATTCATGCTTCGTCCAATTGAAACTGGGAAACTATTAGAAATATATGTCTTTATATATATATTTCGCAAATTTGCTCATTTTACTTTTATAATAATTAAAAATAGAAGGAAATATAAATAACTTCAATAGTAACAAATGTTAAACTAAAGATTATAATTCAACGTGAAGACTGGAACTAGTGTCCCTCCATCGTTGCGAACTTTAACTTGAGAATGCCTGTCAATGTNATGAGTGCGACACCATAGCAACACTGCCTCCGAAGAAACTCCCAACCACTCAAGTAAAGGCTGAGAAATAAGATGATGTCTCAGTCTATTGTAGTACCTACACCGAGCCAAACTTTTTGGCATAAGTTGTTCACAGTAAACAGAGCACTTTTAAAAGTGCAACTTAAGATCTACTTGCATTCACATCGTGTTCTTCCACCATATGTAAAATCAATACTAGCAATTGCCTGATCGCTTTATTCATGCTTCGTTCAATTGAAACTGTGAAACTATTAGAAATATATGTCTTTATATATATTTCGCAAATTTGCTCATTTTGCTTTTATAATAATTAAAAATAGAAGTAAATATAAATAACTTCAATAGTAACAAATGTTAAACTAAAGAATATAATTCAACGTGAAGACTGGAACTACTGTCCCTCCATCGTTGCGAACTTTAACTTGAGAATGCCTGTCAATGTGCCCGTTGAAATATGTGCAGGCAGGGAAAGTAAATTTTTTCAAAGGTAGATTTTAAAAAGTTTTCAATTAACCATACACTAAGAATGAGGTAATGAGTAAGCAGCGAGCTCGAGTGAGTGGCTCGCAGCTGATGTGGTGGGACGGTGACGCGCGTGTGTGCAGGGGGCGGTGGTGAGCCAGAACATGTCCTCCGGAGTGATCCTGAGCCAGGACAGCCTGGTGCTGCAGGGAGTGACGCGCCATCACACGGGAGACTACGAGTGTGTGGCGGCCAACACGCGCGGTGAGACGACGAGCCGGCGAGTGTTGCTTCGCGTGCAGTGTGAGTACACAGCGACGCGCTCAGCACGTCTCGAAGCCCTGCCTCGGGTGGGGACTCCTCNTATTACACTCAAGAGCCAAAAAAAAACTGGTATAGGCGTGCGTGTGCAAATAACAGAGGTACGGAACCAATCAGAGTAACGCGATGCGGTCGGCAGCTAGATCGGTTACTTCTGCTACAATGGCAGGTTATCAACATTTAAGTGAGTTTGAACGTGGTGTTATAGTCGGCGCACGAGAGATGGGACACAGCATCTCCGAGGTAGCGATAAAATGTGGATTTTCGCGTACGAACATTTCACGAGTGTACCGTGAATATCGGGAATCCGGTGAAACATCAAATCTTCGCGACATCGCTGCGGCCGGAAANCACGAGTGTACCGTGAATATCGGGAATCCGGTGAAACATCAAATCTTCGCGACATCGCTGCGGCCGGAAAAAGATCGTGAACGTACGGGACAAACGACGACTGACGAGAATCGTTAAACGTGACAGGCGTGCAACCAGTTCTCAAATTGGCGCAGGTTTCAATGCCTCCTGCATACCTTCAGACATTAGTCGAGTCCGTGCCACGTCGTCTTGCGGCACTTCTGCGTGCTCGCGGGGGCCCTTCACGATATTAGGCAGGTGTGCCAGTTTATTTGGCTCTTCAGTGTATAACATACATCCAATACTTAATATAATGTAAGTAAAACAAGAAACACTGACCTCAATGTATATAAATTTAAACATTACTCTCGCAATACAATACCGATTCATAGGACTTAGGACAATGGTGAGCTAAGTCTAGTGTGGTCGTGTTTGACGACCAGTATCTGGCCTGAGGAAGGAGGCTGACTTCTCCCGGCACGTCGTGATGTCTTGCATTGTTTGTATTGCATTTCTGTCATTGTTTGGTTGTGTCCACTGCGTTTTACGGTTATCAGTATTGTATTGATTTGTTTTCCTGCTGCTATTTGCTTTAATAATGTTGTTTTTCAATTACTGACTTATTTTCCTTTGGCTCTGTATTCGAGATTATATTCGCCAATGTTCGGTATTATTTCAACAATTTTTAACAGAAAAAGAAATTTGTTATTTTAACGTGTTAATGATGTCTACCTCTGATAAGTTTTTATTGTGGTTCTTCTCTGCCTTTGTTTCTTAGTTCTTTGTCTTGCCGTTCTGTTTTTTTTGTTACTTTCTTCGTTATTTTTTTAATCAATGCTTGACAGCGGAGTCAGCCTATTTAAATTGTCTTATGTTTAGTAATGGAGTCAGCTCTTTCAAAATGTCTTGTTCACCATATTTTTGCATTGCCATTAAACTTTACAGATTATAACATTGTACCAGCTATATAGAACTTTCATATGGTCGTCGGAGTAATGAATGATATGTGTTTGTTGATGTTAATAAATTCGAAACATTAATATTTATTTATTTTATTACCATTGTCTAATTAGAATCATTGATTGAAAGGCATATCGCACTTGTAGAGTAAAAAAAAATATTTTGTTTTGTAAAAACCTTACTAAATTTCTAAGCCTTGCTCTGTAAGAGTAATAAATTAATGTAGTTTAATTAAAACTGCGGAATTGCACATGTGCATAAAATATGTATTTAATAAGTACGTTATAGTTTATGTGCTACTTTAATTACATGTGGTATCAGTGCTACTTTTCTAACACCAATTTTAGAACGCAATATATTCGTTATAAGCATTGCGATTACATCAGACGTTGTTACACACATGACGTCAAACACTTATTCAATAATCTTACACTTTGGAACACACAACGGAACTACACCACATACTAATAAATTAAAACAGATTTGATTGCAACTCGAAGTTACAGAAAAGTAAAGCTGAAATTTAATTCGGGTAAATTCAGCATGCAAGATGTTTCACTCGCTCTCGGCCTTTGACGTTCGCTTATAAATATCAAACTATTGGTCATTATGTAATAAATTGCCTTTGTATATAAGAAGCATGATGATGTGACAGCAAGTGTCGGAACTAGTCGACATTTCGCCTGCGCAAGCTTGTCCATTTCCCAAGAGGTAGCCACCAACACATCAGGAGTCACAGTGGCACTCTCCCGCCGAATGTCATCCTGCAGTTTCATGATAGTCCGTGGCTTGTTGCGATACACTTTCCCTTTCAGTATGCTCCATAGGAAGAAACCCGATTGGTTAATATCAAGTGATACTGTTGGCCAAATTCCTTTGGAAATGGCGCGATCTTCAGAGAAGGACACAATTTCTTACATGCTGGCGTTGGAAGAATGGCAAGTGGTGCCATCCTGCTGAAAATAGCCAGTACGGAGTACCGCATCATCCAACTGATTCACAAACTCTTGGAAGATATTGGCGTAAATATACCGCATCCACTCTTGTGTGGAAAATGACGGGCCAACAAAGTGATCTCCTACCACCAAGGCGAACCAGGCTCAATACCTGGCTGGGTCACTCCCAGATATTCACAAGTGGGAATCGTGCTGGACGATGCCGCTGGCCATCGGGTTTTCTCGGGGATCTCCCGCCTCCTAAGGCCTTGCATTCCGGCGTGACTCCATTCTCACCTCATTTCACCCTCATCGGCTCTCAAGATCTCGTTCTTAAGAGCCACCCTTCTCTCCCCACGGTTAACATTGGACATTTTATTTACGCTTTGTACAAATATGTTTGAAGGGCTGCAGGAATGTGTATTTAGAAGCATGATCGCGCGAGGAGTCGGGCCAGGGATATGTGTGTATGTGCGTGTGTTTTTCTGTAGACGCGCCAGTGTGCCGCTTGGACGAGGTGCAGTTGGTGGGCGCGTCTCTGGACGAGACGGTGCAGGTGCGCTGCGAGGTGAGCGCCGACCCGGACGACGCTCTGCACTTCGACTGGCAGTTCAACCACAGTGGCGAGAGCATAGGAGCTGCGAGGGGGCGCCACCAGCCCGCCCACCACAGCGACAGCTGCTTCAGCTACACTCCGACCTCGGACCGTGACTACGGCACGCTGGCCTGCTGGGCGAGGAACTCCGTGGGGCGCCAGCCCGAGCCCTGCGTCTTCCAGGTGCTCCCTGCAGGTACGACCACCATCTGCCATTCTCTAACCGTACTTNCTTCGGACCGCGACTACGGCACGCTGGCCTGCTGGGCGAGGAACTCCGTGGGGCGCCAGGCCGAGCCCTGCGTCTTCCAGGTGCTCCCTGCAGGTACGACCACCATCTGCCATTCTCTAACCGTACTTACCCCGCAGGTAAACACTACCACCACATTTCTCTAACTGTTCTCTCCCCTCGGGTATAGCCATCCTTCACAAGTCTCCTCCTGTGCATTCTCCACAGGTACTACCTTCCTCCACATATATCTAACTGTTCTCTCCTTACATGTACAACTTACCTCCATACTTATCTAACTCTACTCTCCCCCGCAATCACCAATACCCATCACACTTCTCTGATTGCACTCTCCCCTCAAGTGTTACCAACCTCCACACTTGTCCAACTCCACTCTCCATGAAGATATCACCACCCCTCACACATGTATGTGTCATAAATAGTCCTGCTACACACCAGTCACTATTTATACTTACGAGAAATTGACAATTCTTTTGTCTCTGTAAAAAAAATATATTTTGGTAGGTTTTTACTTAAAATGTGTTATTGTATACACAAAATAAATCATATTTTTTAAGTTAGGAAGTATGTGTGCTGAATTATCTTTATTTCGGCACCTACGCCTCTAAAACAATGACTAATCAGAAATATATTATGCTACACTCGTATACCAAGCACAGAACTTCTTGGCCGCTGAGTATCAGCCCATCAGCTGCCATTACCAAGCCATGTTGCCACATTTATCAAGCGTCCATCACATCATAAAACGGGTGTCATGAAATCTCAGTTGTAGTCATATAAATTACAATTTTATATGCAAAGAGAAACATTTGAATATAGCATAATCACAAATTGGTAAAGCACAAATCNGTATAATCACAAATTGGTAAAGCACAAATCGATATATTTAGACATTTAGATGTATATTTGTAAACTGCCTGAGCTGACAAACTGATAACTTTTTACGTTCGTAGCAAAAATATTCTGANAAACGGGTGTCATGAAATCTCAGTTGTAGTCATATAAATTACAATTTTATATGCAAAGAGAAACATTTGAATATAGCATAATCACAAATTGGTAAAGCACAAATCGATATATTTAGAAATTTAGATGTATATTTGTAAACTGCCTGAGCTGACAAACTGATAACTTTTTACGTTCGTAGCAAAAATATTCTGANAATTTAGATGTATATTTGTAAACTGCCTGAGCTGACAAACTGATAACTTTTTACGTTCGTAGCAAAAATATTCTGACACGTAAATTTACATATCAACGTCTGTTAATTGTATATGTAATAATTTTCATTTACTTGCTGTTGCATGTAGCATAGAAAAAATAATTCACCTTTGTACTGCGGCTTGTAACTGCAACATAAGCTCCTCTCCCCCCTCCACGCAATTGTGACGTCATTCCTTTCCATTACAAAATTCCGCCCGACATTAGTTTTCTTATAACCAAAAATCTTGCTATGGAATTTGTTGAAACCGTATAAACAATTTTCTCACGCGTAGCTGGCGTATTTTATTTTCCGAAATTTCCTCTCTTATCGTCAAATTCGAAAGCCAATCTCCGAAGACAGTCTCTGTTAAAATCATCATGTTGGCTAACTCGTTTCCTGGCAAACTTTTTTTCTAGGTTACACAAATATTTATGTGAGGGTAGAGGCAATGTTGCTGCGCTCTCTCTCTCTCTCTCTCTCTCTCTCACACTCTCTCTCTCTCTCTTTGCATATCTGACGCACTGTACGCTCACCGACATCACACACTCTTTCTGTCAAATTGTTAATTTATTTGAAATATATACTTTCGATAAATTATTTTGTTGACAATTTAGTAAAGACGGAATGCACACTCCTTGTTTGTGAACAACTTCCCTTTTGTAACTACACAATGTTTTCTTAGCGTCGTAGTTTCAACGAAAACTTAACACGCACGCAAACGGTACTGGCCACTATGCTAGAGCAGACACCAACACTTGTTGTGGGATGTGACGCAGCTGTTGCGTTTCGCACTATCTCGTGTCGACTGAGCACAAGTCAAGACTTTGTTATCGTCTGCTTTTAAAACATGTCGGAAACATTCAGTTTATCAACAAAATATGGAACTGTCGTGCATATTACTTGATAGCGTAAAACACTTACGGATAAAGATACAGTCTTGGGATGTCCACCTACTTGTTCAGCGAAATGAGCCTTTTTAAAAAATGAACGAATTTTGATGAAATCTTTCATGGTTTTATGAGCGCAAGTGAGAAACATTTTGTTCGACTCGCTACGGCCACTGTAGCACTGTGAACTAGGCAACAGCGCACAGCCGTGATAGGCTACTGGCACCTGCTAGTGGGAGGAGCTGTGAACTAGGCAACAGCGCACAGCCGTGATAGGCTACTGGCACCTGCTAGTGGGAGGAGCTGTGAACTAGGCAACAGCGCACAGCCGTGATAGGCTACTGGCACCTGCTAGTGGGAGGAGCTGTGAATAGGCAACAGCGCACAGCCGTGATAGGTTACTGGCACCTGCTAGTGGGAGGAGCTCCGCTGATTGACTGTCCATGAACGGCGAAGATGTCCTGTGCCTGGTATAGCAATCCACATTCATATTTGTAAAATGCCAGATTCGGTAATACTTCAACATCGCCACAGAACTAAAACACCGAAACACGAAAATTTCGCCAACTCATTTCGTAACAATTTGTAAATTTATATTACCTTGCATCTCGGCCACAGTTTCATGGCACACCCCAGAGACTGTTTAATCGGTAACAAAAGACCAACAGAATCATGTGTATTGCTGTACAGTATGACACTTGCCTCTGCTGTAGTCAGTGTGATGAGCATATAACATCTACTCCAGTGTGCACAGTACAGTGCAGTCTCCTGCATGTTTTTTTTAAGATGAGACATTTTCCTGTCCGTGAGAAGAGCCAGTAAAGTGGCCTGAGAGTTTAAAATCGTTAAAACTATGCGAGGATGGCGAGATTGGAGTTCATTCTGAATTCTTTCAGAGGAAGTTTGTATGGCTAGAACATGAACACAGTTGTAAAAAATGAACTCTGAAAAATATGTGTGGAGGGCCGCGGAAAATCGAAACAGAACAATTCAGGATTGATAGTTCAAACAGAGGAAAAAGTAAATGATACACATAATGGAGCACGAGTCCTGGTGGAACAGGGCTGTTAGGATGTCTGGCAGGCAACCAACTGCACCCTTACGAATTCTGAGTTTTATCGACAACTGTTCACCTGAGAGAGTTGTACCAAGGGAACGTTTTTGTATATTAATGTCCACATGATTATGATGTCATTGATAGCGATAAACAACCAAGGTTTATACACATTTATTGGGAAATAACATGGCGCCCCTATTCCTTTAATGATTGGGGGTGGTATTACCAAACAACCGTTCGCAGGTTTCAGATCTCGATTAAAGACAAAAGTATTCATGGAAATGCTCTATAATCTTAAATAGGGGCACCTCCCTCCCTTACAGATCGCTGTAGGACAGAGGTCGTATAATGTTTTCTATCTCATTTTGCACAGCGAATCACCTCACAGCGTTTGTACCTGTAGCTCAGATACGCTCTGTATAGTAGTCCTAATTTTATAACTGCTATATCCAAATAAATTGTAAAAAATATCAAACCCTCTTCGTTACGCGATTAGTGGCCGGTTTCACCAACACACCCTTAAATGTAAGGGTCACTTAAATGCAGTGTAAGGGTTACTGAAGGCCGCTTTTCAGAACCCTTTGTTTTCTTTTACATCAGCACTACATTTTGGGACAACAGAAATGCAATAGTAGATACCCAACTCTGTAAGAAAAACTTGAATGCAGTACCCAGCACAGGATTTATGTATATTCTCTTGATATATTTTAATATACAGCAGTCTGAAATTCAGTTTTTGACCTCAACAGCTTAAAGTAAGCCTTTATTTAGAGGCCAAGAATAAACGTCTGAATCGAACTTCTCCAAGCGTCTACCAAGTATTTAAAACACACGGTACAGAGATGATGTACGCAAAATTGTTCAATTCGTGTTTGTAGTTACTCGTTATATTTATATCTAAAACTTCTCTTCCAAGAAAAAAATCCTACTTGGCGCTAACAAGTAATGAAATTCGTCACAAAAGTCACGGAATTGCAACACAATTCTGCCACGATGGAAATTCATTAGCTTATTTTCGATCAGGTTTTCCAACTTATCAGTCAAGCTATGAAGTTTTAATTTCTCATCAGAAGACAAATCCTAGGTTAGGATCCGTTCCACACAAAACAGCATAATAAACACTAAAGAAAACTTTGAAAGAAAACTTATATTATTATTATTATTTATTTTTATTAATTTTTTTTTTTTTTATTCAATCACACTTGAATTTAAGCGTCCCCTTGCTGGGGGCTATTTAACGCTGTGTTGCTGAAACCTGACACAGATCACAATGTGAACGTGGAATATCAACGTCTGTATGAAGATAATTTTATAATGACATGAAGCTCATAAACTGGATTTCCCAAAATAATGTTAACACTATTTGAACTGGAATAATAGAGAGACTAGACAATCTGATGAGATTGGTAGCATTTGACGCTATTAGGACAACGTTAGATGTGTGCGAATGTTGATAACAGTTGTACATATTAAAAATTACCTGTCATCAGCAGAAAGACATCGTCTGCAAAGCTGCAGAACAGAATGACCAGCAGTGACTATGGTTTCCATGGGAGTGAATTCACAGGTGGTCACAACCGCTTCTCTCATGGCGTCCAGTGTCCGTAACTTTACACTTCCCCGCTGATGAGAAGTCTAAAGGCGCTAGACCTGGAGATCTGAATGGATACTCAACACTTCCTCGTCGGTCTATCCACCTCCCAATAATGTTTCATCCAGGAGTGATGGTATTTATCGACGGTAAAGTGGCAGTGCACCGCCCTGCTGGGAAAAGCAGTCGTCTCTGGGTAGAGTTGGTGAACAGCTCACACGATGTTTTCCTGCAACATGGCACGATAACTTCCACCTGTCACCGTTACATCAAAGAAGACTGTTCCCACGAGTCATCTGGTAGACATACCGCGCAACTTTCTTAACCCATGAAGATCAGTTCCCTTCTCTGCCACAATGTGGGGAGACACAGCTGTGGTGGATGACAGTTCCCTTCTGTTTAGTGTTGCTCATGTTCACAACACGCTCAAAAACTGCGACACGCTTATCTGGGTCGTCTTCATTCATAGCGTGAAGTAACGTGGGAACGTAGGACCTCCATTTTACTTGCCTTAAAATGTGATAAGCACTAAATTGACTGACACCTGACTCAGGCACAGCTTGCAGTACGGACTTCGACTTCCCGGGAGAATGTGTGCAACGCGTCACCCGCAGTTCCTTCGTCCGTCGTCATTTTCTTCCTGCGGCACCGTCCTGTCTTCACATCACATACAGGTCCATCGCACTCAGACTTGTCCCTGTAATAGTGTCATTGTTACATTTTACGGTGGCGCGGTATCGAGTTCTGCCCTTCGTCGTCTCTGCGCCTCAATCATGTTCTCGTGCTTCCAGGAACATTTTTAAATTCTGCTTACGTTGCTCGGGAAAAAAAATCTTGCCACATCCGCCATTTCCTCTTCACTTGTAGTGTTGCCGCTCGCGGCGGCAAACGAAAGCGACGACAGCAGAATGGCTACACGCAATCGCACGCACCCGACGTCCTTACAGCGTCAAATGCATGTAGTTCCATCAGACTGTCTTCAGTAGTTTCCCTGTCATTCCCGTTAAAATAGTGTAGTAGAGCGGAGTGAAGAGATTTGGGCGTCTCTTAACATCGACGTATTGAGTGCCGATGAGGGTGAAGCGAGGTGATTATGGAATGGCGCCGGAATGAAGGCACGGGGTGAACAGGAGATCCCCGAGAAAATCCGCCGCCCAGCAGCATCGTCCGGCACGATTCCTACACTGCGCCCCGTACCTTAGAGAGTGTTAACTTTAATTTGGGACGTCCGATATACCATGCAGCCTCCATGTAGTCAAATGTTCATAAAAAAATATATAATTTCATGTTTAACTGAGATAACGTGGTAACCACATAGCCGGCAGTCTTTTTATATGTGTTTACGTCTTAAGGTGGCCGCCCGGTTGAAGGAATTTTGCACGTCTGAGGCCTTAAAGCGTGGGAGCGCTAGGGGCGACCGAGACATGCACATAAACCCTCTCATCGCCTCTACGCGCAAAGCACTGAACTGGCGTGCGGTCTTGCCGTCGATAACGCGCCTCTATGAGGCTTTCAGCGGAGGTCCTGCCATCCATGGCGTGATAGTAAAAATTAAGGTTTGATGCACGTGCCTATTCCTTTTTTTAATTTTTGTACCGGAATTTTTATACCTAAAAATGACTGTGTGAAAATAACCGTTTCAGCCATTTTCACAATCACAAAAACCTGCTTTAGAGAGAAATGGAGGACCTGAAAGATGTATAGAGAAGCGTAACGTTTCTTAAATGCTGTTCGTAACTAGACCTCACTCAGACACGTTGGGCGGTTCTTTAATAAAATGTTTTCTGCTGGAGCTCTGCACGCCGCTCTGCAGCCTGCCCAGGCGGCCAGCCACCTCAAGGGCGTGGTTGTCGTGTGGCAGTGCGTCCCGGGCCGCTGCAGAACTGCACGTTGCTGCCGGCCGGCAACCACAGCTCTGGCGTCGAGCTGCAGGTGAGGTGCGAGGCGGGCTACGACGGCGGCCTGCCGCAGACCTTCGTGCTCGAGGCGTACGAGTCCCGCTCCATGAAGCTGCGCCTCAACGTCTCCTCCCCGGGTCCGCCGCACTTCCGGCTGAGCGGCGCCGACCTGGCGCCGGCGCACACGCCCACCCTGCACCTCGTGCTGTACGCCGTCAACGCGCGCGGCCGCGGCGAGCCCAGCGTCCTCGACGGCATCACGATCGGCGACGCCGAGAGGCGGACAGGTACCTGCTCGAGTTCTACTTCCAGGCTATTCCTCCGCCTCGTGCAAACAAAGCTCGACTAAGTCCAGACAATCACGCCAAAGGGACGACGCAACACATTTGTACGCACTCGCTTAAGAAATATGTTGTATGATAACTACTTCTTAAAGGCTGTTCACGATAAAGGGAGCACTTTGAAATCAACCTTAGAAAAAAAGTCGCTACTCCTGCTTGTATATATTTTAACGGAATCACTGAGTGACATGCGTGCAGTAAAGTTGGTTACGATGAACGGAAAGTAGTTCCATATCTTAATGTCGAATAAAAAGTGTTAAGTTACCAGTTGTGTTAACTTAAATTATTTCTTTCGTTTCCTGTGTTTTTAATGCATCGAAGTGTAAAAATATGCATGTTTGTAAATCATTTACTTTGCTGATAATTTCACAGTTTCACCGGACCGACGCAAGGATAAAGTGACGAGGCATTTGCCAGCATTTATTTTACATAAGGTGGAAGAATACAGAACGTGCATACAAGTAGATCTTAAAAAGGGCTTTCAAAAGTGCTCCTTTTATCATGAACAACCTACGTATACTAGGCATTGCCAACACACCTGTTTTCTCTCTGCTTTATTCATATTAATTACAAATTAACAATTATAATTTATAAATAAAATATAAGTTAAATTAAAATTTACCAGAAATAAGATAATGTTATGTTAACGGGCGTATAAAAACGTTTACAATACATGACATATTTAGGAAACAACCCAACACATTATACATAGGGTGATTTTCCAAAAAGTTGATTCAAAAAAATTGAAAATACCTTGAGTACCCTATAAATATATAATTTCAAGCATCGCAAAGGACAAAATTTTAGTTCCGAACGGTACTAGTATCATTATGACACTCTGTCACAGAGTAAATAAACATACATGGACTAAATGGCATGGTGGTTCCTTTTATGGGGACGTACCCATAGTCTGATTGTTGTGGTTGTGCGAGTGTCTGGGAAGAAGGGTGGGACACCGAGATCGGGAATCCGACGGAGCGGTGGCAAAGAGTAACGGCGGCGTGGAGCGTGCTGCAATCAGCGCCATTTAATAACATATTCTACGATAATATATTGTTCTTCTAAAATGATATAAAAATAACAAAAAGAAATGTAATCAATTTCATTTAAAGGTATCATTTCTTCAATATTAGTGAGAAAAGTTGTAATTTAAATTTTTTAAATGGTTTATTCAGACTTCGATATAAAATACGTGTATTTTTTAAAACGAAACCATCATCCTTCGTAAATAAAATTATTATTAATTTATTTTGTGTTACTATATTTGTGCAACAGTAGCAGGAGTATCATCTGGTATCATGTTGAACAGTGTGCAGAGTTGGCCATCATAAACTAGCTCTCTGTTCGATTTTATCTATTTTAGTTTTTTTTATTTATTTAATAAGCGACCCTAAAATAATTAACTCTGTGAATGTTTAGCAATGCAAGAAGGTATTCGGGACTATTATTTATGTCTTGCGCCAAAAATTTCGATAAATGCTCTCTGAAAAATTTCCTCTACTTTGCTTTCAGTTTGATTTAATTTTGAAATGAAGTGTGTGTCTTCTCCTGCGACCTTCAAGCCTGCTGGATCGTCTCGGCTGCCTTAAAGTTTGTCGCATTACAATGATGTTACACTAAGTGTTTTAAGACGACGTGCGGCGCCTATTGCAGGTGACTGTGGCCTTCAGGACAGGTGAGCATGTTAATGTAGTTTTGATTAACGGGCTAGATAACTTCATCGCGCATCGTGTTTTCTAAATTGTGTTTGGATGCCCGTGGTAAATTATGGTCTCTGCTAAATTAACGCGGTGCAGTAACAGTGTAGTTATTGCTTTGGATTTTGTCACGTTTGTAATGAGGTACGTTCTTCTTTAATGGCTTGTCTCAGCCAGTGGTGTTTGACTTGCGCTGGCATACTTGACCGCACTGCCTTCGTGGTTTTCAATGTTGTCTGCCCACCTGCAACGCATTCATTGTAATTTAATACGTGTATTTACTTGTGATCGTAAAACGGTAATTGCTAGTAATCGGGTGCGTGATTGAGAATTATTACCAAAGAATTGTTTTATGGTTTATCATTTTAATTAAATTGTATAACGGTTTTAGGTGTTAAGCTCTCTCTGAGCGTTTAATGGGTTTTTTTTTTTTGGCACATGAATGCAGAACCTTTGGTAGGTCCGGTATACAGAACGTGGGCCTACTAATATGTATGAGTTTTAATTGTCGATTTATTTTTTGTATTTTTAATGATTTCCTGTCTGAAAACTGCTAGATGAATTTGTTAGAAACTACGAGTATGGCGTGCAGAGTTTAAAGCTCAATCAAATGCCTACGATGATTGAATGTTAACTGAGCTGCTAATAAATGTTGTTCGAGTAATTTACATGATTGGATGTTATCAGAGTTGCGAATAATTATTATTTAAAAAGGCCGGTTTATTTGTTTTGATAGGCTGTTTTAGCAAGAGTGTATAAGAAACGAGGTTATGATCGATTACTGTTTTATGTGGAAGCTCGCAGTTTCAATGCTCAGTAATGTTATTGTGTTAATTTGCATTTTATCTCACGAATCTGAAAGATTAAAATAAGTCTTTTTTGTCGTCGGCCTTTCAATATTTTTTTATTTATTTTAAAAACTTGTAGCACGGCACAAAATGAAGACATGAAACTAAAGAATGTATTATTTGGTGCAAACAAATTTGAAAGTTTCAAGGCAATTAGTAAGACACAAATATTTTTTTTTTTTTGTAATTTTCAACAAGATTATACTAATTTTAAACATATTTTTTAACGATTTTGTTGCTGGTGATATGAATTATGATAAATTTAAAGAATTATATTTATATTATAATATTGGGATGAAGGTGTCTCTTATTACAAATGACACGAATAGAAAACAAATTATTTGGGGAAATATGGATAGTGTGGTAGTTATAAATAGCTGGTTCGGGGACAAACACATCATGCATAAAAGCGAGGGAGCTCTCCGCCATCCTGGATGACATCACAGCAAATGGCTAGAGGGGTCACGCTCAACGGCCATTTATGTCACAAAATTCAAAATTTCCCGCTTTACTCTATAATCACTTCGGGGATAGATGCTTTAACACGAGACCAACTTTTTTTCCACAAAATTTCCAAAAATGGGACAATCGTTATAGAATTACTTTTGCTCTTTTGTTTCCTGCACAAGAATACACAGCAGCAAACAGATGCAAGACTGTTTGATGTGTGAACCAGAAAAGTCTTCAAAGCAGCAAGTACGACTCACACCTTGCTGACGTGCGAGCCAAGCCTTGTGGTTATGGTGTTACAGTGGCCATACTTGTTTGCTGGACTAACTCGAATGGCATACTGGATGATATCAATCAATCGTGCTCATGTTTTACATTTGACCTTGTTTATATTTATATTTATTTTAATTTTTAATATTCTCATAATTTGTTTGTTTTTATTTTTTATTGATATATTTGATTGTAATTTTCCCGTGAGCTCTAGGATATGATCATTTGTTTGTATTACTCTATAAAAAATGTATTTATGGTTATACTGATTTTCATTAGTATAACATTTATTTTCTTTACACGTTAATTTATTTCAATAAACTTTAATTTAACATTTATTAAAAATGATTTTTTTTTTTCAAATTTATAGCTGTGATTCTGAACTGATCTTTAACATGGGCTCTTATGGTAAAATACAAACTAGCCATTTAAATCAATTTTAATTAAAAGTAATTAATTCTAATCTAAAAATCATGAAAAATTATTTTTTTTTATGAAGAGTTCTAGAACTCTCAAAAACGTACTACTCCTGCATCCCAACACCCACTAACATATGATTGATGTAAAATCACTCCCACTGCCTCGCCCAACTACCCACACTCCTATACTCACACAACCTCAAATTTCCTCCTATTGCTTAAGTCGGCATTGCCCACTGGGGCATGCGCTGGTAACTCGAGTTAGCATCCACTGTCGGAGTGCATTAAAGTCGTCGAGTGTCAAGCCTGCTACAACTCTCTATTTCTTACCCTCTAACCGTGATGCATATACTAAGTCAGGATATGCCCATGAACCCTGTCTCCTGCCTGCTACTGCCATCATCTCAAGTACTAGTTACAAAGATTTTAATAATTTAAACACTGAAAGAAGAAGATTTATATTAATAGAAACCGATTTTCAATTAGTAGTACAAACACTCAAAATTTCAAATAAAGAAAATTATAAAACACTCGTGTTTTTTTTTTTTTTTTAGAATCAACTAGAATATAAATTAATTCAAGAATTAATCATATTTTACAATCAAGACTAAATAGTATAAAAGTTATATAATTTATCTAAGTTTGGATGTTTTAATTACAAACAGAGGTTATGGGCAAACAATAAGTTTTAGAACCTCAAATTTTATCATTTATCAAACAGCAAATATAAATAATTTCTTTAATGATATTTGTGATAGTATTTTAACAAAATGATTGAATTCAAAATACAAGGATCTGGTTGGTCATTGCATTCAATAAATAATTTCTAAATATGTATAAATACATATAGCCTATTACGTAATTCATCGTATTTTGAATTACCACAAAAAATATAATAAAAATTAATGTTAAAAATATTGATGGAAAACGTTTTGTTTGTTCAATAAAATCGGCTTTATAAGCCAGCAGTAGATCATGTTGGTAGAGCATAAAGACATAAAAAAGTTGGATTATAAACCGATAAAATCTTACAAACTTAGGAAATACCAATGAAAATAGATAATATATATAAATGTTAGAAGAAAGTTGATGTTTCTATAAATGTTTATTCTTTTAATGAAAAATATGATTTTTATCCACTATAAATAACAAATAACAAAATAGATAAACACTTTAATTTATTTTATTTTACAAATGAAAATAAAACTCATTATTTTTGGATTAAAGATTTATCAATATTAGATTTATCCCAATATAGTAATTATATTTGACACACCTTTGTTTGTAATAGACGTTCATTAATATTTCATAGTAAAGGCAAATTAACTAAAGTTATAGAAGTGTGTGTTACAAACATGGCCGCCAAAGCTGATTTACCCCAAGAAGGTGAAAAAACTATAATTAGAAATTATTAACATACAATGAAAGTACCTTTCATAATTGTAGCATATTTAGAATTATTATTAGCTAAAATTCAAACAACTAAACCTAATCCAAAAAAGATAATAATATATATATATATATATATATATATATATATATATATAAATCACATCATCACAGAATTCGGCAAAATCAAACGGGTCAATAAATTCAAGTACCTAGGCGAATGGATACAGACCAACGGTCTAGACAATGTTGCCATCACAAACCGAACACAAAAAATGGAGAACGCGTACAGAACCACTCAAGATCGCTATAACAAGAAGACGATCTCATGGCAAGCCAAAATCAGACACTATCAAACAGTAATTAGGCCACAAGCAACATACGGTGCAGAAACCTTGACATTAAAAAAGGTAGGACAACGAGAAGAACTCGAGAAAAAAGAGAGACGGATCCTCAGGAAAATTCTAGGCCCAAGAAGAACAGAAGACGGAACATACAGATGCAAAAGCAACAACGAACTTTATACCAAAGTAGAACCAATTACAGAGAACATTAGAAAAAAACGGCTAAAATTCTATGGCCACCTACAACGAATGGACAATTACAGACTAACCAAAAAGATTTTCGATCACAACAACAGTCTAAAAACACCCACCAATTGGCTACAAGAAGTCAGAAACGACCTAAAATCACTTTCAATTACAGAAGAAAACACGAGAGACCGTGAAACCTTCAGAAGATTGGTCGACACTGCAAAATTTGAACCCAAAATCAGAAGGAAAAACAACTACACCTTCACGGAGGAAAGAAAACAAAGACAGTCACAACTCATGAAGGAATATTGGGCAGCAAGAAAACTCAGCCAAAATGGTTCCAAGCGCTCTTAAATAGGGCAAATTCAAATTTAAAAAAAAAAAATCAATTGCCACGTGTATTACGGAGCATCACTTGAGAACGGCACACAACTGATTTGGCTGATTTCTTTTTTATTGTGTTCGTAATTGTCAGGACAAGGTTTGTATGAAAGAAAACGTTTGGAAAATCCACGGGAAAAGTCGAAAATTTGGAGGGCATTTTTATATGAAATATTTACGTTAAAGAATTTCATTACGTAAAATGAGGCAGAGTTGGAAAGTTCTGCTGTCACATGTTTTTAGAACGAAAAAAAAAGTGTGACATTTTGCGAAGTGATTTCATTATATTTTCTTTGTTTAACGAAATTGTGTTATCGGCGGTGTGTTGAAAAGATCATTTTGATGTATTTGGAAAAATGCCACCAATAAGGCGTCGGAATATAGGTCGCCGTACACGCGACGCAAGAGAAACACATGATCGTCGAGTCAATGAGACTGATGAAGAGCGTAGACAGCGTTTGGAGGCAAATAGAATAAGAATTTCTCAAGCGCGATCAATTATGACTCCGGAACAATGGAGACAGTCGACTTCGACTCGCTCAGTTGGCGATACCGTAAACAATTAAACAATTAAAAAAAATATTTATGGCTGCTTCTGAATTTTTGTAAATTAACTTTAACTAAGTTTCTNTTAAACAATTAAACAATTAAAAAAAATATTTATGGCTGCTTCTGAATTTTTGTAAATTAACTTTAACTAAGTTTCTTTTATTTACAATTAATTGAGACAAAACCTTTTATTTGCCGTTGTTTAATTTTCTGCAAATAGTTTGGTTTATTTTACTTGTACATTAAAAAAACAGTAAAATTTTGATTTTGACATATAATTTTGCAAAATGCATGCTATCTAGAAAAAAAATTGCTTTAGGAAAAGTAGTCACAGATAAACCTACGAGTTGCACTCTATGTGATACAAATATAAAATCACNAAAAAAATTGCTTTAGGAAAAGTAGTCACAGATAAACCTACGAGTTGCACTCTATGTGATACAAATATAAAATCACTTTTTTTCGTCGCCAACACTCTTAAATATAATTTACTGGTG
This sequence comes from Clitarchus hookeri, assembly GCA_002778355.1. Taxonomy (NCBI): domain Eukaryota; kingdom Metazoa; phylum Arthropoda; class Insecta; order Phasmatodea; family Phasmatidae; genus Clitarchus; species Clitarchus hookeri. The sequence continues at coordinate 592,502 of NQII01000182.1, read as the reverse complement.
AGTGTTCCTAAACTGTTGATTCACTGACGAGTAGGTCAATAGTATTTACTAGTTGCTAATAATNTAATTTACTGGTGAGTGTTCCTAAACTGTTGATTCACTGACGAGTAGGTCAATAGTATTTACTAGTTGCTAATAATTGTTCCCTTGCTGCTGACGAAGAATGAGTGATTTCAGTGCCCATGAGCAGTAGAGAATGAAGAGATGTGGATGGCTCTTGACAGCGAGGTCTTGAGAGATCAGCAGTAGCGGAAGGCGGTCCGCAACCACTGTGCTGCAGACACAGAGTACGTGAGAATACAGAGGCGAAACAGGCACTTGTTCAGCGAACTCCAACCGCACACGCCAGCAAAATGGCGCCATTGGTCGCCAACGTGTCGGAACGCCATTCGCCAATCAGCGCCTGGTAACTTAGTTGCCAGGCGGCAAACAGCCAATAAGGAACCTTCCTCAACACGCAGTATCCAATCAGACGCGAGACCCAGGAACCGCCACACCACTTCGTCTCTGTGTGGTTATTTACTCCGTGCTGCAAGGGGCCACGGTGGTGTAGTGGTTAGACTACTCGTTCCCCAGCCAAGGCGAACCGGGTTCGATTCCCGGCAGGGTGGCCCCCCGGATTTTCGCGCGTGGGAATCGCGCCGGACGATGCCGCTGGTCGGCTGATTTTCTCGGGGTTCTCCCGCTTCCCCCGTACTTACGTTCTGGCGCTGCTCTATACTCATCTCGCTTCACCTCATCGGCTCTCAATACATTGATGTTAGGGCTCAGTTTCACCCCTTTTGCAGAAATTCTTCGTTTTCGCGTCGTAATTTCGGATTTATAGTAATTACTGACAATGTAAGAATATAGAAAATTTATATTTTACCTGCTTGTTGGGAAAAGACTAGAACATTTTTTTATTTTATTAATAGGTTCTCGACTTTTTACAAAAAGTAGATAACATTCAATTAAAATTACGCATACGATTATTAAAACCACACGTAAAATGTAAATTGTCTGTAATCGTACATTGTGAGGGATTTCTACGAATCCGAAATTACGACGTGAAAACGAATAGTTGGTGCAGAAGGGGGTGCAGCCATGCCTTTAAGAGTAGCGGAAACGTCTGTGCTGCAGATGCGGTGGGGTCGGCAGGGAGTGGCGGAGGCGGCCTGGGGCTGGTCCCGCTGGCAGCCCTGCTGACGGGGGGCATCCTCGCCGCCAGCATGTCCGTGTTGCTGGTT
>NQII01000182.1:528784-587324 GCA_002778355.1 Clitarchus hookeri | reverse complement strand
TTTTTTTTTTTTTTTTTTTTTTATAATGTTTGTTGAAAAACAGTGTTATTTGATTTATTTCCAGAGTATCTTAATTTCACGTCATCCTCTGGATTTCCTGTGGCTATGCAGGTGTGCAAAGGCGTAGGTCTGCAATAATTTTTCTCGTTTAATTATTATAGTCGTAACAGTGTTTACGTCAGACGATACGCGATTGCTGGCCAGGATGTTTTCAAACGCTGCTCAAGCCAAGCGTACATCTGACAGTGCGGTGGACGTTGTAGAAGCTATGATTGTTCTGTTTGACCGCCTCCAGACACGAGCGAGCAGAGGTTAGGGACGCAAGTCGCCGCGCCGCAGAACTAGCACTTGTAGAGACTGGACCAGAAGGCGGCTGGTGCCAGGAAGATGCTTTGACGCGGAGTGCCGCTGGATGGGGACCAAGAACTCTTGCCTGGCGCCAGCGACGTCTCTGCTCCATATCCACCGCCGTCCACCCTGACTGCCACACTCGTCCACGGCTGTCTCACACACTTGGTAAACTACTGTCGACTGCTTCGCACATTCTAGAAAGTACCGTGCCATCAACGTACTATCACTCCACCAATAAACCTGTTGTATTGTTTTTTTAATATTCTCTTAACATTTAATATGAATGTATTTGTCGTAGTCAGACCAAAAGTGAGGTCATTTGGTAGTTAAGTACTTTGTTCCGAAGCTGTAAGATATTGATGGACAATCTTAAAAAATAAGTAGGCCTTTTCATTCAACAGTAATTCTCGAGAAGTACCTACAGGTGATTTTATTGCCGTATTTGATTGTAGTGGAATTTATTTAAATTTTATACTGAAATCCTACAAAAACCTTTTTCGCAAATACTGCAGTTAAGCAGTGGACCAGTTGCATTGTATTTGTGTATATTTTTAAAATATTTATTTTAGTAGGAAGAAGTTTATTTGTAAATGAAAGTAATAAATTACACATAATTAAATAATTCTAATTTTAACCACAGTATTTTCAGAATTTATTGCCGGAATTTTTGTGTGCTCATATCTTTTCATCAGGCAGTTTAACATAATTATTAGCTTCGTTAGCACAGATAAAAACATGCAAGCTAAAGCGAAAGTCATCAGATAAAAGTCGGTGTAATTACCTAACAGTTAACTGAACGCTTTAGAACGCTCTTCTTATTTCATTCTTTCTACCAAGTCTGTATTGTTCGTCTGCATATAAGAATTAACGTAATGGACCCAATGAGGGAATCCGCGTTTCATTACAGCGCCACTGTGGAACTGCTATAGAGATAGGCCTTCGTACAGAGCTGATAGTCCAGTTGTTACTTTAATGTCTATCAAGCAGGAGCTGACTTCATTGGTTACCAACAATAACAGGCCTACACTCTAAATCTGAGTCAGTGAGAATTTCCCTGTTTCAATAAGTTACCAATACCTGACTGGTTCAACAGTCACTTCAGTGAATTTAACCGATAAATTGGTGACAAAATGACAGTTTTCCTTCACTTATTGATTCAGTGACATTTTCGACTGATTCGTTAGCAGTTTCATTCACTGTTTTTCTGTGATTTGTTTTTTGACTGGTGGATCAGTTAAACAGCGTGTAAAAATTGCCATTAAACAACGCGTATCAAATGAAATGACAACGCATGAACAAATAAAACCAATACAAAATACTTTCTAAATTGTGAGTTTCGTCTCAATTGTGAGTTTTGTCTTCCATAACACCCTTTTACAAGGTGACATGAACGTTCCGTCTTTCATTCCGTTTTTACGTCTTTCGTTTCGTTTTTACGCGATCATCACAGCATTTAATGTAGTTAAGTGAGTGCACTCAAACGTACTATTTGTTTTAAAAATCCCAACGTTACAAATTATACTAAAAACGAAAATAAGGGGCATACAGTTTAAAACTACATACTTTTGATCAGGAAATATAACACAAATATGTTTATCTTTCCTGTCAACGATGGCTTCATAGCTGAAATGGAATTCTTGTGGGTTCAATCCCGGCAACCCGCATATGGTTTTTCACTTTTTTTAATTACGTTAAATTGGGCAATATTAATAGAAACGATCGGAAATATGTTTATTTCTGGTAATTATTTGCCTAAATTCAGTAAAAACAATATTTGATTCACCGCATGCAGTTGGCCATCACTTATTCAATCAGCGAAATTGTTCCATTGAAACAATCAGTGGTTTTTCAATACAACTACTTTAGAGTGTACTTTAAGACATACAACTACTTTAGAGAGTACCTTAAGACATACAACTACTTTAGAGTGTACCTTTAAACATGCAACTACTTTAGAGTGTACCTTTAAACACACAACTACTTTAGAGTGTACCTTAAGACATACAACTACTTTAGAGTGTACTTTAAGACATACAACTACTTTAGAGAGTACCTTAAGACATACAACTACTTTAGAGTGTACCTTTAAACATGCAACTACTTTAGAGTGTACCTTTAAACACGCAACTACTTTAGAGTGTACCTTAAGACATACAACTACTTTAGAGTGTACTTTAAGACATACAACTACTTTAGAGTGTACCTTAGGACATACAACTACTGTTCCTGATTATCGCCCAACATAAGGCATACTTCAAGTACTTGAATAGGTGATTACGTAAAGTTATTTACAATAAGTGGCACGGATTGTCAAAGGTTAATTTCAAAAGTGTTCCGTTGACCGTGTACAAGGAACAGGAACACAAACAATTTCTACATGGTTTGCAGGTACTCCACAGGCGAACACCGCGTGAGCTCAGTTTACTGGATTGCGCACCAAACGACACATCACAGAAGGCGTGCCAGTATCAGAGTCCTGCAACACTACGCTGAAGGCAGTGCTGCAATCTGCTGGAGAAACAAGAGACAACTTTCTGCGTCCCAGTGCCTTTGGTCATGTATAGGAATACTGCTGTGGGCCAACGCCATAACCTTCCTAATAGTATCTTGAAAGATGCCTTAGAAAATTGGAAAACACCTGGTAATCAGGTAGAAAAAAATGTGTCTTACACAAGTTTAAGTACACGTAAGTGCTACAGTCTTACTATAATTGATTTGTACCTTGCTAGTAAGGAGACGGTTTCTTAAGTAAATATTACACAGACCAACAAACATTTTTGAGACATGAAACTTAGATCTATTCTTGGTTGTTTTTGGGCCACTGACTCCAAAATGGCAATGTTTTAATCCTATCAGCTTTAGTTTAGGAGATACCACATTATCGCCTCATTCGCTGTTCATTAAATTTAATTTGTTCGAATCCATAGGTCTATTCTTAAGTGTTTTGGGCACTAATTTCAAAAATAGTAACTGTATTATCCCATCAGCTTGTCAATTTAAAGACTGGCATTTCTTGGGAGCACTATTGTGCATAACCTGGCGAGAGCACTGTTTTGCGCTCTCTCATGCTCTCTCTCTCTGTGAGATTAAGACAACCTTTCAATCATTTCTCTCCAACGCCACGCAGACAGCTGATGCAAAAAGGCATGAAATTGTGTTAAGCTAAAATCACGGTCAGATATATTGGAAGTAACGTATATAATATAAAAAAAATCACAAATAATTACATCACTACCGGAATAATTGTTAGCGCATAAAATACTATTATTTTTGTTTTATGCCTTTCCGTCATGTTACAGCAAAGTAGTTTATAAAAAAAAAAGACTGTCAGAAATCCTTAACATATATATTTATAAATATGTGTTAAGTTATAACGTTGATTAAAACAGTTAAAATTATTCACTTACAGGTGTGATGCGACGTGGCTTTATCCCAGAAAGCTATTAATATGGCCTTATTCAAAGATTGAAACAATGCAAACTAATATGGCGCGTAGTGAGAGAGTTCGAGAGAGCACCAGCTATAACATAATTTCATACTCTCTCTTTCGCGGTCAGCCCTAGGTATTGAGACGACCAGAGAACATTGTATTTTATGTCATTATGACGTGGTCGCGAGAATGAGAGCAGGACAGCGCTCTCTCTGGGTTAACTGAGAAAAGGCCTTAGTTTACATACAGCATTACCTCCCCATTTGCTGCTCATAGAGCTAATTTTTCAAAATCCATATTTCTTTATAATGTAGTTCCATTGAATGTTGATCGCTTTTAGTATTGTACAACTATTTTGTTCTATTTAAACACACACAAATATTTAACACCAAAAATATTTACATTTATGTAAAACAGTGTCAGTCCACTTACAAGACGTTTCTTTTGTTTGACTTTCTGCAAAGAGATATGCAACAACAATCATGTTGAAAGTTTCAGCAATAATAGACCATTATGTGGGAGTCCCATCTTCCCGGGTATCCCTCTTCCATGGGTTTTATGTATTGGTGAAATATTTAACCTTCCTCCTCGCTTAAATAACCAAGAATTTCTCGGAAGTGATCCAAGTGACGTATAAGTAATGAATCTTGATGCTCATTTTACACCAAGCTTATAAAGGTTTAATAGCATGTGACGTGAGCCAGGCGTTCACGGTTACCTTTGTGCCCACTGTAACTNCGTTCACGGTTACCTTTGTGCCCACTGTAACTGCCGCAGTAGTGTCCTCCACTCCAGGTGCACCATACCAGCGCACAGGTGTGCAAGAATGATAGTGTGTTCAGTGTATATCAAGTGTATTTGCCCATGTGTGATAGTGCACCGTGTCATTAATTATTCAGTTTAACAATTTAATCATTATTATTTACCAATATAGTTTCGTCAGTATAGTGCATTAGTGTTTAGTATTTATTCAGTTTATTTCGTCAGTGTATTTGTAAATAGTGTCAGTGTGTAATTAATTAATAATTTGTTTGGTCATCGGAGACAATTTGCCCAGCCACAGCCAGAGACATGTGACATTCTACATTTGGCAATGCTGTGGCTGGTGCAATGAAAACGTTTTAGAATAAGTATTATCATTTTTATTATGTATTTGTGTAATTGTAATTATGTTTTCTTGTGTTAATTTAGTTCATCTCATTTTCCATCCCATAATCATCTTTCAGTGTACATTATGTTTCAATATGTCACCGCATGGCGTTGGCGGCGGCTAGACGGCGGAAGCCGGCGCACATTTCCGGCAGTATTCGTCAACCCTTGGATGAGCACGGACGTAACGCTCACCCACGCCGTAGAAGCCCTAGCAAGGACATCATCTGTCGCATAGTATCGAGTCGCATCCATCAAATCATAAATCATTTATCATCATATCTTTTATTATTTAACTTGCATAGTGTCGGCGGGAGAGCGACGTGATTATTTATTGGAAATCAAAAGTGCATTTCGAGACTCGCATTATAAGACCACGTGGTCGCTTGTACACGTGTCTTCTGTGTAGTTAAGTGTTCATAACGGGGTAATAAATACCTTAACCATCAGTACCACTGTTTTATTAATAATCGAGTACGGCGTGCGAGGTGGCCGACAACCTGTGCAGAGTGTATATGACGGAGTGTTTCCAGAGTCCCTAGGCTGTCGACCGACGACCCTACATCTCATCAGCTCACCGCAGAGCTTGGCGCCGGGCAATTACTTCACAACTCTGGGAACACCGCAGATCAAGTTGGCTTTATCGTCGTAGCCAGGATTTTAATTCAAAGTATTTAAGATGTTTGCCCTGCGATTTCAAAGAAAATTTTTGACGGGAACAAATGACAAACAAGCACTTAAATCAATTGCGTTCATTGATTGTATAAAATGAGAATCATTTACACATGGTGTTATTTAGCGACTTTAGAATATACCTGCTTTCAGATTCTCTGTGCTAAGACCAGAAAATTTACTTGACGCACCACGAGCTCTGTCGGTTATATTCACAAGCCTCAGCTTCTGGTGATCCCTCCTAGTACACCGTAGCGTCGAGCGCCGTCGATCATTATGCCTCTGTACCACTCTATTCTACAAGCCGAGGAAGCCCTCTTGATTGCTCCAGTTCAAGTTAGTGTGGTGGAACTAACCCCTCCCCCCTAGGTTTGCCCTGGCCAGCAGGCACCTAACGTGCATGCTGGTCACGCATCAGGGGAAGGTCCCCCCTCCATGCGGCACGCTCCAGCCACCCTCGCTCGCCGCGGTTTCGAGCACTATTTATGTCCTTGCATACCCTCCAATGCATGCAACAATCTTGAATTCTTTCCTGTCGAAGGGGTTTTTATGGCGTCTATGCCGGTACATCTAGGGAGGTAGTCAACCGTGGCCATGGCTACCCAATCCCACTCTGCCACGATGCATACTCCCTTGCATGGGTTCCCTCCCCTGTAGGCGTACAGGGCCTAGCCCTGAGACTCAATTAGCTCCTGTCCCTACATTGGACATTCACTTAATTAGAATTAGGGTAGGTTAAGAAAAAAAACCGAAAGGGGCAGTTAGCAGTTGCCAAGTTTCTATCATGAGTGTTGGTATCTGAGAGCTGGAGGTGAGATTCCAACGGTAACTTTCGCTGTCTGGCCACTCTACCCGCGAACTCTTGCCTTCAGCAGTAGTTGCTTAGCTCAGTCTGTTTCGCTTTCGTTAAAATGTCAACTTACGTTTCTCAACGCATGATGGAAGCTCTTGCTGCGGAGCCTTCTACACTGAAGAGCCAAAAAAACTGGTACACCTGCCTAATATCGTCAACCCCCCCCCCCCACCAAGCACGCAGAAGTGCTGCAAGACGACGTGGCATGGACTCGACTAATCTCTAAAGGTATGCAGCATGCATTCAGACCATGAATCCTGTAGGGCAGTCCACAAATCCAATCTGCGCCAATTTTAGAAAGGGTTGCACGTCTGTCACGTTTAATGATTCTCGTCAGTCGTCGTTTTTCCCGCTCTTTCACAATCTTTTTCCGGCCGCAGTGATGTCGAAGATGTGATGTTTTACCGGATTCCCGATATTCACGGTACACTCGTGAAATGGTCGTACGCGAACATCCAAATGCTATCGCTACCTCGGAGATGCTATGTCCCATCTCTCGTGCGCCGACTATAACACCACGTTCAAACTCACTTAAATCTTGATAACCTGCCATTGTAGCAGCAGTAACCGATCTAGCTGCCGACCCCATCGCGTTACTCTGATTGGTTCCATACCTCTGTTATTTGCATACGCACACCTATATAGATTTTTTTTTTTTTTTTTGGCTCTTTAGTTTAGAATGTTACGAGTGTTGGCCAGTGCACCTCATCCGCGCCGGACGTAGTGTGTAATGGAGTTGCTCTCACCCCGAGACTCTGTTCGAACCTCGCCGCCGCCCTGCGGTAACCAGCTTGGCAAACTTGGTGCCTCGTCCATCAGACGTTAGAGGGCACAGGTCGGAGTGAGTGAAGATATTTAAGTGGCTCTTAACAGCGAGGTCTTGAGAGCCGAAGCACAGGTCGGAGATGTATGTTTTGTACAGTACTAAAGATGGAATAAAACATATATTTACCAGTTACCTCTTGGTGGTCCAGTGGTTCTCTTTCACTTTACCCCTTCCTTACCCGCTTTGCCTTCTGTGTGCACATCTATCCAAGTACTTCCATGTGCACGCATGATTATCGCGTTAGAAAATCGAACCCCATCCACACTGAAGGGCACTCCCACTTCTTGGCAATGTTTGGTGCCTAGTGCTGGCTGGTCACGCCGCCCTCTAGTACCACTGTGACAAGGGGAGAGAGAACTTTCTCCGAGGCTCCTGAGGCTTGAGGAGAACAAACACATCAGGTCAGTACGACTCTCAGGCTACAAGCTGGTCCCACCGCTTACTGAGAGCCGGAGGAGGGGGGGCCTTGCATGGGGAATGTTGTTAGTCCAGAGGGGTAGTTGAGGTCTGTAGCTGGTCACGTCTCTCACTCAACTCCTCCCGAGGAGGATAGTGGGGCCCTTTACGCAAATAGCTATAGGCCCGAGCACCATCANGGATTACCTCACGGCGCCAATCAATTTATATTACCCTGGCAGTGGTCAACCTCAGGGCACCAGTCCCAGGAAGAGTCAGTTCCTCTGTACGAACCATGCCACAGCCTGTCATCCAACGCATTGCTACATTGCTTATATCAACGATCGTGCCTGCACCTACAGGACACCCACTGAATCCACAAACATAATAATTCTTTACTCTTAATTTGTTTTATCCCCTGAAAGTATTGTAGCATCTCTGACTGTGCATAGCTGTGTACTCGTGGCTATTCCATTGCTCCATCACCAGGCGGGCCAGGAAAAGGACAACAGAATCCACAGTGCCCCAGCTACTCTCCCTGGTGAGCCAGGAGCAGACGCCCCCGGGGTTCAATTGCGTCGGCCCATACGGCCCTTACATACCTCGTTAAGCAGACTCAGTTTCCTTAGTCTCTAGAGGGATACTGAGTCAGTGCATCATCAACACGTTGCCAACTGTTGCCATACTCTATATGTATTCAAAGTACAATCAATATCTGTTCAAAGCATTTTCAAACTGTTCCATGAGGAATAGCTTGACATGTAATGGTGACAGGATGGTTCTGCCATGGGCAACCAAAGACATTTTGAATACATTATTTCCCCTACCAACATATATTTCCACAAAGGCCAATCGATCCTTAACCAGTTGTCGGGTTTGGCTCTGCTGTCACGCGGACATTAAAAACAAGGATATTTTGTGTAGCCATTTTGTTGACCAAGAAGGAAATTTGCCATCTTGAAGTCTACACAGATGACCAACTGGTGTTCTTGATATGGTATTTTCCCAAAACAAGGGAGATTGACATACTGGTAGAAAGCAATTGGAATTAAACCTTTTTTGTTACCATTTTAGAAAATAACATATTTCAAACTCCGCTTTGAGCTGTCAATGAAAAGTCGGTCGCCTTTCATTTGGCATATACTTCGGTAGATCCATTTTCTCGAGAAGAGCAGCACCGACGTTATTGCCGTACACTAAGGTGTTTACTTCACTGAATAACTGCAGCAACTACATCTCACTGCAGCAAGAAACATTTTAGAGTATTTATTTTGAATGTGATATATAATGATGTTATTCTTCATCTTCCCAACTAGAACTAATGCAACCAAACCTAAGAGATTTTGCGAATCGGTATCGTCAATATACCTGCGAATAGCTCTTATATTCAGGGCACCATAGAAACATTTTTGTTAACCTCGTTTATCATTCTCGCGGAAAATGTCTTTCAGTATTCTGGGTTGAATCAGAATATTTTGAAATACTTATTTTCTTTCAGTTTATTAGCCACTAGGAATCCTATCATTCCATAAAGTGCATAATTAATTTGGCATCTGTGATCTACACAATACGGTCGTTAATGACCAGTTACCACTCTAAACTCGGAGAGATAGTCCGTATGCGTAATGCTACTATCATCTTGACATTTAAAATTGAGATGGCATAACCACTGGCTATAACCATCACTACGAATGCGCGATAGTAATATAAAAAGTTACTTCGGTGAACAGGGAACGGAGATGTGGATTGTGATTAAGTCGGCCAAGTATTCCTTCTCTCTCATTCCTGTTGGGAGGTTGAATATGGAGTTGGCCATGTTGAATATAAAAGCGGCCATGTTAGATTCTCTTAATGAAATCATGGCCTTGGCCTTAACATCAGTGACCTTGACCACAAAAATTTGTGGGGGAAATCCGAAAAAAATTGATAGCAGAAAAATGAATTTAATAATATTTAATGTCGGCCTGCTAACATGATTGATAACACTGGCCAACGGCCATTTTGGTGCCAACGATTTGTCAACTGTTCCTGGGTAAGTTTTGGGTGCAGAATCCAAAATAGCCATTATATTTCGTCTATCAGATCTAGTTTTTGAGATAGGCTATGTTTTCTATTTTTGAAGTAGCTGTACGCACATTCAATACTTATCACTTAAAAATTTTCTTTTATACGACTTTCTAGCATGGAGTTTACTTGAACAGTCTCGCTGAAGACTCCAACAGTAGTCTGCCATCATGTGGCTATTCCATCGCCTTTGATATCAATCTTCCATAGGTTTTATGTCCTGATGGAATCTTTCTCCCTGTTCTTCACTGCAACCACCTAGGTTAGGATATGTCCATTTGTGTATATTGTTCCGATTAATACCGTTCATATTTANTGTTCTTCACTGCAACCACCTAGGTTAGGATATGTCCATTTGTGTATATTGTTCCGATTAATACCGTTCATATTTACGAGACAAAAGTAGCAGTCATGGTGATGGTTTCTTGGTTCCCTCCAAATCATTGGTACACTAAACTTTAGGCACTGTCTCTTTCCCATGGTCCACTGTCGCAAATGTTCAACACGTGTTTTACATACAAAATGGGGAGCCCAAGATGGACGCCAAAGTATGCCAGATAAGCCTTTTCCACAAAATGAGAAATACTTTTTCTACTTTCTTTCAAAATGTATTCGCCACATACATAATACAACACATTTGGATGATTTACACAGCTACGTCTGCTTGTGGATGCCATGGTTTTAGTTCAGTGTTTTAATACAAAAGGATGGCACAAATCAACACAAAATAATAGCACTACTTTACTCACGAAAGCTCAATAACATACTGAGCCGGGTAAGGCAAAGGTAGACAGAAGGTAACATGGGCCAAGGGTTAACGAGTGGGGATGAAGCAGGTATAAGCAGTTCGGTCGAATCATGGGCAATTCCAGGTATATCTGGCTAATTTGATTTTAATTTGAGGTTATGTCTTTTCTATTTTGACTTCAAAAGATATTTTTATTTCTTTACTTATGCCTTTTATCAGAACTAAAATCAATTAGTCCGTATCTAAAAAACTAGAGCTGATAGACGAAATCTGATGGCATTTTTGGAATCAGCACATAAAATATCCCAAATCAGTCCTTGGTTTTCCGGCACAAAAAAAAATGTTTGTTTTGTTGGCCAGTGTAATATGTTACTTCTCCATAAGAGCTTTTTTGAAAAAATTAGATAGATGCTAAACTATCTCAAATTGATATTTTATTATTTCTGGCAATGTTCCAGAATACTTTTTTGGAAATTCCAAACACAAAAAGGGGCCATTTATGTCTACATCCCCCCACCCCTGCATTATTTATGGGTACTTTTTAAACTGTGGATTTGCACGAAGACATTTTGAAAGGTCATGGTCCACTTTCAAAAAACTACTTACCTTTATATTGGTTAGAATTATTTTAGTTAGCATTTGTTTTATTATAAATTGTTAACTACTGTGCTTCGTAATTTGCAAATAAACACTGCTGATCGCTTGCAAGATCTCCTTTCTGTCGGTGGTCCAGTTGCCAACCTGTATTTACATTGAAACTTACTGTATTTCTATATCACACTTACTATTTCCGTAGATGGCAAACAAAATAATTTTCGTTCTTCATAACCATGTTTTAAAGTACGTATCGTATTTTGTTTCAGCTTTCAGGGGATGGACAGTATTTAAAACATCTGAATTTCTTCATTATTCAAAATTACAATGCGCACTCTACACACTTCACCATGCGCCTAGTTGGCCAGAGCTTGGAGCTTGTGATGGTACTTCAATACATCTGGATTCAAAGCAAGCTTCACAGCTCTGAACTGGAAGATGTGTTGAGTCGCAGTGGTAGCGGAAACGTACGTTTGTCTGGTGGCTCGCTGCTTTGCTTCGTTTGCAAAGACGCATGGCGTGCAGGAATTTGGTCCTGGAGTTGTACCGAACGATAACCCCGCACACTCTGGAATAAATCTTACAAACACCACGGAACCAAAAAAAAAAACTGTGTGGAGAAACTCGACGTCTCCAGAAACTAAATTGTCAAAAATTATTTGTGAGACAGTGTTTTAGTTGCCTGTTGGTGAATGTTCGTTTTGGGAGATATAGTTTTCTACTCTTGCTTCTGAGGACACTACGATATGTGAATTTGTTTGCTGTGCTGATTTCGTTTCCTTGAGAAATATTCAAACATGTTTGAGATTAAGCATTATTTCATATTGTCGCGAGGAAATAAACTCTTACATGGAAGGAATAAACGTTTGTGTTTTCATTCTGTGTGTGTAAACCTTCCTTATTGATGACAAACCCAGGAAAACTCTGAAAAAAATAAATTAATACTCTTTCTCCATTATCTGCTCCTTCCTAACATGACTGTCAGGATTAGTGAGGCGCGTCACTCGACTGCTACGGCATAGTTGTTAAGCAACATGCATTAATTTTTTGTAACCAATGCGTATTTAATAAATNGCGTCACTCGACTGCTACGGCATAGTTGTTAAGCAACATGCATTAATTTTTTGTAACCAATGCGTATTTAATAAATTTAATAAATGAATAAGAATAACTTGCATATACGATCGTTCTACTAAGAAGGGCCAGTCATTGCCATTTTTCAAATGTAAGCAAACAATATTTTGGCAGCCCTGTTCCCCCGACATAAAAATATTATGTTCTTTTTTCCTTTCTCACAATACAAAGACAGGTTTACCTGAAGCAGGGTGCATTGGGCATGCTAAATGAATATCTAATGGGGGCAAGGATGTGGTAAATTTGTCCTAGGTATTAAATCAACTATAGACTAGACTGTAATATGTATTAAGTTGGCAAATTTTTCACACAGCCTATAACCACATCAGCCAATTCTTCCTAACCGACATAGTTTTCAATGTTTAAAATATTGCTCCCTCATTTCTTCACAGCGTATTTTTGTGACAAGCAAAGAGGCACAATCGACTGACATACTCGTTCAGGCCTACAGAAGCAATGATGTTTCGCTTTGCCTTGGTCGCTGAAAGGAATACTGTATCTGCCTGTCACTTCCCCCCTCCAACACACAGCCGCCTTTAGCGAACTGACAATCCTTAGTACTTCGTCTGAAAAATGCTGAATACTTGCCACATTGTTCGTAAGTATTCTGGCAACCGGACACAAGCGAAGACGTCAAGTATTAATTTAATTTGCGTGAATCTTGCGANATTGTTCGTAAGTATTCTGGCAACCGGACACAAGCGAAGACGTCAAGTATTAATTTAATTTGCGTGAATCTTGCGACTCATTATTTTCCCACCTCCTCTGTAAGTTGGTTTATTAATTTTTGTTTCATACAAGTCATAAATGAACAAACATCTTTCGTCGAAGTTATTGGATTTGGAACAACATACGTTTTCAAAAGACCCCTGAATGCTAATACTTTCAGGAAAAGTCAATTTACATTTAGCTTACATTCTTAGGCTGCGATGCAAGGCCGGGTGAATTGCTAGGTGTGGCTTCTGATTCGCGGGTCGAAGTTTCATTGGGACCAGCCTTTGCTGTGAACTACAAATAGGAAGGATGAACCGCTAGGCCTGCATCNCGCGGGTCGAAGTTTCATTGGGACCAGCCTTTGCTGTGAACTACAAATAGGAAGGATGAACCGCTAGGCCTGCATCATAGGATGATGTACCCTGTTCACACTGTTTCAGATAACTTTTTGAAATGCTCGATTCGAGGAAACTGTTTAGAGCACTTATCACATTGATTTGGCATGCGTATGGAACTCCTTGCACATGCGAAGGTCTTGNTCGAGGAAACTGTTTAGAGCACTTATCACATTGATTTGGCATGCGTATGGAACTCCTTGCACATGCGAAGGTCTTGTAGTGGCTGCGTGGAAGGAATCTATGATCTACCCACGACATTCTCAGCTGAAGTTTTCTGCCTCCAGTGTGTGTAGCACCAGTTACCATCCCAGTACATCTCCGACGCAATGTCGGCAGATAACGCTTAGCAAGCAGTGAAGGTAGACCAGTACAGGTTTCGAGATACCTTTTCTGGTTGCCACTTTGTCGACCCAACTGCGATTAGTATTTCTCACATTCCGAATAAAGTTGACCCCAAGTCGCCGAGCATTGCTGCTTTCAGAAAATTTCTTCTCACAGTAACAATGCATTGTTCTGGAATACGTTCCGTCTTGGGTCGAGACGATGCTCCCCTCTTCGCGGTCCGTACGGGGGTGGCTCCTCCCTCGTGGGTGGAGCTGAACTTTGCTGCCATCTCCCAGGGCGGCTGGAAGCAGGTTTCCCTGCTATGAGGGGTTGCGTCGGCTGCACGAACTCAGGCGCAGTTTCTCTGGTGTGGTTTACTGGTATTTTCCCATTTCATGTGGTTTTATTTAAGTTGGGGCGATTTAACATATCCTTCCTTCAGGTGCATTACAGTCTCTAGGTGTCCACCTTATTATACGAGATGTAATGTTGGCTTGGTAGGCTGCAGTTCAGGGTTGTATCGCTTTTAAAGCACGTCGCGTGCACGTGATGATACATAGTAGCAGCAAATTAATGAAGGTCCATACATGCATCATGCATCACTTTATTACAAATATGTTTTCATGTTATATGGTCAGAAATTAATGAAAATCAAACTTTGCAATATGCTGTTGTATTAAGTATTAAAACACAATGTTTTCCAAAAATATTGAATGTATTTTTTATTCAACTATATACATTATTCCTGAAACAGTAAAAATATACAGTTCTCTGCAAAACTTTAGTTAAAAATTGTATAAAATATACCATACATAGAAAACTTTGTACCATGCTGTAGGAAGAATAACTTAAGCTAAATGTAGATCCAACTATCAAACTTTTGACAGTCATTTTCTAATTTCCATTGCCTTAAAATTTCTTAAAAGCAGGATACACATCAGTGGAGTCCATTTAGAGGCACATGACTTCTTATCAACATTTTTTTTTTGTCTTACATTGGAAAACTTGGATATGCGTATAAGGTTAGGAACAAAACTGCTGATACACTAAAAGGATTTCCTCTTGAAAGATTTATGGTTGCATTGAAAGAATACCAGAGAGTGGTGTGAGTGAAACAGTGGGTTACACCTGAAACATTGCTGTTACCCAAAAATGTGGCATCCACTTCACCATAGAGATCATCAATTAGGCTGCACCAAACCTACTTCTTGGAAGGTTTCCGACCCATCAGGAGGAAGTACTGGAACTTTATACTCAACTTTATTTCTCCAGGTGCGCTTTGACAACCTACTGCATCCATTATCCTGCAAAGGGGAAATAATAAGTTTCATCAGAACAACATACAGTGAATTCAATGTTTTGCTGTACTACCTAGTTAACTAATACTATGTACATTGAATGTGTTGCAAATTACATTATATTAAAGAGGCTACATTTTTCTGGATGCTACAAAGTGTGTGCATGCATCCAGCAAAGTCACATGGGTAATGCTCATGCTATTGGGGGAAACTCTGTTTGCAAAATAAACAAACACCAGTGCTGAAGTAATGGAGTTTATATTCTGCCACCTTTGTTTAATAATGGCATCTAGAATATGAAACCATCAATAAAAAAAAGGTCTCAAAATTCCACTGTTTTTTCGAACGAAGTTTGTAGTTTTAGCACCAAGCTGTGAACTGGGGATGCCACCCTGCTGTGAGAAAATCTACCAGAAGGAANGAAAACTCCATTCGCAAAATGAACAAACACCAGTGTTGAAGTAATGGAGTTTATATTCTGCCACCTTTGTTTAATAATGGCATCTGGAATATGAAACCATCAATGGAAAAAGGTCTCAAAATTCCACTGTTTTTTCAAACGAAGTTTGTAGTTTTAGCACCAAGCTGTGAACTGGGGATGCCACCCTGCTGTGAGAAAATCTACCAGAAGGAAGAAGGGAAGAGGTCAGGAATGTTTTCACAGCCAAGCCACAACCAAAGGGACTTTACAGGGTGGCTAAGGAAGATGGAAGAGAGGGGAGAGAAGACAAACATAAACTGAATGCACATTTTCTTTCTAAAAATATTTCTGTACTTTCCCATCCTTTCCTCTTTTTTTAACAGGGTTCACTATTTCACAGTATACTTACACCATTATTTTCTGTAACGTATTGTGCTCACCCACACCAGCAAACAAGATGTTAATGTCTGGATAAAGATAAAGTCTGCATGCCGGCATGCATTAGGTTTTTTTTTTCCTTTGGTCCCTTTCAAAAACGATGCATACAGATTCCTATGTATAACAGTTTTGACTTAGGTTTATTTTCAAGTATATCTTTAATGTGCATTTGGGGCCATGGTCGCTGAGCAATTAGACAGCTCGCATCCCAACAAGGCGAACCGGATTCAATCCCCGACCAATTTATTCCGGATTTTCACAAGTGGGAATCATGCCAGACGATGCTGCTGGTCGACTTGTTTTCTCGGGGGATCTCTCGTTTCCCCTGCTCCTTCATTCCAGCGCTGCTCCATATTCACCTCACCTCACCTTCATCGGCTCTCAAGACCTCAATGTTAAGAGCCGCCCAAATCTCTTCACTCACTCACTTTAATGTGCATTTCATGTATAAAATGCTTTCCCACAGGTTACCAAGATTATCAAGTACTGTGGGTACGTAAATTTGGTACGCCATTTTTGTATATGAATTCAAGATAGGTGTGCATGTATATAGTGTATTTCAATTAAAACTGTACAGTCTATATTTTGACTTCAGGCTGAAGTAAATTGGAATGAACATTCTAATACTTATTTATACTTACATTTTGACTTCTGTATATTTTAATTTTCCTTGTATAGATATATTTCAGTTATAAAACAATTCCCCAGATATAAATTTCCCTCTCTATACAGAGCATAGAACGTATTCCCTTCTCGTACATTATAACAGGGTTCTGCAGTAATGTAATTTTCTTTTGTGCTTCATAAAGCTTGCAACTACATGCGAACATGATTTGTCATGTATGTTGTGGTTAAGACTTTTCCGGCATTTTGAAATTATCATAGTGCCAAAATTACACATTGCATTATTAGCATAATTCCTCATCATGGTAAAATGACCCCACATACTGCTGCATAGTATCTCCAAACCAACCCATCCCTACTTCACAATTTTTTTAAAAGACGAAATGATGACTTTCTAGTTTATCATTGCATTCAGATTCAAATTAACTAAATTACAGTAATATTTTTATGTCATCAAATGTGATTTTTGAGCCAAAGAAAATGACTTCAAGTGAAAAACATATTTTTCACTCAATTTTTAGATTTTGTCAGTTAAAATTGATAAACATAAACGTCAAAATGGATTTAATGGATGCAGCTATTCCCAGGAACTGTGAGTACACAAAAAAAAGGGGGGGGGGCTCTGCTGTGTAATTGTTCAGAGAAGTCATGCAATAATTCACATAGCTTAAAATTGTAAGAATTGACAAATCTTCAACATACATGTTTGCTGCTGAACAATTAACAACTTACTCGCTCTCAAAATTCTTGAGGATCTGGTTACTCTTCTCATCTCCTTCATGTTTTCGACAGTTCTGAAAGCCCGACCAAGAACTGGCGTAGCCAACCAAGTCTGTTACGGTTCCTGGGAACTCCACGTACGTGGATTCATCCCTGAAATAACACGTGAAAGTAATGGCAACTCGGAAACAACCAGCTAATGAAATACATAAAGATATAATGAGTTGATCATAACCTAAACTTTCTTAAAACAGCTCTGAACATATTATGAAAATCACCTCTCTCAGGTGTTGTGTTGGCGCTGTGATTTATAAATTCTGCAGTGCCAGATTTTCTCTAGCTGCCTTGGGGAACAGTTCGCGGGTATACAAGTAATTACAACTTTGCAGTTTGTACCATGCAGTTCATTTACATAGAATATTTGTAGGAGCTGGAAGATAACGTGACCATGAAACTTTAGAGAATCCATGAAAAATGCATGACCAGGCAAAAGAAAAACATTTCTTTGTGGCTTTCCCATATGAGAAGTTTTCCAGCATAACACTCCTTCCAAGAAGTACAGGTGAAAAAAATTTGCAAATAGTAAGAGATGCAATTTTCGTAAATTTAAAGTATATAAATGTGATTTTTGGCTAATTTTATTATTCTATACAGCTACTGTTCCAGTATGTTATCATGAATCATTAATTTTTTTCCCAAATACACAACTTTTTTACCCGAATATGAGACATTTTTACACAAACATAGGGCTTATTTTACCCGAACATCAGACATTTATAACAGGATGTAGCATGAGCTTAGAAATATTTTTGGAAGATACCAAGATGAAGTTAAGTAAAAATACTCAAATGAAAACAACTACTTTGATATTTCAAAACACAGTAGAGTCTCGCTAATGCAAACCTCACTAATAAGAATATTCGGATAATCCAAAAGAGTGAGTGAGTGAGGATAAATATTTTATGTAATATGTAGTAATAAATACAAAAACAAATTTAAATTAATTTTTGCACAGTAATAAAGCAGTGGAGAGCACTACAATGCGTAGAAATACCTGACATATTATTCGCAGTACAGCACTATGTGCATACATACACTACTTGCAAACATTAGTTGTTAGTCCTTCCCATAAAGTCGGTAAGTTTTTTTTTGATGCAATGATGTAAATGTGTTGGCTGATGCAATATTATGCCACCGCCTCATAAACATCACATCAGGTGGTGCAGCGGCAGCCTGTTGCTAAAGGTAGCTTAGGCAGAGTTCAAGGGCAGCCAAGATGTCTGAATGTGACACGCAAGTTGCACCACCTGCTTCATCCTCACTTTCTTCTACATCACGACTGGATTCTTGCTGAGTAACGGCAACCAAAATTATCTCGTCTGTTAGGTTTTTGTGACTTCCACTACCTGCTGCCATCAACTCAACTGACGTCGCCTCCTCGCACCCAGGAATTTGTTGAGCAAGCTGAAGAAAATTTTCTGCTTTGTTTTCCTGTTCTGGACTTTCAATGACTTTTTTCCAAGACTTCCTCAACCACTGCTCGTTTACACAGTCCCGGGACTCTGGACTCTGCAGCCCAGTAAACCACATACTTCATGTACACAGTTTTTTATTTTTGAAGCAACAAAAGTGAACTGTCACTTTCCATCTATAAAGTACCAGAGAAATCTTTTTTTTTTATAGCCAAGTTGTATATTTTGCAAGACTCCTTGGTCCATTGGTTGCACTAAAGGAGTAATGTCGGGAGGGAGAAAAACTGCCCTGATTTCACCACGGGTTAGTTCACTAACTTCTGGATGAGATGGACCGTTGTCGATCACAAGCAATGCTCTAATTGGCAAACCACGTACTTCATTAAAACGTGTCAGGGCAGGAACAAACTGTAGGTGAAGCCATCCAAGCTTTATTTTGATTACTGCAATAAACAGAAAGAGTGTACATTTTGACGTTTCTAAATGCTCAAGGTTTTGCAGATTTTCCTACAACCACCAAGGATAACTTGTGATTTCCTGCAGCATCGCTGCAAGCCATTAAAGTAACACGTTCTTTATTTATTTTGAAGCCCGGAGCACGAATTTCTTGTTTGGATGCTAGACTTTTTTTAGGTAGTACCTTAAAGTTTAAGCCGGTTTCATTGGCATCGTAGACTTCTTGGGGAGAGTAATTCCCTGCTGATATCAAATAGACTAACTCACTTACATATTCTTCAGACAGCATGATCAGTTCATAACTGCTCTCCGTTATTGTTAACTGACGAATCCCGTGAAGTTTCTTCCATTTGTCTAACCAGCCGATGCTTGCAGTGAACGAAGAATTCTCACCATTTATTAATTTATTGAGGTGTAAAGCCTTCTCTTGAAAAACAGCCCACTTAAAGGCGTACCACTCTGCCTCTCCTGTAAAAACCACAATAAAACGGCTTCGCTGACCTTGTCAAATTATGACTGTTTTGATGTTTGTCGAACTGCAAGGGTTTTTTCTGAAGACTATGCACCGAACTGTTCAAGCTTGGTACGATTCTTTTTCCAGTCAATAAGAGTGGCTTTCCCTATGCCGAATTCCAAGATAATTTTGTTGCACTCTCGCCTTTGTCTGAAACTTCCAGTGTTTCTTTGATAGTACATGTAGTTTGCTAGCCATATCGAAACCATTAAAAGCACACAATCATGTAAAATTGCTTGGCACTCGAGCAGTGTTTGCAAGTGAACTGAAACAATTCCAGCGGTCAACTGAATTACAAGACAAAGAGTGTGCATGTGCTATGACTCACCACTCAACCAGTGGCATTCTAGGTACACTTGGTCACCACTCACCATTACTCCATGGCGTGCACACATAAACACTCATCAGCTTGCAACTTGTTACAGCAAACTTTAAATTTTCTGCTCTCGACTGCATTATAGGAAGGATATTGGTTAATCCAAATATCTGGTGAGACAAACAGGCCCTGGTCCCAATTAGTTCAGATTAGTGTGACTCAGCTGTACCACTTTCTGCCATTTCGAAACAATTACATTTTCCAGTCCCCAAGACATTGGTAAAGATGCGCCCTTCTAGAGGGCACAAATGGGGCAACTATGATGTGATAAAATAGTACCTGTAACTAAAATATTTATTTATAAATTTTTTAAATATTTGTTACAACCTGAAATTTACTGCACTATGTTTCTGACCACACTATATACATTTTCACCACTTTTCTTGGATGCTTCAGAGTTTCAGTTTCTTTATTTACTGTATGAATTGAGCCTGTTTACTTCAATAGCAGTATCATCAAATGTGCATGAAGAAAATGTTTTACAAGGGTAACAAAAACTGCAGAAATTTCAAGAAGTAGGAAGGGGCCAAGGAAGCTAAGTGTTTACCCCACCATGATTATCCAGGTTTGAGTCCTAGTTGAGTCCCGGCCAATTTTCCGCAAGTGAGAAATATTACCAACACCGCTGACGGCAGGCAGGTTATCTTGGAGTACTCCCATTCCCCTGCTCTCGTTTTCCATAGTTTCTCCATCTCACTCCACCCCCATGTGCAGTGGCCAGGAATCGATTATCTCAACACAACTCAAAATGCATTACAAATTGAAATTATTACTAACAAAGTTACACAAGAACAGCAACAAAGAATTCAGGAATGTTAACGAGCAAAGATGTTTAATTCTTTCATGTGTCGCCGTCCTATCCACCCGCTAGCTGCCAGGCAGTAGCAGCAAGAGAATGGCGAGATGTTGCAAAGCGACGTCTGATAGTCCCGAGGGCATCACTCCACACCAACCTAGTTGAAAGGAGTGAGAGAATACTCAGAGAGTTCAGGTGACGAGCACAGCGTCAGAGGACCTGCCAGCTATTAACGTTCCGTTGTTCATGGCCACAGAACTCGCCGATTCCATAGCGCCGAGATGTGGCCGGCATAGTAATGTTAATGAAAGAAACCGTATGCAGATCATGCACTTATAATCAACAATTTATTGACACGTAGCACTGATACACTGTTAGCCACACAAACCCTGACATAACACACAATTTAAACAGTCGCTACTTATCATGCAATCAGCGTGAGGAATACAACTTTGAGGCGTTCTGCTGTGAGCTGCTGATAAGATAAAAGCAGTCATGTTTGTTCTGTAATAAAGTAATGTTGCTGGATGAAGGGGGAAGGTATTGAAGAAAAGGTAGTGAGAGGGAGACAGAGACAATGCCACTTTTGCCACCCTCTGTTGCCGTTTATCTTTATATCTTCCCCCTTCAACCAAACGACAATGGGAAGCGAGAGTTGTCCTGCCCTAATAACCATCCCCTCCCTGATCACCCTCATTTAAAACACAGACAACCTCTTTCTTTTTTCACTACATCTTTTGTGACAAAACTTGACTAAAGCCAAACTTTTCCCCTCTGCTTTTCTCTCTTTCGCTCTGTCTGCGAGTGTGCAGGAGCCACGGAGAGGGAGGAACGTTGCCATGTCTATCGAAGAGGGCAGTAGCCTGAGGGTGATGACAGAGTGATTCTAGGAACATGAAGTGAATCAGACACCTGACACCATTGCAAATGGTTTCATGAAGTGTTGTAAACTTAATGCCTTGGATCGAAATGAGAATGATGTTTCACGGCAGGATGCCCTGGTTCATGCAGGCAAAAGTGAAAGTGAAGATAACAGTACTGACAGCGAAGGTAGTGAAAGTTGCCACAATTTCCAAGTAACTCAAGAAAGTGACTGAGAATTTTTCAGATTGATTTCAATATTGAAGACTATGGAATACAAACGAAAATTCATAAAAACACACCTATTAGCATTGAACTTTACAACCTGAGTACAACAAACCCCAGCCAACATATGAATCTGAAGGCTGTATTATTTTCCAGGGTCATCCAATATTCAGGCTGTCTGAGTTAAAATGAGTACTTTTAAGATCAATTTTAAAAAAAAAACATTGCCCTTTAACTCCATGTACAGTCGACTCCCTATTACCATTTTTCAGGGGACTTTCAAAAAATTTTTTATACACCCGGGATTTCAGTAGATGAGAGTTCTGACATGTGCATCAGTAAAATACAACTTCTGACATTAGAATTCATGTTGAGTATAATGAGAGATGTGCATTATCTGCAAATAACGTTTAGCTAATGAACACAATAAAAGTGGGAGTTTTAAGAAATGTATTACTGTATTAGTATTACTGTAAATAATATATTAAAAAGATTTCACCTCAACTTGTTCAAATAAAGAATATAACACAACACTATGCTGTACAGTATATGATTCATTGTAATCCGACACAGAATGCAAGACAACCCCAAACTATAAAAACCTTTGAAAATGAAAATAATAGATGAGAGCACGCAGTAAGGTTATCCACCGGGCAAGGCAAGGGGGAAGCTTCAGCGACGTGAGGAGGGAAACATCCTACCACTCCCCTTCCAAAGCAGTTGGCAACAGAGGGAGGACACAGGACACCATGCTGTTATGCACTACATTTTAGCAGGGAATTATTTTTTTGCAAAAATTGTTTTTTTTTTTTTTTGTGATTAAAGGTTGTTTTCCCCAGTAAAAATGGTGTTTAATTGTATCTGGCATAATATCAATATGGTTTTAAAAGAAAATTTTAATTTCACTCAATGGACAGCACCTTTGTGAATAAAATATGCCCAGAACCGTATACTTGACCTCTCCTTGTCACCAGAAAATATTTTAACATCGAGCGACTTGTAGTACCAAGTGTAAAGTTCATTTTCAATAACTTATTGCAGGGAGATTACAGGATTTTTATAAATTTATTTCAATAAACACACATCTTCTGAACAAACTGATATCCTGTTAGGGCCCTTCCGACACCTTCTGTTCTAATAATGCGTAATCAACGAGGCTGAGCGCAGAGTAACTCACGACCGCCGTGTACTGGAAAATCAGAGGACGTGGTTTGAATGATTAGTTATTGAAAATTGTAAGGAAATAAATTTTAATTGCCTTATTAAATTGATCTTTGCCTCTAAACACACTTTTTAAGTGAAATACTATTAATTACTTTTAACTAGACACTTGCCGCGCGACCATGACGTCGCCAACGTAATAATAGATTAATGTGGGTATACGCAAGCTTCGGCCGCCCTCTCCCCTTTCATGGCTGGTGGGGAGGGAGCTAGTTGCCTAGCAACCAGCGCAGCATCCTTGCGCCCTCCCTCTGTGTACCGACCAGTTTGGAAGAAGAGGTAAGCTGTTTCACTCCTCTCGTCGCTATGGCTCATCCTCCTCTGTCTCATCCGCTGTGAACACACTGGCCAGCCTACAACCTCTCCGCCCACTCTCAGCTGATCGAGTGTGCACGGCACATTCAAAATTCTGTGTCATATTATTTTCTTATTTAGAGCGTTTGAAAGTTTGGGTAAAGCTTGCATTCAGTGTTGGATTACAATTAACTATATATGGTATTTTGTAATGTTATATTCTTTGTTTAAGCGAGTTGAAGTGAAATGTTTGTAATGTATAATTTACAATAATACATTACTAAAAAGTTTCAATTTTGTTGTGTTTATTAGTTGAACTTTATTCACAGATGAAGTAGAGCTCTCATTTTATTCAACATGAAGTTCTATTAGGGTAGAAGATGTACTTTGTCGATGTATATGTCAAACCCTTATCTACTGAAATTCTGGATTATGGAAATTTTTTGACAGTCCCCTAAAAAATGCTAGATCATGAGTCTAGCGTACACCACATCACGTACGTGTATATTCTTCCATGCTTTTTTTTCCACTCGAGTTATTTTATTGCCATCAAGTGTGCCGGTTTACATGTAGTCACACTCACAAACTGATGTTACAAACTTATTAGTAACATACTACAATAAAAATATTTGCACTAATAACTACACTACACTAAACGTATTTTACAGTAGTTGAAATATATTTTGATCTTTTCAGTACCTGGTAAGTGGTTCCTTAATAAATGGAATTTTATTAAACTCTTCATCTGTATAATTGCTGAGATATGCCCTCTTGCTTTGAGGCAGGATATAGTCAGAAAGCACCACTTTGTAATACTAAAATAAAAAAAATGTTTTTGCATAAGTAATGTTGTTCCAGACAAAATTACATATGTAACATAATCCTCAGCGCAACTACTTGGACAAAGGACTAAAACTGATAACTGCACAATAAATAAATGAATAAAAAATAAACACATTTTTAGTAAAACAACAGTGCCTCAAGTTTTACTAAAACTAAAAAAGTAAATAACAGAGTGACTTATAAAATATGTACCTATTTTCATTCTTGAGAGTCTTCACAAAATAAATCATATAAATGTAATATTAGCACCATTAGTCATTTAGGAGGTTAAACAAATAAAGGCATACACAGAAAATGTAATAACAACCAAAACTCATTTCAATATTTAAAAAATTTTTTTTGTGCATCTTACTAATGCTGAAAAATGGATTAACGAGCATTAAGTTGTTTTTAAACAAAGTTATTAAAAAGAAAAGTTAAAAAGTACATTTGGCATTTAGTAAAAGCTGATATTAAAGAACCGTGTGAATAACAATTTTTTTCAATAGAATATTTTATTTTATAGCAACTTAATTACATGTTCTGTGTACCTGAATTTTGTTGCAGAATATTGTGGTAGGTTTATGAAGAAATAAAATGTATTTTACGACACTGTCGCCACGTTAACGAAAATACAGCAAAACAAGTATAATTAGTTATCATAACACACATAAAGTAGTAATAAAAAAAACATTTGTATTGATACATATTAACTTTCTTTTTTTGATAAGCAAAAACTTTAGTGGAAAATCAAACAAACACAACCTTTCTTTTCCACTTCCAGGAGAATGTTGTGTTTTCATTTAGGTTCACAATTACTGAATCTTTGGATTAACCCTTTCACAACACAAAGTAAGAAAATTATTCTTTCAATTTTTACGCGCACGTCTCATCTGTGCTTAAAAATAATCATCTAACACGTGACGCGTACTGACATTATTACTAAACACAACTTCACCTCAACTTCACGTGATGCCACATCAACTTCAGTGGGGTTTGAACCCTGAACAACTTGCTTTCATAGCCCACCAGCACGCCACTAAGCAAGGGCACCGAAGGCCATGGCAGTCAGTCAAGGCCGTCTACACCAGTATGTCAGACGTTGCGTGTCTCTTAATCACCCCTGCAAGCGATAGAAGCCAGCCATGCAGCCCAGCGCTGCCCCTAAATTCACGGGAGCAACGCAACCCGCACTTCCGGTCCCCTTCGAGAGAATGCAGCCTTCATCGCTAAGGGAGGAGCTCCAGGCCGAAGATACCCAACCGGCCAAAGGCAGACAAAGGACCTGCAGCCAGCCGGCCGGCCATAAAGGCGAACGCACAGCCCCGAAACGCCAGTTGATACTCAGCAGCTTACTCCACCACCTCGTGTACTGGAGCTCTCTGCTTGGCCGCTTTCCTCACGAAGGAGAACCGCTACCTTCAAGACGCCTTCCAGACCTTTGCCCAGCGACCCCCAAAGAAGTCTTCGTCTCCTCCATTACACTCACTGTCAATTTGGTAGTGAACCCCAGGTCCCTTCTAGACAACAGTATCGAATCAGTTAGAGTCAGTTGTTGTCACAGCTACCTAGCCATGTCTGCTCTTGTTTAGACTAGACCCAGGTCCCCTTCTCCTGGATTGCCGTAGTTTACTTCCGTTACAGTTAAATGACAGTTAGGAGTTAGTGCGGGCCACCGTGTCTATTCCTCTAGGGAATAAACACGTGATCTTACATAATCCCCAAGTATTTATTTCTAGGGTGATTGTGACTTCTATCCCCATAAGCGTTGAACCTACTCAAAAAAAGCAGGAGACCGTATCTTGGAAACCTCTTTGCCGAAATAGTGTAGAACTGCGAGCTCCCTTAACTGGGTGCACAGAACGTCACAACACATACCCATTAGACGGCCACCCATACTGTGTACCAGGATCGCAAAGGTACCTGGTGCACACGCATGACAGAGCCCCAGCCACTAGTAACTCAATCCACGAAGCAGCTAGACACCTAGATCAACCAACTCATTCCATCCACCACGTTATTTTCACCGGTTGGAGTGATAGGACTGATTCTGCTGGCCTGACTCCTACACCACACACGACAAGGCTAGAAATCCCAATCAGCCCACCGCTCCATCCACCGCGTTATTTCTGCCGGTTGGAGCCATAACTGAGTCTGGGTAGGCTAGTCCCGACTGACTACACACAACAGCTAGGGAATTCGTCACCTGTCCCTCCTTAGGTGGTAGACTCTGGTACCTACCCATTTGCCCTTCACCCATAGGAGTGGTGCAAGGTGGAGAGTTAAGAGGGCAGCTACTGCACTACCACTGAACCTAGCCAATTGAAATGCAACCCAGTGCCAACTCCCCTCTGCAGTCTATCCCCACGGGAACGAGCTCAAGCCGCCCGACAACTGGAGAGGCCCCACCTCCCAGTTCCCCCTAGCTCCCTCTTTCAGCCATTCCACAAGACTGCCGGCGAGCCGCACCCGATCGTCATGAACCTTCGACTGGGACTTCCTTTGCCTCTGGGCATTGCCAACCCGTGCTTACGAACCACGAGGACCAGCAGCCCACCGCGGGCACCAACCAGCCCCGCCAGCTGCAGCACCACCACCGCCCAGGGACCGGGCCTTAGTTCCAAGCAGCAGAAGCAGCCGAACCAGAAACTACCCTGGGCCACGGCTCCTGCAGGTAAACGAGTGTCCGTGTCAACACCAACAGTGCGGAGAACCGCTAAACCCACACCTGACTTTGTACCGTGCCGCAGGGCAACGCACCCCACCCTATACAGCGACCGAGAACCAATCAGCAGCATATAAGTAAAACCTCACCACAGTTGACCAGCACAATAGAACCTTTTCTGACAGTGACGTCGCAGTCAGTTCAACTGACGTCACGCGTCCCATCTTTAGAAAGTTAATGTGTACAGAAATTCATATAAAATGTTCTTGCTAGTGTACATGAATCAAGATGAGAAGGCACTCAACAAGGTATCCAGCACTAATTTTGGGTGAAGTTGAGATGGGCATGCAGCAACTATGGAATACAAAGGCGACTCTAGAGACAAATTGTTGGCCAATCTCACAATCGAGAATTGGGCATGAGCCTACTGGTGATGAATCTGGATCATAATGTCAAAAGGCCAAAGCATTAGTCACAATATCACTGCAGCCAACCCAACCAGTGTACATGATTTTCCTTTCTTTCTGGTTGTTTTCAGAAATTGTGTTCAATTTTCCACTGTTTCAATTTCTTTCCTTTTCTTTGGGTTTTTTTTACATACAATTATTTACACCAGTATTCAATTCTCCCAAGTATGCTTGAAACACTAACTGTAGCTTATGACCACATGTAGCACCTTCAACTGCTTTGCTTATATATGACATTATAAAAAGGAGACTGAAAACACAAGTACTCACTGGATTCGTGGATGCACACACGTGTACACAAAAGTCAGACGAACACATTTTCCACGTGGATGCGTGTTCATTCGACTTTTGTAAACGTGTTTGTCTATCCCCGAGTACCACCCTGCGAGTACATGTGTTTTCTGTCTCCTTTTTGCAGCGTAATTATTAGCCTAGCTGTCTATTCCCGACATGCTTCGTAATATATTAAAGCTACACTTAGGAAAAGTTTGTAGCAAACGTATTGTTTACAGTGTGCTGCTAAATCCCATGATCTTTGGAAAACAGGTTTAAAAGCTTGTGAGCGGTTATTCAGGTGACATCCTCATGAACATGAAATGGAATAGCAGTTGCCACAGCATCAGTGAAGGACCAGGTGACCGTACCTTCTCCACAATGTCTCCCAGGAGTGTGCGACCGTACTGCGGCTGGGGAAGACGGTAGCAGTACATGGCCAGCACCCCGCTGTGCTCTAGCACCCTCTCCGCCTCCGCGTAGAACGTTGGCAAGTGGAACCAGTGGCAGGCTTGAGATGCCACGACTAGCTGCACTGAGCTGTCTGCAAGGTCCATCTTCTCTGCTTCACCCACCCTGCCACCACACGCATCACGATACTACACCATGCAACGAAAGCTTTGGTTTGGGTTCAGTGTAGTCGCGTGTCGCATACTTATGTTCTAAGCAAGGTTGTACATGTGTTAATTGTGTTGCGAGAAGGTCAGATTAATGATGGTCTACAACCAGGTCCACAGCATGAGACTACGAGTACATACATATCTGGTTCCTAGACCACTATAATTCTGAATTTATTTTCATGCATTGCCACGCTAAGTAAATATGAAATTTTAAATTTTTGTCTCATGATGAACGTATGTCCGAATATTGCACACTTACAAAATGCACGAAACAGTTGAAAAACAGTAAATTTTTGCTGCACGAGTATACAAAATAAAGATGCAAAACACAGCAAAGTGTAAAATCACAGGGTAAAAAATTGGTTTCACTGTGCTTCTTGTATTCAATAATTTATTTTCTAATTTTTACCAGTTTAAAAACTATACAATCTTCAGACTAAAAAAAAACACAACAAATAAACATATTATACAGCTTTCTGAGGTGTACCCCGTTGATTACCCGTAGGCGTGTGCCAGGGGAGTACAGGGGGTGCGGCGGCACCCCCCATTGCATCATGTCATAAGGAAGATAAAAAAATCTTGCCAATTTCAAATTGTTATTAAATAGTCTGCGTGCTTGAAACTACCACTAAATTAAAAATAGCTTTAAAGTAGCAGAGACAATATATAATGAATATGTTCTTACTTTGCAGTTTAAATCTCGTAAAAGTGGATCTTCATTTTGCAGTTTGCAACCCCTTACTGCCTAATGCTGCGCACGCTTATGTGATTATTTACATCTGCATAAAACAATTTTTTTTTTTTCCCCCTTAATCAAAGACAGTTTTAAATAAAACATTCCTGCCTACCTCATAAGCAAGTAGGGTACCAGTATGTCAGCAATAAGTGTTCTTACTCATGTCTCACAATATTTAACAGTCATCACACCCACTTCAGCAGTTGCTCAAAATATACTGCTTAGATCCGTCTGCAATGGCCAACACACAGTTCTCTAAGAGGAATGCGTCTTTCATGTTAACGTCACAAACTGAACCGCAATCTCCTGCAGCAATAGAGAAGATCCTCATCACAAATCTTAGTTTCCATACTTGAGCTACTCACAGTGAGATTATGAGTACCTTGAACTGGACACAAACAATTACTTTTTATTCAGTGCAACATCTACCAAGTGTTAGGGTTTTCGCTTGGACCACAGCACCAGGCAGAACGGATAACTTTGCACCAATGCCATACCATGACAATAGTTTATCAGTGACATTTTGTTTACTGTGCATGTGTGTAATGGATAACTTTTGCACCATTGCCATACCATGACAATAGTTTATCAGTGACAGTTTGTTTACAGTGCATGTGTGTAATGGATAACTTTTGTACCAATGCCATACCACGACAATAGTTTATCAGTGAGATTTTGTTTACTGTGGATGTGTGTATCTAAACAGACCATTAATCATCACCAACGTCAAGTATAGGCTATTCAATGTAAAGTGAACACTTTTGAAAGCCCTCTCATTTGGAATAACAGTCAATAAATATATTTTATTTTAGTCTTAGACTTAACTTTCGAGTGTGTTGGAATATAAACATTATGTTTACTACTTACTCGGCAACATTTATTTTAAAAAGTTGGTTAAAGGGTAAAAGAAGACTGAAAGGAAAAAGTAACTAGGGTCTCAAAAGTGCTCACTTTACCATGAACAGTCTATAATGTTAAATACCTGAAAGAAACATTGGGAATGTTGTTCCGCCTGCGTGCATCCTCTACCTGTGTCCTGCTGGGGTCCAGGCCTATCACAGTTTGAAAGTGCGGATACAGAACCAGGGTGCTCTGCCCCCCTCCACACCCAACATCGACAGCTGTATGCAGCGGAGATGCTACCTGCAAGATGCCACGAATCTCATGTCTACGTCTCGTTTTGTCCCCTCACTTCAGCTGCACCAACGAAATAATCTAATATTTACAGCCACATACAAACCGTTACTTACCACTGAAATTGATTTCCAGAGTTTCATAAAGTTTTAAGATACNACATCGACAGCTGTATGCAGCGGAGATGCTACCTGCAAGATGCCACGAATCTCATGTCTACGTCTCGTTTTGTCCCGTCACTTCAGCTGCACCAACGAAATAATCAAATATTTACAGCCACATACAAACCGTTACTTACCACTGAAATTGATTTCCAGAGTTTCATAAAGTTTTAAGATACNTAATATTTACAGCCACATACAAACCGTTACTTACCACTGAAATTGATTTCCAGAGTTTCATAAAGTTTTAAGATACTTATTTCCTGCAATTTAAATTAGTATTATTTCAATAAACCAGTCTTCATGCAATTAGCATGCTGGACTCCAAACACCAATGTCAGTGTTTGTATGTGGGAAACATGGCAAATTTAGCCAAGGAGTGCGTGTTTTCTCAGAATACGCACATTTCTCTACGGCAACATTCTGTCGACTCACCACACACACCTCATCCTATGACACTCGCTTTCCGACAGGCTGATTATGAACTCCTACTGAATACTGCGATATGCAATGAGTGCTAACAAAACACCTACCCCAAGAAGTGAGTACGAACCTATCTGCGTTACATGTTTCTNCTGCGATATGCAATGAGTGCTAACAAAACACCTACCCCAAGAAGTGAGTACGAACCTATCTGCGTTACATGTTTCTGTATATTTCTGTGGAGCTTCTACCGTAATGAAGATCTACGACATCAAAAAGTTGGAAGCAAAAGGACCATAATGTTGCTAACAATATATGATTGTAAAGTAGGTATTAAATAGTNCGACATCAAAAAGTTGGAAGCAAAAGGACCATAATGTTGCTAACAATATATGATTGTAAAGTAGGTATTAAATAGTAAACTTCTCCTAATAACTAATATTTTATTTTTATGTATTTAAGAATTTTTCTGTTTCATGCTTCAAAAATATTACTTTGCATGAATATTGATCATGCGAGATATGTGAAATGTAAAAGTTTCGTAACCATAGCAACTTGGTTGTTTCCATCAAATACTCCCTCTGCATTTTTTCCCCATGGTTAAATTCAATTCATGCAACACTTTATTTTATAAGTCCATTTAACATTATTTGTCTGTGAATCTACACCAAAGAAAAATATCTGCATCTTATGTTAAATGTATACAGCGGTGGCGTGTATTCAATAGACGCTAGGTAAGCACTGCTTACCATGTGCTACTGCTTTAATGAATATTGTTTACCAGTCCCGAGAATCCATATTTTGCCATATTTAAATTCCTGTGGGCGTGAATTCTTTCTCCCACAAATCGCGATACAACCTCTTTGCCACAAATATCTCTCTGTCTCACATGCACACTTCTTTCTATGGCGCGGCGACCACGGTTTCAGGTTTTGTTTTACTGTATTTTCGTTTCCCTTAGTTCACGTTTTCTCTTCGCCTTCGTTGGTTCCGGTTGTCATGGTAACATGAAGGTCGGGAAGGGATTGTGTAACTTCGTGAGAATGATTCGGAAATGATCGGCCAAGGGCCCGCTGAAGGCACAGCAGCTGAGCCTGCGACGGCGGTTTGTTTACGTACGAGGGTTGTTGAGAGTGATAAAAAAGAAAAATAACACATTTTGTTTGTACAAGGAAGGATTTTAATGTGCTGCACGTGTGTAGAATAAAACAGCCACTGCGCTATTTGCACTGTTTTGAAGACTGATTTTACTTAATTTTCGTTTGAAAAGAAAAGACTCTAAATTTTGGCGGTGGGGAGACCGACTCCAGCTCTTAGACATAAACTTTACAGGAAAATCTTTTGTTAGACATTTTAACAGTAAATTGTATTCGCAAAATGAGTGGATGACGGGCTGTCTATTACTTTGTAAACCATCTTGTTCGCCATGTATACTCTTTGCCAAAGAAAAAAAATGTGTGGAGCAAAACTGGTTACAGTCATATGGGCAATTTGCACAAAACTTTAAAGAAGCATTGTTCGTCCCAGACTCATTTGCAAAAAATTGTTTGTGNAGTCATATGGGCAATTTGCACAAAACTTTAAAGAAGCATTGTTCGTCCCAGACTCATTTGCAAAAAATTGTTTGTGTGGAAACCTTCGGCAAAATTAGGATTGACCACTTGCTTGACGAATAAAAAATTAATACGTAATCAACAACACAGTGAACTTGTTGAAAATAACAGAAAAATCTTGAGACTTTTGTAGGTGATGTTTGTTTTCTAGCAAAGCAGGAACTTCCTTTCAGAGGTCACAACGAAGAACATGATTCAAGAAACAAAACNAGTCATATGGGCAATTTGCACAAAACTTTAAAGAAGCATTGTTCGTCCCAGACTCATTTGCAAAAAATTGTTTGTGAGGAAACCTTCGGCAAAATTAGGATTGACCACTTGCTTGACGAATAAAAAATTAATACGTCATCAACAACACAATGAACTTGTTAAAAATAACAGAAAAATCTTGAAAACTTTTGTAGGTGATGTTTGTTTTCTAGCAAAGCAGGAACTTCCTTTCAGAGGTCACAACGAAGAACATGATTCAAGAAACAAAACAAAAGGGAATTATGTGGAACTAATAAACCTTATCAGTCAGTATGATTTAACTTTGAAACATCATCTTGAAATTTCCTCAGTTTTTACAGGACCGTCAAATGTAATACAGAATGATATGATTTCTAGTGTAACCATTGTCGTCAGCGAATGCATGCAAAATTAAATTGAAAAATGTTACATTTGTTTTTATTGGCCGTGATGAAACAACAGATATAAGCATTCAGGTCCAACTTTCCTGCATATTGCGGTACACTGGGGAGGAAGGTAGAGTTCAAGAAAGGTTTATAGGTTTTTCTGATGTGTCTGAAAATCGCTCTGCTGAGGCCATTTACAACGTTGTCGGCAAATTAGTGGCTGATTACAGCTGAGAGAGTAAACTGGCAGCGCAAATATATGATGGTGCTGCCGTTACGTCTGGTCATTTGAATGGTCCATAAGCAACCAATCGGGAATAGAAATGGCGCATTACTCAGACAGTGAGGTAGGCCTACACGAAGAAATAGCAGATAGCGATGGAATAAGAGGTAAAGTAGCTAAGGGAAATGTCCCAGAATCTTCACAGGAAATGTTTAACATCCTGTTGGCAATACAGAAGGGACAACAGCGGAGTGAGAAAAACATTGCAGAATTAATAACAAAGATAGACAACTTGGGGGTTGAAACGGAAATAAATAGGTTAGGAAAGGTTCCAACATTAATTGCCCCAAGTAAAGATGATAAAAACGGCAACAATGTAAAAAATGAAGGTAGTACTGGCTGTGACAATGAACGTAAAGAGTTTAATGTTGAGGGTAAAAAGGCAGAAGTTATAAGTAAACAGGTTAAAACTTTGGGGAGAAATATAGAATTTGGTTATTATTAAGTTTAGGGGCTTTTCTGTAAAAGAAAAAAAAACCCAAAAAGTGGTATATTTCCACTCTACCAATTATGCAGAACACGAATATACTAGGGGCATTAACGTATGACTAATTTCTTAATATGTGCCCACCTAACAGAACCTTACCCCACGATGGGTGAATCACTATTTTACATTTTTAAACTAGCCTAAGATTGTAGGGTTTTAAAATAACCTAGGATTTTAAGGTGTTAAACTAACCTAGGGTAGTAGGGTTTTAAACTAACCTAGGGTAGTAGGGTTTTAAACTAACCTAGGATTGTAGGGTTTTTAACTAGCCTAGGATTGTAAGGTTGTAAAGTAATATAAGATTACACAATATTAATCAAATCTCCAATCAACACCCTACAATCACAGACTAGATGGGAACCCTACAATCCTATGTTAGTTTAAATAGCTGCAATCCTAGGTTAGTTTAAAGCCCTACAATACTAGGTTAGTGTAAAAATGTAAAATAGTGATTGACCCAGCGTGGGGTTAGGTGCTGTTAGGTTAGGTGGGCACATATTATACAATTTCATACGTTAATGATGCTACTATAGTCATGTCCTGCATTACCTACCAATAATCCTAGGTTAGTTTAGAAAGAATGTGAAATTGTGTGGTAAAAATGTCCAGAAAAACCTTGTTTGAATTACGTAATATAACTAAATTTGCATGTTAAACTACCTGTTAGTTTACAATTCTACAATCCTAAGTTAGTTTACAATTCTACAATCCTATGTTAGTTTGGAATTGTACTATTGTACATTTTATACTAGCCTAGAATTGTAGAGTTTTACACTAAACTACGAATTTGGGATTTTAGGGATTTAAAGGAGCCGTAAAACACACCAAAATAATATCAATTTATTCACCAATGTAGGCGGGTGGTATAATACCTCTGTCAATGGCCAATTCAACCTCACCTCACTCGATGAAATCACAATCTTCCACAAAGCGCCACAAATGCGCATATAACGCACTGAAACACTCGTGTACAGCCGAATATATACACAGAAGCACTCATTAGTAGGCTAATATAACGCACAAAAGCACTTTTACTTGCTTTCCCCGTTTTAAATCCGCCGGATTAGGACGACAAGAAACATACCGGCAAAGGCGTGATGGCAACTGACAAGGTTAAAAATTGTCCGTTAAAATGCCTGTGATGACATCCGCTACCGCTAGGTAGCGTGGAATTTGCAATGCACAGCCAGTATTAATGACGGTAGACGTTAATAGATGTAAACAAACAAATTTCACGATTTTTTTTTAATATGTTCTACTTATTTTAACATTACGCCATCTTGAATATGAACAAGGTAAGCTGTGCAGAACCCATTAATGCAACTTTTGTTGGTCTAGGACGTTTCGTTCAGAAAAGGAAAGAAACTGGCTGAACAGTCATTTTGCAATTTTGTTCAATTTTTAAAAATATGTTGTACTTATTTTAAAGCTACGCCCCTAGTATATTCGAGTTCTACGTGATTAGTAGAGTGGAAATATACCACTTTCAGGGGGTTTTTTTTTTTTACAGAAAAGCACCTAAACTTAATGATTTCTCAGAATTTATTATTGGACACTCAGTTCCTTTAAGAGAAAAGCAATTGCCGAGGCAGATTGATAATTTGGAGAAGAGTGTACCTAATTGTTGTGAAGTCATGAGGTGAAGTGAAATGTAGTACAGGAAGGGAGACTTCTGGTTAGAGGGGTTCAATCAAATGGTTATAATGAATCAAAGTTGCGATTAGGATCAGCTGTTCATGTGCGACAGGCAAGATTTGCGAAAAGAACAGTAAAAGGTAATATTGAGAAACAGGGGTATCGTAGAATGAAACACTTTAAGGTGTTCAGGAAGCGTTTTGTAAGGAAGAAGCAAAGATTGAAATAAAGGGTTAGAAAAGCAGTGAGGAAAAATAAAAAGGGGAAAGAAGGGTAGATTAAAGACAGTAGGGAAGAGGGAGAGAGTGCTAAAGTACAGCATGAGGAAGGTAGTAAGGAAAAAGGGAAGGAAATGGAGAGACAAAGTGAGAATGGAAAGGCAAAGGAAAAGAAAAAATGGAAGAAAAGCAGATAGACTGCAATTTAAATACTTAATTTTTTAATATTTATGTATACAGTAATACCCCGCTTTACGCGTGGGATACGTTCCGGAAAAAATCGCGTTAACTGAAATTTGCGTATATCGAGGTTTATGATTAAACATAGTCAAAATTTTATACAAAAAAATACGAATCATTTTAATCAATCACTTTAATTCTAAGAACACTTTATGCAATACATACATACTATTAATTATTTTTTACGGAAAAATACATCTATTGTCTTTTGGGTAGCTTTTTTTTACGTTCTTGTAAAATACGTTCATAACACCCAACACGGTTAAGACACGGTCATCATTATTGTCTATACTCTGCAATATGTCCAAACCTGAATAAATTTTTGAAAGAGCATTTTGTATTCCCCCTGAAGATAAAACTTTCTCTTCTACTTGTTCTTCCTCATCGTAGATAGGATTATTCTGTAACTCGATCATATCTTCATTGCTGAGAGGATCGTCGTGCGATGCTACAAGTTCTACGAGATCTTCTACTGCGACATCTTCAAGTTCAGACCCCTCAATCATTGCAGCAATGTCTTCAAGCACTTGTCTCTGCATCTGGACAATTCTTCTAGGTGCTTCCACTACATCTGGCCAAAGATTACGCCACACCCCGTTCATACAACTCTTTTTAACTTCCTTCCAAGCCTCTTCTATGTTGTGAATAGCCTTCATAATGTTGTATGACTTCCACCACTCTCGCATAGACTGTCTTCCTTCCCCGTCAGTTTCATGAATTAGTTGGCTAAAAGTGCGGCGATGGTAATAAGCTTTGAAGTTTGCTATTGCTCCCTGGTCCATAGGTTGTAATATTGACGTAGTGTTTGGTGGAAGGAACTTCACGTACACTTTTAAGTCTCTGGGCGTATCAAGTGAGGTTGGATGTCCTGGGGCATTGTCTAAGAGTAATATAACTTTAGGTTCAAGCCCATTTCTGTCACAGTAGGATTTGACTGATGGGCAAAAACTATTAGAATACCATTCTTGAAAAATTTCCCGTGTAACCCACGCCTTTCTGTTTGATCGCCACACAACTGGTAGACTTGTCTTGTCTGTGCCTCGCATTGCACGGGGTGTTTCTGAATGGTACACTAGTAAAGGTTTCAGTTTGAAATCACCAGTGGCATTACCACCCAGCAGAAGTGTTAGTCGATCTTTCGCAGCTTTGAAACCACTGGCTTGACGTTCTTCCTTAGAAATGAATGTTCGAGATGGCATTTTTTTCCAGTAAAGTCCGGTCTCATCAACATTGAAGATGAGACAAGCAGGAATTTTCTCTCGTCCAACGAACTCTTGAAACTTGTCTGGAAACTCAGCTGCAGCTTGAATGTCCGCGCTGGCCGCCTCGCCTGTTATGTGGATATTGTGAAGATTAGAACGCTGCTTGAACCGATGGAACCAGCCTCTGCTGGCAGCAAAAGTCGGAGTGGAACTCCCTTCTCCTTCTTCTGTTTTCAGCATCTCATATAAAGATTTTGCTTTTGTGCATATGAGGTCTTGACTTAGTGGTGTGTTCTTCTTATTCAAATCTTCGATCCAGACTGACAGTAACTTCTCCATTCTTTCTAAGATAGAGGATCTCGAACGAGAAAGTTTTGTTGCACTTACAGGTGTTGAACTTTCGCTGGAGACTTTAATTTTTGCCCGATTTTTAAAAATCGTTCTCACAGTCGATTCTGATAGTCCAAAATCTCTCCCAACAATTGTTGCTTTGCCTCCATTTTCCATTCTTCTTAACACTTTCATCTTCAATTCCAAAGTTACGCTTTTACGCTCTTTTTTCTTTACAGGCGGCATTTTTGACGTAGCGTTAAATTATGACATATCTCCAATAAATGTTAAAACACGACTGCCAGCCGAACTAAACATGACGGAACAAACGAAACGAACGAGGGAATCCCCATAGAACAAAGTCGAAGGACGGGGAATTCCCAATTCTTCAAACAGAATGTTCAGAGGAAGCGGGGATTCCCGCGACCATAGAGAAGTTGATGACTACATTATGTTTATACGCACTCTTTCGCGTAATGAGAGGCATTTGAGCGCGAAATTTGAAATTCGCGTTATAGTGAAACCGCGCATAACGGGGTCGCGTAAAGCGGGGTATTACTATATATATAAAATTAAACTTTGAGTATTGTAATTAATGGTTAGTATGAATTTACTTATAATTCCAATTTAAAATAANGTATATATAAAATTAAACTTTGAGTATTGTAATTAATGGTTAGTATGAATTTACTTATAATTCCAATTTAAAATAACAGATTGCAATCATTGGCATTATTAAAATTGTCTTTTCAGAGGTAGAATGTATTTAGTAAGCAAAACTTATGCACCGATTTTTTTCTTAATGCATATTCTCATTACTATGTATTCATAACAGGTAGTCTTTGATAGTGCGGCAGTACTAATTAGAGTTGGTAATGGGAATAAAAGAAAATTTGTGGCAATGAAAGCAAATATTAGCTGATGAATTTTAGAGCAGTTGGGTGTACCTCATTACAATTAGTTAATTTTGCATTGTATTAGAACTTGTTAAAACAACTATTTCATTAACAAGGGCACTTTTTTAGTAGGTCATACCAAAAACTATTCGGATAGTTGCATTTCGTTCCTGTAAATAGTGCAGGGCATCATATTTTTAAGGTTAGTTATTTGCAGTTGCTTTTTATCATAATTTATATATTATTTATATGTACACATATATAGACAATATAATTTTGTACGGGGTAAATTTTTCTGAAATCTAATTATAATTAAATAATCAAAAAGTAGGTCTTATTAAAGCAAATGTATGGGAATCACGCTAATCCAAAACACCATGTCTTAGGTATTATGTTTCAAAAGTTATTACTTTATCACAAAAGCTATAGCATCAAGTAAATGCAGTACAATCATTAATATTTGAGTGAAACTCGTAAGACACAGAAAGTGTTTCAAAAAACAACAGTGTGGGGTTAGAGAAATCTTAAGTTAAATTTATTCAACTATCGTTTACATTCTCCAAAAGTGGAAGTATATAAGCTGAAAAAGAATGAATGGTTTTTATAAATGCTGCCATTGTTATAATAAAATAATAATTTGAAGTTGTAAAGTGTTTTTGAAGTCATAATAGAGTGCTCTTTTGCATAACAATGAACAAAATAATTACACAAGGTTCTATTTAAAAAAAAAAAAGTGAGATTGCAATTTTGTAATTCAGTTTTTTAGGCGTGTTTTGTCTTGGAAAGGGAGGTTATGGGCTTTGCGTCGAAATGTTAGCGTATTTGCTCAGTTTGTTTAAATTGTTCTGAAATTACTTTATTATGAGTAAAAACAAAAAACACTTACGAGTATTTTAATTGAAATTAAGTGATTTTGTTAGTTGTTGAAGTTTGGCATTGCTATGTGTGAAAATTCTACTTTATTCAGTATATCTGGTACTGTGCATATATACGCAAGGTTTTATTTTTAAAATAACATTTGTGAATTTTCTTTAAAAGTCTGGGTAGTTTTATTTCAAAATATGTACTAAAGTTAATACAATAATATTTTGTTACCATGTTTTATAATTTAAGTATTATAGGTTACAATTGAAGATAAGGCAATTGGTAGGTACTTGGTAAAACTTAAAAACACAAAATAGAGTAGAAGCTGACTGCAGTCATGGGCCAGTTGTATACATACCCGCGTGTGGTTTTTTCTTTACTAATACTTGCTATGATTGTCGACTGAAATAAATAATGTGAAATTGTTCAGAACATATTTTTAACTGTATTATCGGTAGGAGTTGCTAATGAATCTAAGGAAAATGTTCCAATAGTATGATTAAAAGGAGAGTTTTTGTATTAGTGAAGATTTTGTGAACTGAGATATACCTTTTCAATTATGTAAACAGTTGGTCATGTAAAATGGGATTTATTTATGCAGAGTACCGAACAGGAAGTGCTTTATGAATATTAATAAGTTTTATTTTACATTCGAAAATTGTGTTAAGGTAAAGCAACAAATAATTACTGTTATTTTGCATGAAGAGTTGGCAATAGGAATAATAAATAAGATTAATTAAGGATGCAGTAAATGTTACCTAAATTTCCAAAGGTTGAGGTGGTTGAGGTGTTGTATAGTATTGAGCCTTAAGAATATTTACAAGTAGTAGGAGATGTTGCTGCAGTGTATGGTGTCCTGGGATCAGTGGCACAAGGAGTATGTGTATTTGGATTGGGACAGGTCTGGGGCCCTTTTTTATAGTCAGTAGAGGCAGTCACAGTGGTTTTAATGTTTTTTGTCAGCACTGACCTATTGGAAGGCAGTCGCAGTGGCGTTTATAGTTTTGGGTAGACCTGGGTCCCCCTTTTGGAAGTGTGCGTGTGTGCTGATCCCAGTGAGGAACCAAAGGGGAGGAACCCACAATGAATCATCAATGGCACAGGTTGGAAATACACCCTCAACCACAAATGATAACAACACGGAACTAATTGAAACCAACGAAATGTATCATTTTGTTGCAGCATCCTCGTAAATATCTTGTCACTCTTCTTTAACAGGTGAAGTGAATATTGTTGTTACGAGTTAATTACCACGTTATATATGTAAATTGTTTCCAAGGAGCAGAGGTACAGTGGTATGCAGAGTAGCCGCATACAAGATAGGTTTCGCTTTGGGAAAGATTTCTTCAAAATCTATCCCAAACCGAGGGGGGTAATGTAACGACGCAAGTTAGTAGTTATCAGAATACGCGGTTCATTTTCTTTCGCTTTGCCAAGCTTCGTACTTTTTTTTTTTATCTGGATTCAAAATTAAAGCAGTGGTGGTTGTTTCCGAGTGCATTAAGCACTGAGAAAATTGCTTCTAAACAAACAGAATCTTGTAATACGTGATGTTTGTAATCAGCCCGGAGTCAGGGTGGGAAGGTCGGTATGCCCCGCACAGCCGTCTGAAGCTTCCTCTACTATCATACACGCTAACCTTGCCTCTCAGGCAGATTGTAATATAATGATTTTATGTATTTTATTTACCTTAATTAAATTAATAGTATTTTCAAAAACAATAAGAAGATAAGTGAATATCATTACCTGAAACACTGTAACTGATATATAGTTATTAATTAATATATATTCATCTTTTTATTCTGTGGATCCCACGTGAGCCAGCACAACTGAAGGGGCATGGAATAAGTTATATAATGCAATATACCGAATGTTCAAAAATTGTGTGTCAATACTTCTGGGAAACATTCCTCATATCTGGAGGCATTAAAAACATTCTGTGAACATAGGTTCATAAATGCTTTGTTTCTTTACTACAGCTTGTGATATATAACGTACGGTGTATGGCCCATGGGATGGATCATGTTATTGTGGAATGCCATTGCAGCATGCGTTTACACGGTACATGACACCGCACACCACAGATCATTAGGAACTGCAAAGAAATTAGTCCACGTGTGAAAGCTTATCGTCGGCACATTGCAGAATAAAGGAAATGTTCAAAATGCCCCCCAACATCACGAGCACATGCATCAACATGCCATTGCACGGACTCTCGGATGCATCAATGAATCCCTGGAGAATTCCTGATTGTTTCGCAGCCCGCCACTATACGGTTACGAAGGGCTTCCACATCGTCCACTGGGGTTGCATACTCAAGTGCCTTTAAATGTCCCCATAAATAAAAGTTGTGTGGATTCAAATTAGGGTTCCTCGGGAGCTGGTATGAGGCTGCCAATTACAGCTGCAATGGCATTCCACAGTAACATGATCCAGCATGCGGGCCACGCACTGTACGTTTTGTATTACAAGCTGTAGTAAAGAAACAAAGCATTTACGGACCTATGTTCATATAATGATTTTTCTTCCACCAGATATGAGGAATGTTTCTCCGAAGTATTTGCATGCAATTTTGCAACATCCTGTATAAAGAAAAAATAGATAACAAATGAAAACATGCCCAAAAAAAATTACAATAGTAGGCAGAATATCACCCCAGTAAATAAAAATATTACAAAAGCAAGTGTCTGACTAATTAAATCTAACCCTAATGTTAGAACAACTAAAGTTAATCTAGTTTTAGTACAATTTGTGCTTATAAGGATATCTGAGCAAGCACACTACAACAGTATCTACATAATTTTGTTACATTTAATTTACGAGAGAAAATTCAAATCCTAAATGCTTTGTCCTGCCAAAACACACACGCATTGTTGGTGGTTAGAGTACATTCACATATACACATACACAAAGTCTTTCTACATTTTCCTATGTTTCTTAACATTTTGTAATACTTATGTATGGTATTACATAGGTGCATAAGTACTCACATATACCCACACATAAACATCAATATAATTGTGTACATATATTCCCTCCTGCATTTACACTAAGTATTTTTATTGTTACGTAGGTATCTTGGATGTTATTTTATCTAATCTCTATTAAAAAAAACAATGTTCATGAAAGATTTATTTGAATTTATTTTAAAAGGCTGCAATGTTAGTTATGTGGGTAATTGATGAAGACAGATTATTGAAAAGAAGAGAACCTAAATATGGACAGCTGCTTTGCAAATGTTATGTTGTTAAGTTGCCTTAATCTTAATATTGTTTTTTAAATTTCTAGTGTTATAGTTATCAACTTCATTGTTTACTTTATTATAGTTTTTGGTTTATTATCATA
This sequence comes from Clitarchus hookeri, assembly GCA_002778355.1. Classification (NCBI taxonomy): domain Eukaryota; kingdom Metazoa; phylum Arthropoda; class Insecta; order Phasmatodea; family Phasmatidae; genus Clitarchus; species Clitarchus hookeri. The sequence goes on along the minus strand of NQII01000182.1, from coordinate 544,927 downwards.
AATAGCAGGAGTCGAAGTCCATATTCACCACAGAATTGGCAGAATTTAAACATTTAAATAATTGTTTACGGTCTGTAGGATTGTTTACATAAGAAATAATTCTGATGATTTTTTTCTGTAGTGTTCAAATGTGTTTGCAGTTCGTGACGTGTTCTCATACTTCTATCCCATAAAGTGAAAGTGATGAGTAGTTATCTATTCAGTCCTAATGTATCTATTCATTGGTTTTCATTGCCTGTGAGGACGAAAAGGTGACTTATAATTGAATTTCATTCAAATTTAATTAAAAATTTTATTTTGAGATGTTCAATGTCAATTTATTTCAAGAGAACCAGTTTTCCAGTGTTTGTTCCTGGCTATGATCGAGTCTTGGGTTCACTGTCTCCCCACACTAATACAGTATCACCTGCGAAAATAATTGTCTCGCCTTTGTTAACTGCAAGTGGTAAGTCATTAATACATACCAGGAACAACAGGGGTCCTAAAATACTGCCCTGTGGAACCCCTCTTTCTATTTGGCCTCAGTCAGAGCCCTCAGCAAGTATTGAGTTCATTTGTAATTTGAAGTGTTTGCTCTATATCTTTCAAATATGATTCTAAGAATTTTAGTGGTAAATCCTTTATGTCATAGGTTTAAAGTGTTTCAGCTAACATAGTGTGGTCCACTGAGTCAACGGGTTTTCAGAAGTCGCACGATATCCCTAACAATTCTTTACCTCCATCTGAGTTTTCTTAAAGCGTACCACTAAAAACTTGCCTTCTGCTTGTTTTGAACACCACAAAATTTGATCAGGTGATGGTTGTTCACAAAAATTAACCGGAACTGAATACTCCAGACATATTTAAAAAATGTGTTCAGCTTCGCAAAATTGTTGAAACTTATTCCTGCGGACGCCACGACTAATAACTGATCACCATTCATCCAGATGTAGGGACTAAAACTACACCAAAAGCCTTTCTTACTGTATCCGTCTGAATTGATCTCTGTCAGCACAGATGTGCTCGACATTACCAGTACCACAATCCAAAATTTCATTTCACAAGCAAGTAAAAATATCAGCAAACACTTATTAACTAACTTTTTTACATATTTTAAATTGGATATTAACTACTGTGTCCGTAACTATCTTCAAAACCTGAAGCTGAGAAAACCTTTTCTTTGATGTAATCGACAATTTTCGTTATCAGTTGCTGTGGCGGTGAATGTCGAAACTTGTTGTACGTCGCTGCGTGGCCAGCTACTTCAAAATACCGGAAACTCATTTCTGACGAGCATGTCCTGCAAAGAACAAATTTCCCCTGTTTCAAATGCGAGAAGACTGGCCTGTTTATAAAATGAAGGCTATAGCACTTATCTGACGTGCGTCAAGCCTCACAACAACAACTCACTATTACTAATGAAACCTTTCCTATTTGGCGTAGCAAGTGTGGACATGAGACCTTTCAAACAATCGCACAACGTGAAATCTCTTGCAAAGCTGTTTTCTGTTGCACATTAAAACTAAAGGGTGATGTAGTTTCAAGCCTGCAAGACATCAATGTGGAATTAGGATTACCAGACGTCCTCTTTTACCCGGACAAGTCCACTTTTTAGGGCCTTGTAAACTGTCTGGCCAGGTTTGAGAAAAAAAAAAATGAAACTGTCCTCTTTTCCAATAAAAAACAAAGACAGTGAAGTTTTACTTTTTTGTAGGATTTTTTTATATGGCAAACATTTAGTAACGGTGCCAATGAACTTCTTGCATAAGTCTAAACTTTTTGGAGAATATTACGTAAAGCTTTCATCTTTATCAACAGTCATGTTTTTTTGTTTTACATGTATAAGTTGAGAAGTGCCTAATATATCGAAAATTTCATGATTATTTGCTATGAAATAGAAACCTGTTACAGGGTGGCTAGCAGTATCCTTATAGCAAATTTCCCTGGCTTTTCCAGGTATCCTGTTATATTTCCCTAACCAGCTTATGGGGCAAATATTACACATATTTGTATGTTTTTCCTCAAATAAATTAGAAATTTTTATGGGTAACATATAACAATAACATAGCCTTCATTTATAGAAGCTTTCCTATGCAGACACAAATATTAAAAAAAAAAAAAAAAAAAAGTGCATAGGTACAACGATGGTAAACGGAAAAAGGTGTCACAGAGGTCAAATACCAGCATTCTCAGAACCTGAAAAATGTCACAATACAAAGATACAAGACAATACATTGTATCAATTCAATGAGAATCACTAAAAGTGTTTAAATGATTATTGTAATAAAATTTTTCAAAAATCAGCCAAGAAATTATGTGTAATAATAGTTACAATTAAAGACATGACAACAAAATTGTCCCCAAGCACATTTGGCCAGCGAGAATCATTTTCAGCAGTCACAAGTGAACAAAGGCATGTTTTTGTTAGCATTATGCCAATTTAAGCTAAAATTAGGCTAATGAAATAACTACTGAGTGCATTAAGTTCATTAAAATATTGCATCTTGTTTGATTAATCATATGTTATGTTGGGACCGCAGCGGTGCAGCAGCTAGAGCAATCGCCTCTCACCTGGGCGAACTGGGTTCAATTCCCGGCGAGGTCACTCCCGGATATTCGTACTTGGGAATTGTGCCGGATGATGCCACTGGTCGGCAGGTTTTCTCTGGGATCTCCCGTTTCCCGCGCCCTTGCATTCCCCCACGCTGCTCCATACATTGCGTCAACCTTCTCAGTGCTCAAGTCCTCGATGTTAACAGCCAACCAAACTCTCTCCACTCTACTTAGTTCTGTCCAGCAACTTGTCTTACCCCAATATATTCTTTGGGCTCGATTAATGTGACTTTAATGTGTTGACTTTGTAAATGGTAACCATTGTTAGCTACTTCTCATTATTAATTGTACTACAACATAAAAGTTTAAATAAATGCTTCAATAGAAATTTTATTGCTGCAAGAACATTGGACTTTCTTTGTGTAGCAAGGAAACATCCCAACATTCGGCGGGAGTGATTTTGGGAAACCAATAAAAACCGGAATCGGAAAGGCCATACCAGGACTCGAACCCAAATCACCAGAAATGTGAATTCAAAGGTTTAAATATCCACCTTGTTTGGTGCGTGTGTGGAGAACTCAGCATAGTTGAGTTTTATTCTTGCTGGAACAACATGCTTCATAACCTTCAAGAAAGGAGTAAAGAAGCGCAGTATTCGTCCCTATATCTCCAAAATCAATGGCATACTTGCTAAAATACTGTTACAGTTAGCTAGTATCTAAATAAGTTAAAATAATCTAGTAGTGGATATAAAATCGCAAAGTGTTAATATTTACTATTTTTCAAAGAGGGAACATGCTTTACGTATTCACTTTATTGCGCATAATACTTTCATAACACTACGACGCATGAAAGTAGCACGGTTTTGCAAAAATGAAAGGCTGCCAAATATACTATTCTACAGTATTTGGTTTGAAATTGGGCATAGGGCCGCGTAACCTCGTTTTGCTTACTAGGCACTTGTTACTACACAAAGGAACACTAGACATATAAACACACAATTAAAGCGACAAAAAGGAAGACTTTGCGGTAGACTGACTCTGGAGCCAGAGCCCAGTGTCCCACCTGAAGCAGCGGACAAATTCCACGCCCCGAAACATCGTGAAGACTTGTAATTACTGTTTTATTGTGTTATCTTTTTTCGGCGTTCTGTGTCCTCTCTGTTTGTTTATCTATTTTTTTATCTGGTTATTTTTTGTGGTTCCTTTGCTGTTTGTAGTGTTGATTTATTTGGTTTCATAATCTGACAAGGAATAGTTTTTCTTGACTTGTGTTTCTTTCAGGTTTTCGTCCAATTTTTATGGGTGTTTTTATTGTTCGGCTGTGTCCAATGATATTGTTTTTGCACTGTTTTGTTCACTTTTGTGGTGTTTTCGTTTTCATCATCATGTTGTCTTTTCTTTTGGTTTGATTTTGTTGTCTGTCCTGTTTTGTAATAACAAGCTGTTTATCCGCCTTTTCGTTGTTTTATTTTTTTTTTTATGTTTTCTATCGACAAGGAAACAACTTTTCCTAATTATCTGTCTGCGATGTCGTAAAAGATTTTTCATTTATGGTCTTGCTAAGTTCTGTGTGCGTGCGATTTTTACATAGTCTCATGGTCGACGATGGACACGGTCCAATCATACCCATACAACGCCCTATCACCATTGGTCTTCAATGCGGATACTTCGACAGCCCAACAGTATATTCACGACGTCCTGAAACCAGTAGCCGTACCGTTTGAGAATGCCCGTCCGTGCCAGTGCTTATTCCGACAGGACAATACACGTTCTCGTACCGCTGCCAACTTAAGAGCAAGCAGTGAAGCCACGGATACTCTGTTATGGCCACCTGCATCACCAGACATACCCCTGAACCCAGTATTACACGATACCAGGTGCCGGTGCACAAGTCGGTATATCAACCATTGTGCGGGCCGGCAAGGAAGATTCCTATTACATGACGGCAGTTCGTGTACTAGCATCCGACACACTCGGTGGGTGCGCAAAAAAGCATATGGTTTGTAGTAAAAATGAACCCCAATAGCAGAACTGCTGAACAGCCATTATCTTGGGTAAGCCTATTAAAAATTGAGCATATATTAATACTGATTTATTGCTCTTTGCTGTTCGAACAGTTCCATGCTTATAAATGTATTTTTAGTATTTGAAAATAACAATACAAAGTCATTAGGGTAATTGTATTCTTTTAAGTATTCACGTTAATTCATACATTATGCCTAATGGAGCTATTTTGTAATGTAAAGTTGTGATACATATTTAAGAAATAATATTTAAAAAAATTAATGAATGGAGGTTTTAACTCGTGCCCAAAACTCAAATTCTGTCTTTGATGCGAGATGTGACACACTACCACTGCATTACGAGCTTACGTAACTGTGCAGCATTACAATAAATGTGATATGCATAGATTTGAAAAATCGCTTGTACTGAATTTTCATTATTTGGTTAATGTTTTAAATCTTCAGTATGGTTTCCAACAGTATCAAAACTTGTCATCGTCAATATTGTCTTTGAAAGCCATTGTAACTAATTTCAACCTATCCGACATATAATCGAGATGAAAGCATCATGTTTGGTTTCTTCATCGACTAACTTCAAGTAGCAGTAATGGGGAGCACCCTACAGTCTAAAGCTGCAATGTGATTGGGCAGGTAGCACCGAACACGATGTGGAATCTGGCCGTACAAGGCGACAAATCTGGGTGCTGTACTAGCAGGTATGACTGCCTTGAAGAAGCTTATACAGAATCTGGTTTGGTGGAATTTGGCCTTTACTCAAAATGAGTGCGATGCCGCTAGCCGCTTACTTAATCAAAGCTCCACCCATGCCGCTAAATCTCCAAGAACTGTGAGCAAATGTTCACACTGCATGCGATGGATTATCACAGGACACCATTAGAGACCTCTAGAACTCCATGTTGCGATGTCCAACGGAATGTATTCGCAAACATTGCGGCCCAAAGTCAAAGTGAGAAAAGTACGTAACCGGGATAAATATTGCTCAGACCAGTCTCCATTTGTGATCATTTCTTGTGAGTGAGTGAGTGAGTGAGTGAGTGAGTGAGTAAAGAGATTTTGACGGCTCTTAACAAGGTATTGAGAGCCGATGGGGGTGAAGCGAGGTGAGTATCGAGCGCACCGGAATGCAAGGATGGTGGAAACTGGATTTCCCAGAGAAAGCCTGCTGACAAGTGGCATCGTCCGGTAAAATTTCCACATACAAAAATCTGGAAGCTGCCCCATCGGGAATCGAATTCAGTTTGTCTTGGTGGAAGGCAAGTGCTCTAGCCGCTGCATTTGAGGTTAGACTTTCAACATAAAAGGTAAAGTGAAAAATAAGCATTTTTTTTTTTTAATATCGACTGATTTTGAATTTTACATATTTTCATGTTGTCAAAACTCAACTACTTATTATGTACACAGCAGAGGATTTAGGCCATGTCTGAATTCACATTAAGTACATACTCATTCACACCTGTCCCCAGAAGTGACATAATCAGTGCTGTCCAAACTGCAAGTCAAGTATGCAAGTATACAAGTAAATGGACATGTATACTTCTCACACCTTTGCAGCTTACATGTGCCGCCATTTTGAGTAGCAATTTGTTGGTTACGCTGATTTTCGACATGATTGTTTTATTTCAAGACTACATTAATGGTACATCAGGTAATTATCCAGAGTAGCTGCTTTTCTGAGAGAAACGTCCTAGACCAACAAAGGCAGCATTAATGGGTTCTGCACAGCTTACCTTGTTCATATTCAGGAGGGCGTAATGTTAAAATAAGTAGAATATATTAAATAAAATAGTTAAAAGAATGAGCAGTCCGCTGCTTTGTTTACGTCGGACGCCGTGATTTTCGGCATTGTGCTGTCACCTTATTGGCTATGGCTGGGTTATTGACGTCATCGTCACGGTCTTTAGGCATCATCGTCATGGAATTTCAGTTGCCGTTAAGATGCGATACAATGCGGTTGTGTTGTTGCAGGCGCGAGTTGTGAAGTCCGAATCCGACCAATTTAAAAACTGAGAGTGCAAGAACGAGTGCTTCTGTGCTGTAATATTCGCCTATGAACGAGTGCTTCTGTGCGTAATATTCGCCTATGTGGCGGGTGTTACTTGGATTTTTTAGTAGATTGTAGTGTTTTGTGGATTGAGGTTAGATGCACGACAGTTGAATGGGTCGTGGACAGAGGAATTGTACCTGCCGCCTACCTAGGTGAGTTAATTCATATTCTTCAGTGTGTTTTACGGTTCCTTTAAATCCCTAAAATCCTAGATTAGACTAAATTCTTAGGTTACATTAACACCCTACAATCCTAGGTTAGTTTAAAACCCTACAAACCTAGGTTAGTTTAAAAATGTAAAATAGTGATTCACCCATCGTGGGGTTAGATTCAGTTAGCTTAGGTGGACACATATTACGAAATTAGTCGGACGTTAATGCCCCTAGTATATTCGTGTTCTGCATAATTAGTAGAGTGGAAATATACCACTTTTGGGTTTGTTTTACAGAACAGCCACTACTCTGGATAATTACCGTACAACATCACTGCTTTGTAGGCATAGAATTTTAAAAGTAAATAATTATCACAAGGTGCACCATAAAAAAAGGTTCAAAACAATGTATTCATATGAAGCCTATCTATTAACACTGTAGGCTATTCACGGTAAAGTGAGCACTTTTGAAAGTCCTCTCATTTGGAATAATAGTCTATAAATTAATTAATTTCATTTTTGCTTTAAACAACTTTAGAGTATTGTGGAATATACATACTCTGTTTATTACTTCCACTGCAATATTTATTTAAAAAGGTGGTTAAAGGAAAAGAAATGGCAGAAAGGAAAAAGTAACTAGGGCCTCATAACTGCTCACTTTGCCTTGAACAGCCTATAACCAACACAGGCTAAGGTAAAATACAGGCAAACAAAATTGCAAACTTACATACAATCACTATGACAATAGATTTTTTTCAAGCCAATTACAATAACATTTGATTCTTGATTTAACTTTCTGAAGTTATAAAGTTCTTTTTCACTGATACACACCCATTAATGTCGATGAGCTGACCAATAGCTGTTGTTGAAGCAAGCAATATTGCCTTTCCGAAATCACAAAGAATGGTGCTAAAAAGGTGAAGTACGCCAGAGTGCCAGTACACAACTATATTCCTGAATTTGGACAAGGCCTTATATGGTTGTGTTATATGAGGTTAGGTTACAAATAATTATCAACCAAAAGTAAACAGGCCCGGATCGTTGCAAGTTTCCATTTGTTGGGCTTGAGAATTACCATGCAACTTGTGTATTGTGAATCCAGACTTAGTTACATGTGAGCAAACTGTGGTAACTGCGTAAGCAAAATTCTTTAATTCATAAGTTATAAATTGTAAACGCAGCTTACATGGAACCCTCTTAGCTCGGAGGAGAGAGCGCAAGAGAGTCAACGAAGATAGTACTGCAGTGTGTCTCGCTCTCGTGACCACGTCATCATGACGTCGGAGAGAACGATCTCTGGTCGTCTCAATTCGTCGGAGAGAGTGCGAAAGCGCACGAGATTGTATACTCGCTGGCACTCTCTGACCACGCGCCATATTTATTTACGTTATTTCATTGTTTGAATAAGGTTATAGTAGATTTCTGGAACTAAACCACGTCACGTTATAACTGTAAGTGAATAATTTCAACAGTTTTAAAGAACGAAAAACTTAAGAAATGCATATTTATAAAAATATAAATACGGATTACTGACAAAGTCTTGTTTTTTTGTCACTTTGCTGCAAAATGAATGTAACATATAAAACAAAAATTATAGTATTTTATGAGCTAATAATTATTCTGGTAGTGTTATAATTCTTTGTGAATAATTTTGAACACATAAGTATATATTATTTACAATAGCTATGATCGCGATTTTAGCTTGATTTCCCGCCTTTCAGCATCAGCTGTCTACGTGATGTCAGAGAGAAATGAGAGAGTGGTTGTCTCAATTCCACAAAGTGAGAGTGTGAGAGAGCGCGAAGCAGTGCTCTCGCAAGTTGTTCCGAAAGAGTATTCTTTAAATTGAGACACGGCCAACGTTCGCACGCACCATGGTAATAAAGACCTTTATGACCGTGCTGCGCACCACACAACAGATAGGGAGAGACAGGGATGGGGAGGAGGAATAATAGTGTGTGAAAGGGTCAGTAGAATGGATTAGTGAAGATGTTGCGGAGATGGAAATTAAGTGGTGGTAGTAGTAGGAGGATTACTTTGCTGGCAGCGTATTCGCCACCAGGACAAGGATGGCAGGCTATTGGAACGATCAAGGGGAGGGTTGATAGACTAAGGACAGGCAGTGGGTTGTTGTAGCAGGAAGTCTGAACATGCCAGGTGTGAGATGGCTAGAGGGTGCAGAGGAGATGGGCAGCGTGATGCAGGGAATGGCAGCGCAGTTAGTCAACAGAGGCTTGGTCCAGGTAGTAGATACACACCTACGAGGTGGAATGACGTGGGTGTTGGGTCAGTGCTGGATGTGGTGTTGGTCAGACCTGAGAATGCTGTAGTTGGTGCAATGGTATTGGCTGGCATAAGCGATCATGATCTTCCTGTTGTGGAAATTGGGCTTGGCAGGATGAGGGAAGAGCAAATGGCAGATAGGTTGGTGTGGCAGTATGGGAAACGAGACAAAAAGGGGGCAGAAATCTTCCTGAAGGATAGGTTTGAAAAGTGGTCTATGGAGGAAAGTGTGGAAGGATTATGGGAAGAATTCCTATGGGACTTTGATGAAGAAAGTGGATGAGCTGATACCGGACAAGTGGGTAGTGGAATGGATTGGAGACTTCCTCAGAGAGCGAAGACAGAAAGTGAAAGTGGGGGAGGTAATATCGGAGGTAGGAGAGGTATTGTTAGGGGTTCCGCAGGGAAGAGTGCTGGGCCCTTTGTTGTTTACCATAATGGTAAATGACATGGATTTGGATATTAGGGGAAAAATAAGATTGTTTGAAGATGATTGTTTTATATGCAGAGGTGGGAGGGGAAAACTTGCAGGCAGACAGTGACAGGATATGGTTGTGGACCATAGAGAATAAAATGAAGATAAATTGAAACAAAAACTAAGGTAGTGAGGTTTACAAGGAAGAAGGGACATGTACAGATGGGAGGAGCAAGAGATAGAAGAAGCAGGAGAATATAAGTATCTAGGGATTGTATTGCAGGGAGGCCTCAGATAGAAAAAACAGGTAGACAGGGTGGTTGTAAAGGGAAGAAGGGCTTTGGGTATGTTGGGAAGGGTGCTGAAGGGAATCGACGGTGAGGTGAAGGTGAAGGAGAAGGCACGTGGCACAATGGTCCGGCCGATATTAAAATATGCGGCAGCAGTATGGGACCCGTACGTGGAGATAGAGGTGCGAGAGCTAGAGAAGGTGCAAAGATGGGCAGCAATATGGGTGAAGGGTAGGCGGAGAAGGCAGGGGCAGGATGGTGAGGATGGAAGGAACTATAGTACATCCGTGATGATGACAGATATGGGGTGGAGCTCGTTGAAGAAGAGAAGGAAAGTTGAACGGCTGGTCATGATGTACAGGACGGTGGGGAAGTTTATGCTGCCAGCTAAATCAGGGGGTGTTTAGGGGGAAAGGAAACAACAGCGAGAAGCATCAGAGGGTGTGGAGAAGAACGAGCGGGGTAGGCAGTCTATGCTTGTGAAGTCTGTGAGAGAGAGTGGAATGTGTTGCAGGAGGAATTGGTATCTGNNGGGGGGGGGGGGTGAAAGTTCACGAAGGGCTTGGAAGAGGAGTTTGGTCGGGAAGGGGAGAGGAGACAGGAGAGCTCGCCACGGTCCAGTAGCATAATTGTAGGTGCTGGTTATTATTAAATGCTGCGCACTCTCGCTCCCTTTATGGCAGCCATGTCGTTTTAAGTCTAACCTCAAATTTTTAGACGTACTTTTTTTTTGCGTAGTCTGTAGTTTTAGGAAAGATGGGCTTAAGGCACCCTAATCATTACGATTGTGAAATGCTTAGTACCAACAATACTCCATATTACCCGGAACATAAAGAATTAAATGACGTTGAATATATAGTTTAGGTTGTGTGTGCAAATTGAGATCGTTCTTCAAAGCAAACATTTTCTAACAGTGAAACTTCTTAATGTGAATGTAATTCCCAAATATTATTATCTAAATGAGCATAAACAATTCTTTTTTATATTTTGGAAGCTCACCTTATAGCAAATAACAGTTTCCCAACAACAAGAACGAGTGCCACGATGACATATAGGATGGAATAATCGTAAATAAGTCTCGATTAGTTAAATAATCGATTTGATAAAAACCTAAATCCATTACTATAATTTAAGACATCAACCTCCCATTAATTTTTGTAATTGTTTTTTCGATTAAAGAGCAAAAATTCGCAAAATTTGCAATGAAATTTTAGAAGCAGGTTTTCACATTGCAGTAACATGATTTGTTGCAAAATTTTCAATGAGGAGTGAATTTATTCTTTGAAGTGTCGTGGCATGCCAACGAAGAGATTTTCCACCTTCTAAGAGTATAATTTCAAACCAAAGAGTTGAGCATTATGTTCCACTGTACAAAACTGTAACGCGCTCGTTACTTTGCATCGCTTGCGCATGTAACCCGCGAGTGGTGCCACGATATTCCTTTTGCTGCCCACACTTTCCTGATCATTATCAGATATAATGTCTTTGTTTATCTGTATAATTGCCTGGTTTACTGCCCTAGTTTCTTTCAGCAAGACACGAGGTGTGTTGTACTTTCCTGATCATGGTCAGCGATAGTATAGAAGTATGACGGGCCTCCGAGACGAGAGTATATAGTACATTTACATGTTAAAGAAAACATTGGGAAGAAATTAATTATGATAACAAAAAAATCTTTAATGAAAATATTTACACACTATATAAGAGCTGTACATGACCCAATACATGAATATCACTAGTAATGCCAACAAGTTTACTAAACAACCATATTTCATCACACAATTCCAATTTAAGTTTGTACGTGAAAACATGTACAGAAAATGGTTTTGACCTTGAAAATTTTGACGTAACAGCATGTAAGCCAATAAGCTTATCAGCACCAGCCGGTAGTACATCTGGTGATAACGGTCGAGGTGTAGCAGCAAGCGCTGCCGCAACACGCATTACTGCTAGTGAAAGCCGCATACACTAGCGTGGTAACGAACATAATCAATAGTTCACATCCAAAATGCGTACTGCACATTATAATAAGAAAAGGCATCATTTAAGAACCAATTTTCAGATAATTAAAAGTTTCGGTTGTGATGTAGCTAAGGTTTCCCCGCGAACGCGGCGAAGACGGTTAGTAAACTAAATAAATGTTCCAGTAAATTAAATTATATTAACCTACTGAAGTTAAGTGTTCAGAACAAAGTATGAAAGTCACCTGCGACGCGAAACACGTGCAGCACATAAGACTCGTGGAATCAGACTGCCAGGTGGTAGCACGGGCAAACTGCATCCTCGCCGAGAGCTCGCACCATCCCGCGAGGTATCTTAATTCACTGACCTCATTACATGAACACGCAAAAAATTCAGACAATAGGACCATCCACCATCCAGGATGGACATCCCTTAGCTTGAGGAGAGTTCAGAGTTCTTTCTTAAGCATAAATTTAAATACAAAACATGGTTATGTGGTGCCTTGCAGAGTATGTGGGAAATTAAGGTCTGTTAAGTTTTGGGACACTATAAGACCGGAACAGTCAGGTTGAAAGAAAGACTAATTATTTCCCATGTTACTAATTGGCTTGATTGGATATACAATTGCACATGGAAAATTATATCGAACACTTCAAATACCCTAGCCTTGCCACTCTAAACCTCATTAAATATGCACGTTGTGTGTATTTATTCTACGATTATTTCGCAATTTCCTAAGGGTGTATTTCACGAACATTTATCAGTGGGCCATAAATTCTAATGTTATTTAATACACATTTTAACACTTGATTCCTATCTTAATTACAACATATTCCTCTAGGGACACCACAGGCACTTGATTGGATCACTCGGTATCGGGTCATGAACCGTTCCCAAGTGAATGATGCTGCAGACACGCATCGAGACGCACGATGTGCGTGTTACACAGGCCGCACTGGTGCAGCGACTGTGGGCCTATGACGTGATGAACGTGGCCATGCCAGAACACGCAGGTGTGGTCAACGTCAAATGCCCTCCCCTTCGGGAGGTCACTGTCACGGCGGGCAAGTGCATCTCAGGGCCGCATGGTGCAGCACGTGATTTAGCAGTGCCTCGGCCATGGGCAGAGCCCTCTCGGCGAGATAATCTGTACAGAGCAGGATCACCCTGCTGCAGAGTTGCATGCCAACTGGTGTTGGTTCAACTTATCCTTGGCAGACGAGATCTTACTGGTTCAGCTGAGTCGGTTGACTGGTTCTACACCTGCTCGGCAGGTTGGTGGCCCTGCTACCATCGAGATGCAGCCACTGCTAATGCTTTTACTGCAGTATGAAGTGAACTGCATGTTCACGAGCTCCTTTGTGCCCACTCTGACTGCCGCAGACATGTCCATTACACCAGACACACCACACCGATGGGCTTGTGGGCACGAGTGAGAGTGTTCAAAATTGCATCAGTGTTTATAATTGCAGCAGTGTTCATAATAGCATCAGTGTATTCAATCAAGGTATCTAATTGAGACAGTATTATTAATTGTATCATTGTATATAATTAATACCTTAATTGTCTTCATGAAAGACAGTCGACACAGCCACAGCCAGGGACATTTGACATTGTACACTTGGCAATACTGTGGCTGGTACAATGGAAACGTTTAGGATTAATATAATCATTGTTATTGTGTATTTGTATAAGGAAAAATTATGTTGTCTTAGGTTAAATTAATTCATGTCACTTCCATCTCATAACCATTTTTAGTGTATATTGTGCTTCATCGTTTCACTGCTTGACGTCGACTGCGCTCAGGTAGTGGAAGCCAGCCCCACGCTTCCTCCCAGTTCTCTTCAGCACTTGAATGCATCAAGACGAGTAATTATCTCGCTCCGCAAAGGCCCTCAGTGCCGACATCTTAAGCTGAACTCATATTCACTGCAATAGACTTCACTTCATGAACCGGATCAGTTATTTTATTTGTTATAGCCCTGAGGGGAGAGCAACGTTACTCTCATCGGAGAGTTTTAAAGCAAGCACGTTTCACATTATAAAGCGACGTGTTCGCCATTTCTGGGGCGTTAAGGCCATGTTTTATACTAAAGTTGTGTGTGTTCATTAAGGAGTCGCAAGGAATAAATAACTCCACAAGTATCGTAAGTGTTTCATTTGTAATTTAATTAAGGCATGCGAGGCGGCCTACAGCCTCGCCATCAAATGTGACGGAGTGTTAACCAGAGTCCCCTAGGCTGACGACCGAAACGACCCTCATTTCTTCAGCTCACCGCAGGGCTGTGGCGCCGGGCACATATTTCCTACATCACTTGCTCTGGTAACACCACGCATCAAGTTGGTTTTCCCAACTAGGGACGAGAATTTCTCCGAGCCATTGCTTGGCTGCGTCAAGTACCTCTGAGGTCAGCCTCGATGCCATTGAGGGTGATATGGCCGCCCCATCGAGGAGATTCTCGACCCGAAACTAAACCTGGCCACCGATGAGTCATGTGACCTGGCAGTCTGGAACGGGGCACCTAGGGGTGCGGGTGTAATCCGGTGGGCCTCCGATGTGGCGCTTGGCACCATGGCATCTGGTGGTCGGTCGTCATTCCAGGTGCTCTCCATTGAATCGTACGTCCCCATGGCTTGTGGCGCCGCCATGGCAGCTGATGACCCAGATGTTCTTCAGAGCATTGGTGTTAGGGGACCTGGAATTCCACGTGTGCCTGATGCCGGTTGTTGGCATCCCGTATCGGCTGGGACTACTTCGGTCGGTTACCTCTGACTGATGTTACCTTAGGGAGCAGCAATGCCCAGAGTCGGCGCCTCCAGCACGGCCTGTAGGTCATCACAATGGAATTTAACTTGCCGTCTTGCACATATCTGGATGATGTAGTTGGTCTTCCCCAACCTTCGTACCTCTGTGTGGGGACCACTCCAGCAGGGTGCGAACCATGCGCAGAAATTGGAGTGGGCGGCCGACTGATGGTGTTCTCGCAAGTAGTCTTGTTGTGCAATTGGCAGCTCTTTCTAGGACTGTGTGATTTCTGGCAGCCAGTGTTGGACATGCCATTCCCGTCATTCCCTGGCCGGTTTGAACCTCTGCTGGTGGTTTCCTTCTCGTGTCTCCGTTTATGAGGGGCCTGCGTTCGTGGTTGGTTATGGATATACATTTTCCCCGGGTCGTGCCAGACCATGTCCGTGTAGTGATTCTGCGGGTGAGTGCCCCTTGGCTTATTTCCGTTGGTTTCTCAAGCAGAACAGTATCTTTGGGACGTGGGTGGCCGAGGTAGTGTGGTCATTACCCCACGCAAAACAAGAACTGCGCATTGAACTCCTGGTTCCTTCATTCTGTGGGATTTGCGCAGGGGTGGTACACCGCTGTTGTGTGGTGTACTGCCCGCCATTTGGTGCAGAATTCCCGCCATCGCTTTCCCCTGAACTGTGGTCCATTGTTGGAGATGATTACTTTTGGGTAAACCCAGAGGGCGAAGAAATCATTCTGTAATGCTCCCGCTACGTTTTGAAGTGTGTACTTGGGATGGGGTAGGCCTCGTACAACCTGGTGCACAAATCCGTCACCAACAATAAAAATCTCTTCCCGATTGGGGTGCGGGGATAAGGTCCCATCAGGTACAAGGAAATGGTCACTAAGGGTTTCTCTGGCATGCGGGGTTGCTGTTGAGTAATGCCATTGGCGTGGCTTGTTTTCAGGTGGTTACATGTTTCGCAGACAAATAGACAGATAGTATGATCAGCTTGGTTTGCGCGGCTCCCAGATGTCCGGCCAGGCGGCAGGCATGCGAGTGTTCCAGGACGAACATTCGTCCGTCCTCCGGGACGTACATTCGCCAGTTCCCCTCTCCTCTGTTGTACGAGTCTCCAGGTGGTTATCTAACGCGCGCCTGTTGGCCAGCTGTTCTCTGGTACACTGCGCCCAGTATTCCGCGACATCTGCAGACAGCTGTTGTGCAGCAAATCCTCGTTCTTAAATCTCATCACTTGTTAGGTCTTGGGTGGCATTACTAATGCCTACGGTGACGTGCTGTAGCCGGGCAACCAACTATTGTCCAGTGCGGGCCTGACCTACGCCCCAAAAAGGTAGTGCGGACTGCATTCTTGCTGGTCAAGCAGCACAAATGGAGAATTTTAAGGACAACTGTAATTTCTTCTCCGGATTTGCACACACAGTTTGTTACGCTTTATTTTTTCCACACGTAGTTGGGCAAGCCATTTAACATTACCTGTGCGGTCGGAGATAGTAATGTGGACGTCGTCCAGTGACTATGTTAAGAAAAGTCAGAACATTACGCAATATATACCTATTTCAAATAAAATGGGCGCTAGCTCACTGACTGAGCACGAAGTCACATTTCACAGGAAGGTGGGCCGAACGACCACGTGGCTTTATCCTCTGACACACATGGCACAATCTTATAGGAAAACATTATA
>NQII01000182.1:516423-528717 GCA_002778355.1 Clitarchus hookeri | reverse complement strand
AGAGAGAGAGAGAGAGAGAGAGAGAGAGAGAGAGAGAGAGAGAGAGAGAGAGAATATTCAGGCTCCCCAGCATGCATTAGTATTGCCTTTTACCTTATAAATGAAGGAAGCCTCGTTGAGGCATCAAATGCCATCCTGGATAAGGCAAGGGGCTGAAATACAACACTAAATGTGAACTTGCAAGTTCCAGTTAACTTAAGTAAATTGTATTGCCTAATAGTGTACACAGTAATATGTATTCAATGCAAATTAAAGCGCGCCTGACTCACAAGGCCAATCAGCGGCCGTTACTGTGCAAAAAGGCCAAGAATGGTGCAAAAATTTCCAATAGTAATTAAACCTCTGGAGTCGATAAATTCAGCTTACAGAAGGGTGCTGCGACGACGGGGAAGACTGTTGATAAACTAAATAAAAGTTCCAGTAAAATGTGTTGATCTATTGGAGTTGAGTGTTCAGAACAATGTAGGAAAGTCCCCAGCGAAGCGATGCACGCACAGCACATAAAAACCGTGGAATCAGACTGCCAGGGATATCGCGGGCCAACTGGGTCCTCGCCGAGTGCTCGCGCCATCCCGCGAGGTATATTAGTTTACTGACCTCATTAATAAACACGTAAAACATACAAACAATAGGACCCTCCAATGTTCGGGATGGACATCCATTAGCTTGAGGAGAGTTCAGAGTTCTTTCTTAGGCACTAATTTAAATACAAAACATGATTATGTGGTGCCTTGCAGTACATGTAAGAAATTTAGGTCAGTTGAGTTTTGAGGCACTATACGACTGGAACGGTCAGGTTGAAAGAAAGACTAATTATTTTCCACATCACTAATTGGCATGATTAGACACTCAATGGCACTCGGAAAATTTTATAGAACACTTCAAATACCTTTGCCTTGCTATTTTATACCTCATTTAATATGCACGTGGCATGCATTTATTCTACGATTAATTCGCAATCTCCTAAGGGTGAATTTCACGAACATTGATTCCTATCCTAATTACACAGATCCCTCTAGTGACACCACAGGCAGTCAGTTGAATAACTCGGTATCGGGTCATGAACCTTTCCCAAGTGAACGATGCATACACGCATCGAGAAGCACGATGTTCGTATTCTACGTGCTGCACTAGTGCAGCGAATGTGGGCCGATGACATGATGACATTGGCAATGCCGGAACCATGCAGGAGTGGTCCATTTCATGTCAAATGTATTTATTTCGGGTTGCTGAATCGTGTTTAATGCGAGAACACCTCTGGAAACTAAATCTTATTTTTAAAACGTTAGTAACAGGATATGTTTATGCCGAACCGCTAATGTTAACCGGAAAAAAAAAGGTAATCAAGCAGTCTCTGTATACCATTTGACGTGTTCGAGGGTAACCAAGGCTGGTAGAGTGTACGAATTGCCCGGCACCATAACTCAGTGGAGAGTTAGTGGTGTGGGTCGTTCGGTCGACAGCCCAGGTAACCCTTGAGTCCTCCATCTGTTTGTTGATGATGTTGCCAAGTACTTACTGTTACACTATTTACACCTTATGACGAGACTGTAGACCATCTCTTATGACTGAAATATACTAGTAAATTTGCGGGAGTACTGCAAGGGGTGTACTGCCCTACAATGAATAGACACACATTTAACTTTGTAAAGCAGTTTATTCGCTGTGCGTGACTACATGTGAATAATGCAAGAAAACAGACCCAGTACTTACAGCCTGCCGGTGAACTTAATGTGAAAATAAACATAGTATTATCTCAGAATATAGCATATGTGCCTAAATATTAAAATTGCCGCCATTTTGATAGTAAGCACTGAAGTTTAATGAAAGCAAAAGTTTTTTGCTGGTGACAAAGACAGAATGAAAAGATAAATATCTGGGTTTCTGGATAATGCATTATTTCTTAAAGTAAGGTTAATGACTGTACTACAATGTAAATCGAATCAGTGTTATGCTAATGTTGATATACTAATCACTGTAAATTATTTTAAAAAGTTTTACCGACTGGCGAATAAATGAAATTTACTATAATCACAATACCAGGCCTGTGGAATTCTCGGAAAATAAGTAGAAATCACATTTTCATGAGTGACATTCAGACAGTCAGTGAGGTTCCACTGATTACAATGGCTCAATTTATCTGTTTTCTAGTCAGATTTCTCTGGTTTGACTTATTTTTTAATATTTAAATCTATAGTGTTAAATAAAGCGTAACAATACTGATTTTTCCTGTAATAATTATTCATTGACTTTGATGGGTGTACAGATGCAAAATTACTATTCCTATATGGGAGTTGCAATTATTATAAAATATATTCTTTCATGTTAAAAAAACTTCTTTCGTCAAGATAACTTATGTACTATACTA
Source organism: Clitarchus hookeri (assembly GCA_002778355.1). NCBI lineage: Eukaryota > Metazoa > Arthropoda > Insecta > Phasmatodea > Phasmatidae > Clitarchus > Clitarchus hookeri. The sequence goes on along the minus strand of NQII01000182.1, from coordinate 526,349 downwards.
TTTATTATATGCGTTGTAGGGACAAACTGTACATAAAAAATGCGCATACTAAAAGGAAAGCAGAGAAGAGTAAAAGAATATGCATTGGTAGTGAAGGAATCCATATTGTGTGCTACAGTTTAGTGTAATCTTACTTAATGTGTATTGTAATCAACAATGTGATTATAAATATTTTATTATATATGTTTTGTTTATATATAGGTAATATAAAATAACATTGTCATATTTTTTAATGTTTTGCAAAGTTAACACCTGTTTCGATTTTTCTGAGTGTAACATTTCAGCATTAATTTGATTTTTTATTGCAATGCACAGCTGTGTAACTAAAAAACCTGTGAATTAGCTTTCATAAACCTAACAATTTTAATTTAAACAGAACCTTAATTTTTACATTTAAAACACTAAAATTCGTGTTTTTTTAGAAATGTTTATCAAAGATGGTCTTACTTTTATATTTGCCCATCCCCTTTTTTCTAAGTTACTAAGATGGACGTTACAAACAAATAACGAGACTATACCCACAAAAAAGACACTAAATAGGCCTATGCGTTTTACGCAAGTAAGCTGTTACTTTTATAACCTTTTCCCTAAAATGAATAGAAAGGAAACAGATTTTGATGAATAAAACAAATTCTTAAACTTTTATTGGAAATTTTCTTCGCTGTATTTAATCTCATCCCAGCTACCATATCTATATTTTCAGCTTATGTGTACAGTTCTTACAGTTTAAAAAGAAAGTGTAGACACAGCTATCGTGACGTCAGAATAATAAAAGGTATGTTAGGTACGCAAAACATGAGAAACAATAAGATAAGCAAGTTATTTTTAAAAATAATGTTTTCGATTCTAAACACTATGTTTGAGGCATCAAATATAGCGTTTAGAAACGAAGTGGAACGTGGAAATACAGGTTTGGCAGCTGGCAGTGCGGCGTTCTGCCCACCGCTGACCCGCAGCTGCTCGAGAAGTCGTGTGGTGTCGGGTAATGACTAGTGTGCTAGCTTTAGGCCTACTGTGGCCATCTGCTCGGTATCTGGCATTTTTAAAGCGAAAAAAGTATTTTGTGAATATTGAAACGTGGCTTATTATCCGGAAATATTTGTAACGTTCTTTCTCAACATTACGTTTTATTTCTAAATTATGTAGTTAAATTTATTACAGACATCAGCATGGCACGTGACAACACAGTACGCTCACTGCAGTCGCCTTCATTACAATTTTGTTAATCTTGGTAATGTAATGCCTATTCCATATTTTAATTTTCAACTTTGTATCTTAGCAATTGTAAACGTAAACACAGATAATAATAATACGTACCTCAATAAAACGTACAAATAAATCAGTTTTAATAAGTGATGTAGGCCTACTGTTGCTTTGAAGATCATGAATGTGCGATATGCGACACGTTCTTACATTTGTAATGTCACACTTCTTATTTCAGGTTCCACAAAATAATGGGAATTTTTAAGTAATCAAGTACCATATCGGTAGCTCCTCGTGGCCGATTATCCGACTGCGTTTTCACAAAGTTGCCTTCCATCTTAGTGCTGCGTGTTTGCAACATGACGGGGCCGGCCGCCGGCGTATGACTAGTGACGTCAAACCAATGAGAGAGCGTTCCGCATTCATGTGACTGTTTTAAAACTAATGTAACTTTGTCAAAACAGATTTTTATGCAACAAACGGCGCATTTTTATTTTCATACACATATACAAACGTGTTAGTATAATTTTCAACTATATTTGCGAAATTTGCATGTTGCCTATTGTTATAACATTTCACCTGCTATTTAAGGGCAATTTATATAATTTAAAAATTCATAACACAAAATTTTTTCTTGAATGATAATAAATATTGATATTTAATGTTATTTTTATATCTGCAAATTATACACTTCTCACATTTTCAAAAGTTCTTATTTACTTTTCTTTAGAAACATACCTCATGGCACACCTCTTCCGTAGATTTTTCTCATTGCTTTCCTGAGACTGTGGTTCGTTCAATTGGGAAAAAGGTGGTGGGTGGACTCTGCCCTGGGCCCCATTTAGTCGGAAGCCCCACTATGTGGAAATAACAGAAGGGTTTGGACTTCGGAATTTATGGTCGTTTAAATTACGTACAAACTAATGGTGCCTTACTTGCTAAGACCATATGTATAATACATTGCATAGGCATAGTAAAAAAATTAATGGTTAAAAATTTTTATTTAAAATTATTGTTCGATTTATTTTGCTTTCAGGTACACAGGAAAAAAAGGATATAATCTATTCACTAATTCTATGCACAAATACAAACAAAACTTAGAATTTATGAGTGATTTGGAGTGTTGATTATCATAGAGTAAAAAGTTAATTTCAACAAGATATGCGGCGACTTTGGCCAACACAACATGAAAATGCCAAGCCAGTAATCTCAATTATTTGCCACCAAAGGCAATAATGATAATTTTTTTTTTTTTTGTGTTACAGGCCAAATGCAATGAAAACTCATATTTTAGAACATGAACAACAAGCTCTATCTGAGCACCAATATATGGTGTACACATGGCGTTCGTCTGCAGTTTTCATGAGTCTCGTGTATTTTTGCTTCAGTTGAATTACCGCGCCCCAGAACGACTACTATCGCAGGCCGCATGTCGTCCGCGTATTGAGACCCACTCTACTAGGGTCGTGAGCATTGCGCCGTCAGCCACGGTTTGTGAACCGAGTGGAAAAAAAAGTGTTTGGAAGAAGCCTTTGGAGGGGGGGAGGGAGATTGTAACATCTATCAGTGTGGCTGCTTTCTCTCCTTCCTTCGTCGCTCGCTTTGCTCATGGCTGTGTTTTATACAGACACAGAGACATGACGCACTACCAAATTTTCCCGCTAGAGGTCAGGCCTCAGAGCGACACGCCACTGATCTGCGGAATCGCGCGTGCTCCATTCCTCTTAGAACTAGCACAGTACAGCTTAGGTTTGAAGTCGTCGTGAGGAAATACAATTGCGTGGCGCGCGCTATAACGCTGCTTTGCAAACACTGCGGCACTCAAGCCGTGAGGAAGTGCTACTGCTGATGCTGGGAATGTGTTACGACGAAGCCTTGCAACTGGGTCGCGCCACCTGGCATGTAGCTGTGACTTCTCGTCCTTCCATATGACAACTAATAACGTAATACGGGCTTTCTGTCAGAATGCTGGAATTTCGTAGTTAGCTGTCGTTCCTTTTTTCAATAGATATTACGAAAAATTTCTTAAATAATCGACTAAGATCAAAGTGTAGTATCTGTTCATATCAGCTTAATAATGAGGCAATTATTAGGTCTGTTAAGAGCATTTGGCTATTAAGTTTTGTCTTTTTTGGTATTCCCTCCCGAGTGGGGACTTGCTGGGGTGACAGCCCTTCAAGTCTGTGACAACGGGCCGTTGTAATGCTAATTAAGCAAGACTACTGCGTGTCTTGGCTGAGAACGCTGGGGGCACCCTAAAGTCGCTGAATGGAGAAGCACATTTTTTACAACGGATTTCGTGGTCGCCTCGCTAGGCGAGGGGGTTGCTTGGAGCTGCTGCGGGCTTGTCCCAAAGCAAACGCGGTTCCTCGCTAGTCGAGGATATCAGCATTGCCTCCGGCACCACTTAAAAATCTGTTCATATATAATGACTAATAGAAGATCATCATAACATAATTTTCCTTTATCTGTGCACAGCAATATCTTACTACAATATGATGTAATGTATGGAATTTATTCAATTAGCTCGAGTTGAAAGTTAATTTAATAAGATGGTCACGGGATTATGAATCACTATAAACATAATTGCAGTAGTTTTGTTTCAAATTACTATGTCCACTACAAACAGGGGGGATTAATTTTTAATTGATATTACTAGAATGGGTTTGTTGGGGTAAATAGTGCACAGCACAATTTTATTTACGTGGCGAGGGGATAACGAGATATTATTTCAATTGAAATACGGTTGATTTATATTGCAACGTAAGTAGTTGATAAACTACTTGCGTTGTAAGTTGGGATATTGGGCTGTAAAACAAATTGTTATTTCAACGTAATTAATTCTTTATAAGTATATAATATGACAGTATTTAAATGGCATTGCGTCTGGAAAGCTAAAAAATGTAATGGTAAAAGTATACGTGGCTGAATTGTTGTCATGATTCCTACGGAAATGAGCGAGGGCGGGCGGGTAACTTATTGAAATAAGGGGGTGGATGAAGAGTAAGTGATGCAAGGCTGCGAGGGGGTAGGGAGGATCCTAGCCTCCACCATTTGTTATGATATGATTTATGGTTCCTTATAATACCGTTAAGGAGCTAGAGGTGTGTAAAACATAACCCAGTTTAAGGTAGAACATTACAGTAAAATATGTGGGTTTATTGGACATACGATTACATGATTTAACGTTACGAACAATTTTGCTACAAACATTACATGGGAGAGCTTTATAGAAATGATAGAACGTTAGCTAATTATACTAAGGGAGCATACCACTTAAGAAGCTGATTGGAGAGTCCCCACCTTATTAATGTTGTGTAGGCTGATTCAAACGGCGGTTAACGACGGCCGGACACACACATATCCACACGACCTCGTGGTCGGATGCCCCGAACACGAAAGACGCCGTTCTTGGGGTTATGCTGTCCTATATCGGGCGCGTTGTGTGAGTTTGCGGTATTTCGGCAATCACTGCTTGTGTCCTGGATTAATGTTTGAAGGTGTGATCAGGCGGGTCGTTCAGCTAAGGCCTGATCACAGTTCATAAAAATACGTTTAGCTGAAACGGGGTTTAACAAATACGTGATGATATTTTACACTGGTCGAATAACAGTACAAAAGACAGTAAAAAGAATGGAGTCTACCGAATTTCCAACGCGTTATTTCAAATGGCGAACAGTTGTTTGTGGATAAGCTTTATTTCTCGCATTAAACCGTTTATATACCACTCTCGGTTTTTGACATGGGGTCACTGTGACCAGAACTGTTGCAAATCCAGATAAGCAAAAAATTGATCGGTTTGTTACCTCGCACACGTTTGAGAATGGCATTGAAACATTTACACGCAACCTACTGCACAAAAATAAACGCAATCAATTTTCTTTACAGAACAGCGATTCATACGGGATTTGCCCATTCTTACAGCCAATTCCTACGAAAGATTGTATATATATATAAACTATCAAATGTGTCTAAACAGTATCTCTTTTGTCCTCCATTAGATAAGATGCGTCCACATGAATAAATAAAATTTTAATGTCATATCTTGGGAAACAATATTGACCGATTCCTACCAAATTTGCCAGACAAGTAATAATGCGGCAGTTAATGTAAACTGTTATGTTTTAAGTAGTTCAAACATTTATTTTTAAAATTACGGCCATATAGCCATTTTACCTTGGTGTGCTATACCGTCGAAATCATTTAATTAATTTCAATTTCAATTTGTATGCTGGCAGTACATATAACAAACATCAAATGTGTACGTATAATGTCTCTTTTGTTCGCCATATTGCAATATATCAGCCCATGATAAATAAAAAATTTTGTCCTATCTATGGGGGAAAAAAACAAGCAGATTCCCACCAAATTTGGCAAATAAGTAGCACTACAGCAGACCATATAATTATATAAGTTCTGAGTAGGCCAAATACTTATTTTCAAAATGGCGGTTGTGTAAAATTGAAGCTCTCTTTGTCATATCTTCGAAACTACGAAATAAATTTCAACTTGAGCTCTATTTTTGTATGCTGACCACATACATTATAACTTTAGAATTGGTCTATAAAGAGTCTCATTTCACAGCCATTTTGTAAGATAGCCCCAGATGAAAATATGAAATTTTTATTTCATATCGCAAGATACAATCAACTGATTCCTACCATATTTGGGGAAGAAGATGTACTGTGGTAGGCAATATTAATTAATATTTTTAAGTATACCAGGCACTTATTTTTCAGAATGGTGGCTATAAGAACATTTTAGCTCATTATGCTATTTCTAGTAAACTATGCAACCGATTTTAACTTAATTTTGTATACGGGCAATATCTATGACAATCATCAAATGTGCTAACACACAAGCTTTTTGTCCTCCGTGTATGGAGATCGTCACAAAAAAAAACCTGATTTGTTTGCTAAATCACGAGGACCAATCAAGTGATTCCCACCAAATTTTACGCGCAAGTAAACCTACAGTAGGGTATGTGAACAAACATGTTTTAGGTGTGACAACCTTTTTTAAATAGCGTTTATATAAAAAATTTAAGTACGTATGTTACATACAATTAAAAATTTAATAAAATTCAACCTAATTTTGTACACTAACGGTATTCGTTAGAAGCTGAATTTATGCATACTGAGATCCTATTTTGCCGGTCTTTTTTTTTGCAAAATAATCCCAGTTGAGTAAATTGAACATGTCGCTGTATTTCCGGAACGATTCAGCTAATTTTCATCAAATAGTTCACCACATTAGTGATACACAAGGTCATGTAAACTTACACGATTTAAGTGGTATCAGACATTGATTTTAAAAATGGAGACCATATAAATATTTTGATACGTTTGTCATATATATTAAACAGTTTAAACAAATTCAACCAAATTGTAGTGCTGACGGTATCTATTAGAAACATTGTATACAGCATCTCTTGCTTTAGGCAACTTTGTAACATTGCACCAAACAAATAAGAAAATAAATTTTTTATTCCATTTTTCAGGAACTAACAACAGACTTCCACCAAATTCTTGACACGAAGTGGTGATACGGTAGGTTCGTGTAAAATTACGCGTTTTAAGATGTTCAGAAACTTATTTTCAAAAAGACGGCTCTGTAAATATTTCAGACTAGTAAACCTCCGGCTGTGGAACGCAAGCGTGCCGGCTCCCGCAGGGTTAGTTTCGAAGGGTTGGTGCTCGTTAATGAAGGGTCGTCGGTCTGGTCCGCCTAGTGAGAGGGCTCGTTTACGAAGCGGGTTCGTAGAGGTGGATAGTCCACGGCCCCATCAAGGTGACACGTACGGATTCAACTCCGTGCTCTGCTGTTGGCAGGTGAGGTGGAACCACCCTCGGGTAGGAGAACATCCACCCACTGCGATTGGAAAGGGCGTGATCTCTTTCTATTGACAGCACTCAACTGATGTCAATTAGAGATCTGACCAAGCTCAAAATAATTGGAGAAGTAAGACTGGTGAAGAGTGCACACACATCGAAGGACTGATGTGACAGAATAAACAGCCCGTGTGGCCTTAAGATCAGCCAGAATGTAAGAAAGACCTGAGGTGCGCTCTTCTATGATAAATCGCTCAGAAAGTTGTCTCCCGTTAAACCGTAACGGTCTCAGGCACGGGAAGAGACGATATGGTTACAAACTGCTGCATTAAAGCAGAAAACATGTAAACCTCCGAAGTTGATGCTCCAAATTCTACCTCCGTAGTGCAGTTGATTGCAGGCTAGCTTATGGTACGATGTTTTCTGGGTTAGAGTCCTGGCTAAGTCACGTATGTATTTGTAACTGTCTCACTACTGTTGCATGCGTTTCTGATGTCATATCCAATGACATTGCTGTTAACGAGACTTCAAGGCCTACCTAACTTTAAGCTTTTGACATTTAAGCTTTTCCATGCAGGGAAAGTAGGCTCATTAGTTATTGCAGTAAATTCTAGTTTNACCCATCTTTGCTTTTAAGAACGTTTTAATTGAAAATTAGCATTATGTTGAATTTCGAAGTTAGGGCCAGCAGTGACTAGCAGTTATTTTTAATTTTTAAAGTTGAGTAAATTATTTTACCCGAGAAAAGACCATGTCATTCAAGTGTCATAGAAGGGGGGCTATGTAATATTTACCGAGTTAAGAAGAGGGCCTGTGTTAGTTTCCCATGCATAATTTCATAATATTTAGCTCGCAGAATCCGCGACTTTTACGATGCATAGTTGCTTCGAACTGTGTTCAGCACAGAGGCCCGTGAGCTTAGAACAAGGGAAAGAACAGAAGCCAAGAAGATCGTCCAATATCGAACCGGCGAGTTCTACCGTTTCTGCAAGAGAATTTCGATGAGTTTGCTACATTTCCCGTTATTTAACGGCGTGTAAGTTCCTGCCACAAGTAAGTGGTTACGTACATGTACTTTATTTAGTTTCACGAGCAGAGAATGTTATTTCTTCTTATACTCAGTTATTTCTTGTTATGGTATTGTTTTGAGTGCCATGTTCTATGATTTGGGCCTCTGTTTGAAAATGGATACAAGTCTTTCCAAAGTGTTGTATCATAAAGTCTTATATCATCTTTCAGATACTGCACTGAACAGTATAGGTATTATAAGAAACATTAAAAGGGAATAACATTTCCGTTTGTGATGCTGTCGATGAATGATGCCCTCGGAATTAGCGATCCAGTTCGGTCATATTCGGTGTCGACACTTTGAGTAGAGCAGTGACGCCAAAACAGATATCGTAAATGCTGTTCACAATAAAGCGAGTGCTTTTGAATTGAAATCAACCTCTGAAAAATGTCACTGCCTCAACCTGCGTGTAGTTTACCGGGCACAATGAGTGGCACGCACTCAGCGAGGTTGGCAACCCCGGAGGGAAAGAAGTTGAATGCCTTGACGTCGAATTTAAAGTGTCAAGTTAACATTTGTGAATACTAAAACTTTTTCTTTCGTTTCCTGTTTTTTTTTAAATACCTTATATGTAATGATGAGCAAATTTCTAAAATATTTACTTTCTTATCATTTCGCAGTTACAGTAGACTGACGCATTAATAATGTGATGTGGCATATGGCAACACACAAATGCCGTGTTCGAGACCGCTCGGAGAACACTATTTAGCTTACTCTTAAAGAGAGGCCCAGTTTAGGCCCTAAATATTTAAAAATGTATGGTCGAGATATGCGGAGCTGGAGAATCCTGAATAACCCAAACACCTCCGCAGACGTCTGCCATTGTTTACGTTTTATTTCATACCTTTTATAAAGCAAATAATGAAAATCCAAACGTAACGATGAATCATAAGTGCGTAATACTGTTGGCTTTACAATTTTCTTTGTTGTGGAAATTATATTTAAAACTGTCATTAGAAAAAATCATGACCTGTTTAAAAAAAAAACATTTAATGGAGGTTTTGCTTACGGGAGCGAGTAAATAAAAGACTTTATAATTTTTACAAAGAAAGCATTTGTGATTTTCTTTTTTTCTTTTCGTTGCCTAAGAAACAAAGAAACATCGAAACATTCAGTAATGCAGTTCCTTAACTGAACAACAGGAGCGCTGCTCACTGTAGTTCTAATACCAACACCCTAATTTTCTAATATCCTAAATTACCAAAACAACGAATTCGGACACGGCTAACGAGACTACAAGTAGATCTTAGGCAGGTATTAAAATAATGCTGAGTTTACGTGAACCACGCAGAGGCGACGGTAGGTGTTCAGTATTAAGTGGGTCAAGGTCCAAGATAAAAATTTTTTTTATTTTTAATCAAAAACAACTCTAGCAAGTGTCGCAATGTCGCAGAAAAGTTCATACTAACTTATTGAGGCTTATTCAAAATGTATGTAATACATACGCGCTTTTCATTTTATTTTAACGTGATAACTGATGTCGTTTGTAAACAAATGTAGGATCAAATAAATTCTGGAAATATATCACCGTTCTACTAGAAACATGTTTGAAAATAATACTAAAATTTTCTTTATGTGCGGTATTGATTTAACAACAGTAGTTTGTAATTTTAGTGTGGGTTTATTATTTCGTCTGAGAAACTGTGCGTTGCGGCAGATTATTAGGGGGTTATGTAACCCCCTCTGACACAATGGTTCCGCCGCCTACGGAACGACGTATAGCACGGAAGGGGGGTGGGAGGGGCCACGCCGCTCCGATACGAGCGGGCGGCCGCGAGCCTGATGATGGTTGTCACTGGTCTTGCAGGGGTAAGGGCGCTCCC
>NQII01000182.1:452912-516373 GCA_002778355.1 Clitarchus hookeri | reverse complement strand
CCGCAAGAGTTGGCGGGAGCCAGGTCGGGAATAGATTTGCCGCCCGCGGCGAGATAGACGGCAGGCAGGTGCCGACCTCGCAGTTGGACCAACATGGCGCCGCTCTCTCAGCTGGCAGTTGTACTGCTGCTGGCACTTCTCAACCCCGGTAAGCGCCTGTGTGAGCCGCGCGCAGGGCGAGATGCACGATTCGCTCAGCGCCACTTTCTACTCGATATTACCATCCCCTACGTCTTGACATTTTCCATGTTTTTACTCAATGCATCATGTAAATATGTAATACGTTAACCTATAACTATGTTATCATTACAAAAGGTGTTGTATATGTGTGTGTGTCTATATANTCTGGTGTTGCAGTCCGTTTTTAGATATGCGAGATGCGAGACACGTTTTGGTTATTGCTGAAGGTAATTAATATAATCGTAATAAATGTAGACAAAAAAATTGAAATTTTTACTTAGATATTTTTAGTGCTGCCACACTTGGCGTTGAGAAATTCCCTAAAAATAATTACCTAGAGTTCAGGAGCGAAGTGTTTTTTTTTTCGGCATATTCCTTAATTTTTATAGTATTCTACATAAATAAACTGCATACAATTTCTGGAACAAGGTTGAGTTCTTGTGATGGGAGGGGGAGGGGAAACATTTCCCCCTCCTTTCCTTGTAGCCGCCATGGGCTCCCGCGTGTGTTCATATGTCAGCTGCGCGCAGGTGGACTTGTACGCAGTCCTGCGGAACTGCGTGGAATTACGTTAAAGATGTGGAATTTATATTGGTGCCAGGATTTTTATGTGGAACGAATAACTCAGTGGATTTTGTGTGGAATGCCTGCCTCCAACTGAAATTTTACAAAAAACTAACTTTATCGCGCAATGTAGGGCCTACTCATGGTTCTCTTAAATATGAATTGAATTCGTCAGTCTTTATATCCTTGCATTCCCAGGACGTTTTATTTAAGAAATTTGTCGCTCGTACATCGCACAACGTTGGCAACATACTCAAACTATGTTCTCAAACGGGCAAAATTAAACTCTCAGAAAATTGGCGTGGGCTGCAGAAAGGCGTGTAATTGCCCGTAGTAAAATTTTCGTGATATGTAATTGTGCGTGGTTATGTGCAACGTTGCATGCTAGAGTTGTGTGGAATTCTCTTGTGGAATCTGTGGATTTCGGGGCGGTTGATCTGGCAACACTGCCTGTGCGCGTGTTTGCGTCTAGGCTCACGATCGCCACCGCACGCCGGTGATGAGATAGGTAACGCACTCGACTCGCACTCCACAGCACATTCTTCACACTTTTTCAATTAAACCTTTGAAAAATCACCCCATGTACGATGTGTTTAGTTATTTCCTAAATATGCAATGTTGTATGATCCTAAATATACCGTTTCATACCTCTGTTAAAATGAAAGTATCTTATTTTTAGTAAACGTTTTACCTGTATTTTATTTATAACCTATAATATTTCATTTACAATAAATATGAATAAAAACAGTGAGAAAGCATGTGTGTTGGTAGCGCCTAGTCAGAAATAGTTCTCGTGCAAAATATTATTACAACTGAGCGCGCACGAATTCGGTGCGTTGTCCTTTGGTGTAATATTATAGACTTAGTTAAGCTTAGTTTGCACGAGGCGGAGGAATATCCTGGAAGTAGAACTTTAGCAGGGCTTCAGAAAAGTGTGAAGTAACCATGAATGGATACTTCCAACTTGTCTGAAGCCCTGCTTTAGGTTCTACTTCCAAGATATCCCTCCGCCTCGCGCAACCAAAACTTAGCCGAGTCTAGAAAATTACACCAAAGGGACAACGCACAGCATTCGAGCGCACTCGGGGAGTAATAATATTTTGCGAAAGAACTGTTTTTTTACTGGGCATTACCAACACACGTATGTTCTCCCTGTTTCTATTCATATTAATTATAAATGCAATTTTATAAATTGCAGATGAAATACAACAAAGTTCTATTTCACCAAAGATAAGGTATATAAACGTTATATAAGACGCTGGAACTAGATGACATAAGCAGGAAACAACAAAGCGCGACGTCACACACGAGATGATTTTTCGAAGGTTTGATTCAAAAACAGTGAATAAACCGCGAATAGACTATATCCCCAGTGCGGTCGCCCAGAGTTCTGTTTCCCACCGTTTCCCTAAACAACTTGGGGCTGATGCTGAAATGGTTCCCTAACTACACTCAGTGCCGGATTTAGACTTGATAAGGCCGTAAGCTGTTTGAGATATGGGGCCCTTTATAAGCCCAGATATTATATGTCAGTGCCAAATGTGATTTTCGGATACCTAGAGGGTTAAACTGAAATACAATTAAGAAGTACATAGATAGTGAAATAATAAATATTTAACTTAAAATTTAAGTATATATGACAATTGCTCACTCGGACAATTTTTTTGGGGCCCCCAAGAAAGTGGGGGCCCTAAGATATAGCTTGTGTATGTAGCTTATACGTAAATCCTGCACTGACTACACTCCTTAAAACAAAAATTACCCACCGCCTGTAATTGTTTGCACATGAAATATGTCCGCTGCCACTATAGGCACATTACAAAAGGACATGCATGAAGTCTGGCATGGAGTTTTGTACAGGCAGTTTGTATTTTCATCCCATAATTTCTCTTGTGCCGTGAGAAACCTTATTCGCGGTTTCTTCACACTTTCTGAATCCAGCCTTTGAAAAATTACCCCACGTTTGTCTTTTTTCTCTCTCTTAATATTCCATTTATCACAGGCGTTTTATACTTCTGTTAACGTAAAGGCACCTTATTTTTGGTTAAATGGAACATTTAGTTATATTATATCTGTAAATTTCAGTATTTTGTTTTTAAGTAATGTGGATTAAAACAATGAGATTACAGGTGTGTTCGTAATGCCGAGTATGTGATTTTGGTGTAATTTTCTAGACTTGGTTAAGCTTTGTTTGCTCTCAAGACATCGGTGTTAAAGAACCGCCCAAATCTCTCTACTCCGTTCCACTCCGCGGAGGAATATCCTGGAAGTAGATACGTAATAGCTGTAAATAGCATGACGACACTGGGATAATATTGACATGCCAATTAACTTATTTATTCACGCAAAACCCTGTTACAAGATACATTTGATATAAAGTGCAGTCTAAAGCCCGGCGCACACGAGACGGATTTTTCCTGCGAGTTTTACTAAGATATGCAGAGAGCTGTGTAACTTGGTTACGTTCGGGATTCGTCACTGGTTTTGCAGTTTCCTTGCCAGATATTCTATTAACTAGTAACGCCAGCGGCCCATGACATTTTTTGAAAGCTGGCAAAAATAATAAACAACGAACTCTGAACGGCGAAGAAAGATTGCTGTAATTACACTTATTTCAGTTTTGGATCATGAAAATAAAAAAATTCTGACGAAATAAGACAAGAGGACGGTTAGCCTGAAAGAACGAAAACAGGAGCGTACCTACACAGATAACCTCAAAACTGTATGCATCTATTAACACCTTCCCATGTCCATAGATTAAAGAAAATACCAAAGACTAAAGATAACGTAGACAGCTTATTTGTCTTCTGCATATGTACCCCAAAAGAAACACAGTTGTCATGTTGCATGGTCAACAATTATAAACGTGTTTGTTTATATCTTAATTTTTAAATGACAAGCGCTTTTACATGAACAAAATACTTTTGCCAATTTGAATTTAATCAAACCTCATTACAAATCAGTTAGAGGAAGTATACAAACATCTCGAAGCTATACTATCCTAAAAAGTGTTCTAACCTCAAATCCAATCCACGCCGTTTTTGCTCGACGTGATAGCGAGAAAGCGGTTCACTTTTGGGACACGGAGACAGGTTGTGCGCAGCCTGCGAGCTCTCTCTACCTCATCTTTAGTGTATGGAAAATGCCACGAAAAAATCACGTTGCCATGTAAATAATGACGCGCCACACGTTTCCTTGCTCTCGTTGGCAGAGATCGGGAATTATCAAAGAAACACGTATAGAAAATAGCACCATTCAAATCACCAACAAATAGCAGACTAGCCAGCAAAACTGCACGTAGGCATCGATGTTAGCAGTGGGCGAGTACGCCCAGCGGTGAGCAAGACTCCATGCATGCTATACCGTAAGGAAAATCGTTCCGTGTGGGGCGGCCTTTAGTTAAAATACTGCAACTTTCTATAGCTGCTTCTGTGGATACATGGAGCCATCTTGTAGACATGGATAACTCTTCGTCGCGTGGCAAGCCATTGTCTTGTATTTCGCGTACTGGATCAAGCTGTGGCAGATAGGCGCGGCGTTCATCTCACGATTGCGGCTTCACGCTATCCCGTTCTTCTTCCTCCTCGTTCCTCCGCCACACTTAAGGCCCCCGCCTACCTGAAACTAGTGGCGGTAAGGGTCACACTGTTACGCGCATCAAACACGCCGTCGCCACTAAGCGCACGGTTCGGTTCTGGCGTGCAGTGTTCTCGTCATGATGCGTCTGCTTATAGGAATTGAAGCGGTGAACCTATCATTTTATTGATGACAAATCTGTAGCAAGGATCAATGCAGGACCCTTGAGTATTTCTGGGTATATCTGAAGAGTACGTCTTGAGGTACATCTCTTTGAAAAAAAAACACTTTTTAGGTAAGCTGGAGTGCTCTGGAAAAGTGTTTTTTATTACCCGTGACGTCTTGAAAAGCACTCAAAAAACCTCGTCTGAAGTGTGTGTTCTTATCGTAGATCAACACATTGGATGCACATTTAATATTCTCGTTGGGGGAAACGTGTGTTTTTAAAACATACTGCAACACTGTTCGAATGTTATGTAGACGGGAGCCTTAAATACCTCTCAAAGCTCTCGTTTTATGTATATTGTCAAATCGAAATACATCCTATGAGAAAGATAATATATTTAATATATATTATTTATTTATAGTAATAATAATTGTTTACTTTCTACGCACTAGGGCAAATCAGATGAAGCATGTTTTGTAGCTAACTGACCACTTTTTGAATCAACCTGTAAAAAAATTCGCGCCCCAGCTGCGTGTATTTTAACGTTATCGCTGAAATACTTGCTGCCAATAAAGGTGGCAACGATTTAGGGAAAGCATAGTTCCGCCACATACGGTATAAACGGTTCACTGTAAACTGAGCCCTTTTGAAAGGCCTTCTTGAGAAAATAATGCGCAGAAGTGGAAAACGCGTCGGGCTAGTAGGGAGAGTCCATTGCCGCTGCACTAAGAAGGGGGGGGGGGATTGTTCAGTTGAGTAGCTACAGCTTCCGAGTGACGTCGGCCGAGAGCTGCTCCGCGTATGAATACTACCTGTCGAAAAAACATAAGTCGCGTAGCGCGGTAGTAGAGAGCGATGTTGTCAGTTTGGTGTGTACATCGCCAGCAGTGTCACGTGGTTTCCCTCCCTCCAGCTGCAGGAGC
The DNA here is from genome assembly GCA_002778355.1 of Clitarchus hookeri. NCBI lineage: Eukaryota > Metazoa > Arthropoda > Insecta > Phasmatodea > Phasmatidae > Clitarchus > Clitarchus hookeri. The sequence goes on along the minus strand of NQII01000182.1, from coordinate 510,964 downwards.
TCTGGAGGGCCCTCCCCTACCTTCCCTCCCACAAAACTGCGCCGAGATTGTTTTCTCATTTGAACTTCACTTCATTTTAATCCCGAAAAGATTTAAAATAAAAATCGCTTGAAATCTTTTACAATCAGTACACACATAACAGTGCACATTAAGACTTCATCACACCGCGTCACATCGAGGTAGCACCGTCTACTTGTCTTGCTGGGAAAGGTCAGCTGCCCTGAATTATCTTTTAATGTTTTCGGTTCCTCGTCTTAACGTCGTTTAAAAGTATGACGTTTCAGTTTGTGGATACCAAATTAATTTTGTTCAGTTTTGGTTTTTTTTTAAAAGCACTTAGCATGTTAGTAACGTATTTACTTTCCCCAAAAATGTCACACTTAGAGCGGGTATACATTAGCAAGTTTTTTGGGCGCCAGTGACGTGCAAACTGAACTGTCAAGCAAGTCAAGTTTTGACCACAGTTCAAATTTTCGTGAAAACAGCGCGCCAGTTTGACGGTAATTGGAGTGGAGTTGAGTTGAGTTATTTGGGCGGATCATAACAACGAGGTCTTGAAAGCCGATGAGGGTGAAATGAGGCGATAATGGNCGGAATGCAAGGGGGGGGGGTGCGGGAGATCCCTAGCGTAATCTTCCAGCACGATTCCCACTTGCGAAAATCCGTGGAGTGGCCCGGCCGGGGATTGAACCTGGTTCACCTTTGTGGGAGGCGAGCAGTCTAGCCGCTCAGCCACCGCGGCCCCTAGTCGCAGTGGAGGCAGGTGCGAGGAGATGTCTCATTTCATCCCGAAAATTCGCAGGGCAATACGCCTTGTTATTCGAGGTATTTGCTGAAGAACTATGTAAAGAGGGTCAGCCGATAAGGAAGAGGACGCGTTGAGTGAGAAAATGGATAGCAAAGAGGTAACCTGAAGGTGGTTCCAATCTTCTGAAGAAGTTAGAGTTGAAGACGAAGGCGTTCTCATGGTTAGGTAATGTCAGTACAAACTTCAAAACGAAGACCCACTTTTACGAGTTTAATTAAGTAATATGAAATAAGAAGATATTACCACAAAACTAAAATTTTTAAAATAAAATTCTAATTACAGCAAGCATTGTTTCTTTAACCTTTACTGGGGCAGCGGTGGCGTAGTGGCCAGGGCGCTCGCCTCCCACCACGGCGATCTGGGCTCGATCCCCGGCGGGCTCACTCCCGGATTTTCGCATGTGGGAATCGTGCTGGACGATGCCGCTTGCTGGCGGGCTTTCTCTGGGTACTCCCGCTTCCCCCGCCCTTGTATTCCAGCGCCGCTCCATTCTAGGGTTTCACTTCTGTCATGCTCGGGGATGCCTACGGGTCCCAGCTGGAAACACCGTCACTCGGAGTGTTGCCTTGCCCTGGGTGCACCCCCACACGCCATTATTATTATTTAACCTTTACTGTAGTATAAAGCAAGATTTCTCTATTATGAATAGGACATTCTTTAAAGAAAACGCTAGTGTTAGTAAATTACAATCTGATAACTTGATATATATTGGCGCCAATGAAATTTCTTGGTCGTTTAACAAGACTGTCTTGTGAAAACACGAAATCGGCAGGATTCTTCTTTATCGAACTAAGGACATGATGCAACAAGGGGTCCATCTGCACCCTCCCTGCGTACGCGCGTGTTTGAAGATCCGGAGAGATATTGAAATCGTTTTAAGGATGGCCGGTGACACTCGAGTGAACTTGCGCACGCAAGCCAAGACGTGGCCGGCATTCCAGCCGGGTTTACACGTGCAGACGCAACTGGCGTGCGTGCGGACTGCAGTTTGTTCCGGTAAAGCTGGACGTGTCGAATACCTTGTCGGCACGCTGCAAAGTCCTACGTTTGCACGTGCAAACACACGTTTACACATGCAAGTCCTGTGAAACACTGGCGCCAGCTGCTGTTGACGCCAACTAAACTTGATAGTGTAAGCTCCGTTGTACCCGTTGTGGGCGCATGAATGAAGTGATCAGATGGTAGTTTAATATATGTACACTAAAGCGTTTTCATTGAAAGAATGGAAAATAATTATTTGAGTCTGTTCTGTTAACAATAGAGAAATCTTGCTTTATACTAAAGTAAAGGTTAAAGGAAGAATATTTGCTGTAATTAAAATTTATATTTGTAAATTTTATTTTTTACGGCGTTATCGTTTTATTACACAGCCAAAAAAAAAAGTGTTTCACCTTCTTCGGTTACAGTAAATAAATACTGCTTTATATTAAATGGAATGTTAAAGCATTATTAAATGTTTCTGTTGTATGTTATTGTGTTGGACAATATTCCACGATGGTTATTATATTTCTAAAGGTCGAATTTATGAACACGCATACAGATGTTTGGAACCCGCAATTATTGTTTGTAAACTGTCGAACCGTTCAAATGTGCAAGCTTTTCAATACCATTTACGAATAGATCATACAAGAATTTTGTTCGTAGCAAAGCTATTTTGGCAGTGACTCGTTTTTAAACAAAAGCAACGTCCACCACGTTTCCTACATGATAAACTCGGTGGTGGATCCGCAGGAATAGCTTATATTTTGGCCGATGAGGATGAAGTGAGGTGAGTATGGAGCACCACCGGACTGGAAAACGGGGGCGGGGGAAACGGGAGATCCCCGAGAAAACCCGTTGACTAACGGCATCGCCCGGCGCGATTCCCACGTGTGAAGAACCTGGAGCGACCCCGCCGGGGTATGAGGCCCGGTTCGCCTTGGTGGGAGACGAGTGCTCTAGCCACTGAGCCAACCGCGGCCCCACGTAGCATTGGCATACGTGAAGGTGGGCGATCGGGGTGATCGCTTCCGGGAGAACCTGATATTGTGGATGATTTATCGCAATACGATGTTGTCGGTTTGGAAAAATAACTTCCGTGCCTCTCTGGTCTTGCGTAAGGAAAAATATTTACAAAATAATGATGCAATTGAAATGTCGATAATTTAAATTAGGTGCCAGCTAAATAAAGTGTTCAAGTTTCCCAATTATATTTTCACGCATATTCGCACATTTTAGCTCAAAAGTAAACGTCAGAGGAACACAAATTCTTTTGCTAAGTTTTAACTTCTGAAATTAAACATTTCTCGTGGGAGAAATTTCCAGACCCCCACATTATAGGTGGCCATTGGTGAGTGTAATTTTGAACGCACACCCCACCCGCAATTTCCATTGGCAGCCTACGAAAATGTGTGCGCGTGCAGGACCGGGCGCAGAGTGACAGACGAGGGGGCTGTGTTGGCAGGCGAGGGGGCGCTCAAGTGCCACGAGTCGACGTGCCTGGACGAGGAGTCCCTGACGGCGTGCGCCTTCGACAACGGCACCGTGCTCAAGGAGTGCGACGTCGAGGTGTTCCGCGAGGCGTCCCGTAGGATGAACCGCCCGCTTCACCGCATCATCACCAACCTGCCCATGACCTGCATCAAGATCGAGGAGGAAGGTACGGTACATTCCCCTTACTTACAAAGTTCCCGGTGGAACCGGCGCTTTCCTCACCTCCTGCTGGCCGATACCTATTAAGAGGTCACACCACCAGCGCTTCTTTCTACTGTACGTCAACTCCCGCAAACGAAAAGCTAGATCGGCTCTTTCGTTTCGCAGGGCGCCACCGGGGAACTTTGAATTTTGAGTCCGTCATACTGGTCCGAAAAGAATTTAAAAACACAAAAACTAAATACTTGTATTGGCATTTACACACTACCGCGCCCACGCTTGTCCTTCTGTCACGGGTAAAAGTTAAGCATGACGGTATCCCCTTAGCACTTTCTCGGCCCAATGCACCCGGGCTGTGTCGGACTTAGATTTGAGGAACATCTGGTATCCAGGATTGTTTCCCGCCTCCTCGCCACCGGACGCAAAGAGCGTTGTTCTAACCACACTGCAGTCGTTCGATACAGTGCAGTCTCATTCGTACATTAAATACACTCGTTCAACTACCATTCTCAGGCCTTGCGTCTTACATCCATTGTCCAATTCTCATTCCGTGGCCATCGCTGGGGTCGTTATCGTTGGGTTTGTTTCCTTGAACAAAACAGAGTTTTATCCTGGAAAGGTCGCATTCGGGTAACGTCGAAATGGGTGTTTGGTCAAGGTGCCATCCGAGGAGAAGGATTAATACCTGACCACAGTGTACCCCGTGAAGGGCTTACTGTAGTCAAAGGTAAGCCTCCTGTATGTGCGGGCAGCATCCTTATAGATCGAGGACGGGTCGAAAACTTCCCCCCTTCTCCAGAAGCACTCCTTGAGCAAGCTCAGAAGTGCCTCCTTGTTCGTCGGCAGACCCACCTGGGCGACGGTGAGCCTGTCGACGCACTCCATGTGGGGGAAGAGGATCTTCTCTCCCCCATCCATCGATCTAACCAGGATGGCTACTGCTGCCATCAGGATTTTTGGATCTTCCAGTCTTGACATCTGGGCTCCTCGTACGACTTCGTTGTAGCGTTCCCATGGTTCTTTCGGGTGGGCTCCCAAGGGCCAGGCTTGAACTGAGGCATCAATAGTATTCCTATTTGATGACCAGTCTATGGTGAAAATTCTTTATGTTGGAGGCACCGTCTCGTTTCGCCTTACCTGGGCTCTGGGAAGAGAGACTTTCCTTTCTGCTCTTTCCTGATTAACTTCATCCTCGTCTCTCTCCTAACTCTCCCTTAGTTTTCTGAGAGTGTTGACCGCTCTTCTCCTTTGGTCCCTTAGGAGTTTGCCCATGTTGCGAGCAAGAATGAGCAACTCCCTCCCTTACATACAATACTAGGTTCCAGGTACAAGGCCATCCATCATTTGGACTCTCTGGATTTGTCTCATCCGGTGTTGTCTTAGCCGGGGTTGAGTCTTCTGTGTCAGCCAATTGCAGGAATGACCCAGTCCATCTTGGCACCTGTGCCTGCTGCACAATAGGTGCGGTCGCCTTCGGTTTTTCCTTCTGTTTAGCTGGTGTTGGGGGCGTGGGAGGTTGATCCGCTTCTGGTTCTGTTAAGATCACTGTTGAGAACGTTTGTTGTTGACTTTCACCCATTTTGGTTTTCATTTGTCTCCGGATCATCACCGCCCACACCCAGCGTCTGATTTAAGCTCTGACTTAACCACCACACGTCGAATTCTTCGTTTCGTTTCCCTGCCTCCTTTAGGATTTCCAGCACACGAGGTGCCAGAATCCTGTCGGAGAGCATTTCCTAGAGGTCGATCTGTCCGTGACTATCCTCAAAAGAGGTCCGAAGATCCTCCATTTTTGGACAGTCATGAAGGAGGTGCACAGAGGTGTCAGGCACTCCACACACCACACAGTCAGGCTCCTGCACCAAGGCAATTGATGACAGCTTCATCTTGAAGTTCCCATGTCCAGCCAGGAACTGCGCACAATAGTAGCCTATTGAAAGCCACCTCATACGCAGCCGCAACCGGACGTCGGGAAAGATCTCGTGAGTTAGCCTTCCCTTCTCATAGTTGTCCCATCTCTCTTTCCATTGGTTCATTGTCTGTTCTTTTGATGCTCTCGTTTCCTCTGGGAGAAACGAGTCCACCCATTTCCTTCTACTTACCTCACCTCTCTCTCTCGTATGAGGTCTAATAGGATCTCTGCAGCTAATACTTGTAAGACGTCGTTCGAAACTGCCATGTAGGCCTTGGTGGTGGCAAGTAACTCAGCACACTGCGCACTTATAACTTTCCTTTTGGTGCGAACTTTTTCCACCTCCAGGTACCATACGCCCGCAGCATACGTCACCACTGCCAGGAAGACTGAGCGGTACATCAACTTCAACGTGTGTTAGCCAAGTCTCCAGTTGGCAGGTGCCACAGCTCTCAATCGTTGAAACATTACAACAGCCTTGTTCACCGCATAGCGAACATGTCCATGGAATGCAAGACGTGTCTGTAGAATTACTCCTAAGTATTTCATTTCTTGGACGAGTTTTACAACTCGTCCTTCGAAACGAATCACTGGCCTTCTCTGGAGGTTTCCTTTCAGAATTATTCCGTTCATTTTTTCCACCGAGAATTTCCATTTGAAATTCCCTGCCCAGGTAGATATTGCATCCAGGGCACTCTCCGTTTTCTCCTCCAGTTCTCGCCGTGTCCATGCTGGTATCAGCAGGAGTCCATCGTACGCATAACCATAGATCACGCAGCCATCCGCGAGGGTCAGTCGCAGCAGTCCTTCGAATACGATGTTCCAGAGTATCGGGCCAAGAGCAGATCCCTACGGACAACCTTTACTGAGCACCTTTACTTCTCTGTGTTCCTCGAGTCTGAGTTCACAGGTTCTTCCATTCAGGAAATCTTTCATAAATCCGTGCAGGTTCCTTGGGCATTCCTACAAGCGTAATTTGCGGCCACCGCGCTTTGTCAAACGCCCCCGAGATATCCAATGAGATTGCTAGGACGTACTTCGGTTCGTACTGTTCTACCTGGTTAACCATGTCGATAATGGCCTTTTCAGTACTTTTCCCTTTTATAAATCCATGCTGTCTTGCGTGGATTCCTTGGACAGCGTCCAGGTACTCCATGAGTCGCCTGTTCCCCAGGCGCTCCAAGACTTTCCCCATTACAGATAGCAGTGTAATGGGGTGGTATGATTTGGCCTTTCTCGGGTTCTTCCCAGCGCCTTTAAATATGACCTTTAAAAATCCTCTTTTCCAACACTCGGGAAATACTCCCGCCTCCAGACAATGGTTAAAGAGGTCCAGCATCTCGGTTCTTATTCTTGGATATGCTCGGAGGATCATTTCCCCTGTCAGGCCATCCATACCTGGGGCTTTCTTGAGTTTAATCCTGCGGAGTATCAAGTTCAAATCCTCCAGAGAGAAAGGTGCCGTGTCCTCTGTTCTGACCTCCAACTCTGCATTTTCCCTTACTTCCTTGTGGTAGTTATTCTCCCATATCTGAGAATCGTCAGACAACAGGTGGCGTTTTCCTCGAAGGACTGCAGCAATGTTCCATCACGTTCGAGAGCTAGAAGCTCCTCATTGCTTCGGAGTTTTCCTGACACCATCCGGTAGACCAGGCCCCATGGGTCCTCATTTCCCCTTTCTGTCACAAGCGTTCTGCTTGCCTACTTACAGCTTTCCTCGAGCCCTGATGGCGACTCGGCGGTTACACTGCCCGCCTCCCGACAAGGTGAACCGGGTTCGATTCCCGGCCGAGTGCTTCCCGGATTTTCTCAAGTGGTAGTCGTGCCGGGCGATGCCGCTGGCCGGCGGGTTCTCTCGGGGATCCCCCCACCCACTGCATTTGCATTCCGGCGCTGCTCCATACTCACCTCATTTCACCCTCGTCGACTCTCAAGACCTCGTTGTTAAGAGCAGCCCAAATCTCTCAATTCAACTCAAAACTTGATAAATCACAATACGTTGTTCATGGTTAATATAGGCTGTTTACGGTAAAGTGAGCACTTTTGAAATTACCAGTGGAAAAAAATTACTGCCTGTAACTGCTACAGATGGCACTGGCATGCTGGATCCAGGTTTAGTTTCCACCGAAGAATTTAAAATAGTCCTAACACTCGGCGTCGTATTGCGAGCGTGGTGATTAAATTCATGCCCAGTGAGGTTGGTGTTTATTCTCTTATTCACATTGCAGTAACAATTGACATATAAGTAATGCATTTATACATAGTTTTCGCGGTTTATTCTAACTTTTTGAATCAAACCTTTGAAAAATCCTGCAATGTATGACTTGCTTGGTTTTTTCCTGAATATATCCTATATTACAAGTATTTTATACGTGTGTTAATATAAAAGTACTTAATTTTTTGTTAAATTGTATTTTTACTTACATTATATCCATAAATTATAATATAACGTTTGTAATTAATGTCAATAAAACAGTGATAAGGTAGGTGAGTTGGTAATGCGTAGTAAGAAATTGTTCTCAGGTAAAATATGCGGTGCGTGGTCTTTTGGTGTAAGTTTCCATACTCGGTTAAGCTTCGTTTGCACGAGGAGGAAAAATATCCTGGAAGTGGAACTTCAGCAGGGCTTCAGAACCGTTGGAAGTAACCGTGAATGGACCATACCTAACAATTAAATTATTTAACTTGGACAGCGTGTGAATACTGAATAATGTGACCAGGCCCACGACAATGTTGAATATACGCATGGTGGAAGGGTACAGTGTAATCAGAGAAGTAGATCCCAAGAAGGGCTTTCAATATTGCTCAGTTTACCGTGAACAGTCCAAAGGCAATTCCGAAATCAACCTTTCAAAAATGTTACTTCTCTCACTCGCATGACGTGCGCACAGGCTGGAAAGCGCCTAGTTAAGTTGGTAATGACTGGGAGTAAATAGTTGTATGGCTTAATGTTGGATTAAAAGTATTTTGTAACAATTCTTGAATACTGAAATTATTGGAGTTATACTTATTTTGGCGCGATGAGGGTAAACGCTTAGTGTGCAACGGAAGTTGCGCGCGCACAGTGTAACGAAATTCGACAGTGAACACTGCAATCAAGCAGATAATAAATACATGCAACCAATATTTGAGGTTATGCGCGTATCAAATTTTACTTTAGTCACGCCGAAGAAGTATAACTTCTAACGCGCGTACATAAGTACACGCACCTCCATATATATTTTTTTTTTCGCTTTCTGTTTTTTTTTTTTGTGTGTGTGAGTGTAAGAATTAGCAACTTTTTACAATATTTACCTTTTTGTTAGTTTCGTATTTTTACTTGACCGAAGCATGAATAAAGTAATGAGGCCCATGGGAATGTTATTTTTATATGTGGTGTAAAAATACACAACGTGCATACAAGTAGATTTTTAATAGCGCTTTCAAAAGTGCTAAGTTTGGCGTGAACAATCTTTACTTTTTTGCTATCGCGCCACTTCATGCAACGAAAGCTTAACCAGGTCTAGAAAATTACACCAGAGGGACAACGCACAACATTCGTACGCACTCACTTTGATAATATTCTGCATGAGAACTATTTCCTACTAAACATTACCAACGCACCTATTTTCTCTCTGCTTTTATTCATATTAATTGTTAATTAAATACTATTATTGTTTACTAGCTTACCCTGCCACGCGTTGCTGTGGCATAAAATATTTTGATTCTATTCATTTCTGTGAAATTAAATGAAAGAAGTGTGTGTATTTTCAAAATCTTTATTATTAAAGTACTTGTTTGTATACTGAAGAGCCAAAATAACTGGTATAGGCGGCGTGCGTATGCAAATAACAGAGGTATGGAACCAATCAGAGTAACGCGATGCGGTCGGCAGCGCCTATTTAAATAAAAAAAAAAAAAGTACGAAAACATTATTACAGTTTATCACAAGAAAAAGCCTTGTACACCCACGGAACTTTTCGTTTACGCTTTGCTATATTTTAATAAACGACTTTTCAGTCGAGGATCTAACCCACTTCATGCTATAGTACAAGGCACTGCTGACAATTATCACCTCCTGCCTCGCACATATTAAAGTCACAAGCATAGTGCATATATTAAAATTAATTATTTATTAATTAATACTCTGTACCAAGGCGAATAAAAAATCAGCTGGGGAATAAAAATGGGTGTCACAACACCTCGGCATACGCTAAATGCAGTCCTACTAATCTAGATATGGTTAATTTTAATAGTCATACAGCACTCACAGATTATCCAAGCAACAGCAGAACACTTCAGCCTGGTCCCACATATGCCAGATTAGGGACAAGTCAGGGGAGCGAGCAGGCCATGGCAATGTATGGACACGATGGAGGCAGTCCTGGGTGACCCTAGCCATATGCGGTCGGGTGTTATTCTGCTGGAATATCGCACCTGGAATCCCGGCCAGAAACGGTGGCTGATGCGGGGGGGGCGGGATCTCAACCATGTAAAGCTGGGTCGTCAATGTTCTATGTAATACGACGAGAGTGGATCGTCTATCGTAGACTATGGTTCCCTAGACCATAATGTCTGCCATGGGGAAAGTGTGCCGGTCGATGGTGAGATTGGAACTGTGGCGTTCACCAGGAACCCTCCACACCCACGCGTGGTGCTCATCAGTCCCCATAACGAAATAACACTCATCACTTGACACCACAAATCGCAAGTATGTGACGTCCCACGTTTCTTTGGCATGGCACCATTGCAATTGGAGCCGCCACCGATGCAGAGTCAATGGCAGCGCGTGTAATGGGCTCTGGGATCGCCGGTTCCCCTGTGCGAAGGGGTCGAGAAATGGTTCGTGAGCACACAGGGCTCCAACACTAGTGAGTATCGTGGACACGGTCGTCATGCGATCCCTCCGCGCATGGTGCACGATCCGTCGATCCACTCGACCTCGCCCGTCCCTGAACCGGTCCTCCAGGTGTGGGTGCCTTCACGTATCCACAGCTCCTAACAACATTGGACAGTATGGTCCGAGCTATCCACACGGTGGACCATACAGCGACGCGATCATCCTGGGGTGTTCAGCCAGATTACGAGTCCTCTTTCGAAGTCCGCCAACTGTGTAAAGCGACATCTCCGGCGTCTTCCCGGCACTCTTCTTCGCTCTGTACGCTTGCTTGGTATCGTCTGGTGTTTATCGTGTTAATGCGGCTTCGACTACACACCGGTGTCTGCGACTGCTGATCGGCGCTTGCAGCACCACTGCCTGGTGTGCGGCCAAATGCAAACGCACCTACCATAAGATCGTGCGCACACCAGCCCTTACTATTGCCATTTATATCGTTTCGTGGCCATCACGTGGTTTATTCGTGGCACGTTAGTTTAATTGTCCGGCAGTGCACGATATATTCTGTGGGCAACAACAATCTATTCTGATGCATATTTTTTTCTAATAATTTATATTTCAAAAAATAGAGTTTATTGATTTTGATATTTTTTAATTTACTCCGAAACCTTTCTTTTTTATTATTAACTTGTAAGCAAGGGGTTTTATTCTAGTATTTTTGTTTGTTTTGAATGCTTATTGGTTGGTATTGTTTTATACCTATGTCATTTAATTTTTTTTCTGTTGATCCTGTTTTTTAGACACTATAGATAATAGGCAAAGTCCAATTAATTTCTGAATTGAATTAAATAACGACAGTGCAAAGTGTGTTGCATGGTTGCTAGGGGCAGAGAGGAAGACGTTTTTACAGTACAGGGTGTGTTCTGTGTTTGTGTGCAGGTGCGATGGGAGTCAGATGTTTGTAGAGCGCAGCGCGTTTTGTGTCTTCGGCTTGCAGGGTTGATAGGCGGGGAGCTGCATAAGGGCGTAGTGCGCATGTGCTACTTGGACCTGCCCAACATATGCCGCGAGCTGCAGAAGGCGCCCACGGACATGGTGGAGAAGCAGAGCCAGCCCTTGGCCGTCTCCTGCCACGTCTGCAACTCCGACGGCTGCAACGTCGCCGCTGCACTCGGCCCCACAGCGCTCCTAGCGGCCGTCCCCGCAACCTGGCTGGTCTCCGGCAGGCTCTGATCGCCCGCCGTGCGCTCAGGCCCCACGAGTCCTGGCTTGGCCTCCAAACGCCGGTGGCCGCTGCCGCGCGACTGACAATGAGTTTAAATCTTCAGCCTAAACCTCAGATTCGGAAACGCGACTTTCGCTGAAATGTGTACACCACAATTTGACATTAGTTGCATGTTAAATAAACACTTTTTTCTTTTGGAGGTGTTTACGCGAAAAAGGAACAGAACTTGCAAGGGGAAAATTTAAATACTGTTAAAGCATTATCTGAAGTAATATACCATTAGACCCACAACTGCTGGTGACTGATCTTACGGCGAGAAGGTGCGCGCGCAACCTGCCGCGTTCTGCTGCCGTACTAAAAACATTAGCTTCTGTGTAGTCAGTTGCGTGTTTGCCGATGCGCGCCGAATATGTTTTGTAGCAATTTAGAATGGCGGACGAAACTGCAATTTCGAAAAGACACCGCAGAAAAACATACCTGGAAGCAAGCTCCAACATTTTTTTATTGCTTCAAACACACAAGTTGAAACTGACACGGCCCATCATGACGAGTTTGACGGCTCCCCAGGGGAATAGTGACCGCGGAAAGGCTAGCTTCGAAGAGAACAGGAGCAGAATTACTAGCCTAACTACGCGCATGGCCGGGAGGGATGGGAGAACCCAAGGAGCTTGAGACGAGGAAGGAGCAAGACAAAGGAAGCCGGTACACACGCGAGGACACAAACAACCACCATCATAGACGGCGCCACATTAGTGCATTTCGGCGCCAGCGATGCGACCCCCAACCCCTGACACATACGCGCTGTGGTTGCTAAAGAAACTCTCCTCCAAGTCCGTAGTTAGTTGCAGGAGAAAACATTACCAAACAAATAAGTTCGATACTGAACACACACATAAGATACACAAAATGCAATGAAATGTAATATATATGCTGTTCACGGTAAAGTGAGCACTTCTGAGGCCCTAGTTACTTTTTCCTTTGGACCATTTTTTATCCTTTAAACAAATTCTTAAATAGATATTACCACATAATTAATAAACACAGTGTCTATATTCCACCACACTCGGAAGTTAATGTCTAGAGAGCTAAAATAAAATATATTTATTGACTATTATTCCGAATGAGAGGGCTTTCAAAAATACTCACTTTACCGTGAATAACCTATAAAATAGCATGAGTTCATAGAACATGGGTGAACAAAATCTTGAAGTGCGAACCCATTTATAATGTGTACACGGCTTCAATGGTAACAGTTGGTGTAGTGTCGAAGGAGCGTCCTAGCCCCTGAGAAGTCCTTCTCCAGAGACAACATGTGAAGGGCAACCTAGCACTAGCAAAAAAATACCAGCCCCTGCGGGGTATACCCAATTTCTGACACACAATGCAAGCGGGTTGCAATTGGGCAGCGACAGGCGAAGAACTCAAAACTCGATGAGCCGAATGCGGTCCCTGGCTAGGAGGAAGAACAGAACGCCGTACGGTGAGCTGGATTCTCTAATCATACTGCAAAATATCCTCAGACACTTGTCTTTTTTTTTCAATATTGGGCTGATATTTGGCAAGTGTTCTTTCTGGAGCAGGTATGACAAAACGATTAAACACATGAGTTTGGTTACTTATATTGCTTAGATTTTGTGATTGGGGGGAGGGAGAGGTGAACAACAAAAACGAAACAATTATATACGTTCGTCACTCTTCAGAAACAGTACATTTTAAGGACCCAACACTGGTGTGACGCTAGAAAATGAAAGCTATTTTCATCAGGGCTGCAGCTATTCTTCCTTCCTTAATTGCACAAATAAATTTAACATATGTGATAGTAAAGTTTGTTAACAACATAGAGACATAGAGGGTATATTTCCCTTATATTTTGGAACACTTGTAAATTAAAATAAGTACAAATATTTGATACATAATGTAATTTATAACTAACTAAAAGGCTATAACAGAAATATTAATATTTTACGGAAACATAAAGAACGACACATATAGCATCCGGAATTATGTTTCGGTAAACATGTCAGTTCCAATATAGACACGGTCAGCTGAGCAACTATGCAAACACATTATATTTTAAACATCCGATTCATCAGATGTGTCGTCACGCAAGCTTTCAGCATAATTATCGCCTTCACGCTGCTCACAGAAAATCATTAGATTCAAGTCATTTCGTATTTCTTCTGGAAGATTGTGCACTCTTTTTCTTGGTAGCTTCCGAGTGGAAAATATCACTGGCTCTGATGAGAGTAGCGGCCTACAAAATAAGTCACGGATATGCAGTATCCTGCTGAATTTTCGGATAAAAATATGCCGGTTAATTCCTGATGTCTTTATTTCGCGATCCCTGTGCCCCCTCAGACAACTGTCCAATTAGTGTGACAGCAGCGCGTATTGTTAAGGGACCATGTTCTAACACCTTGTGAACAGTTGGAGTAATTTCGTACCAGCTGTAAAGTTATTTCGTACAGAGCTTTTGTAACCGTACAATATGTCTCAAACTGGCCAATATTAATGTCATGTCCACTAGTCAAGGCGAACAATATAACACAAAACCTTATCAGTTCTTCGTCGATAACTGTAGCTCTTTATGCTGTGATTGGGTAGGCAAAGAAATCTGCTAGCTGTGTTCCCGTCTGTTACGGAGCTAAAACCTTGATTTGATCGATCTGGTTGAACAGACATGAGTCTTTTAAAGTTCTGGAGTACTTTCTCTTTTTGATGCCGAACATCAAGCTCGTTACCGTCTCCACGTTTTGTTGTTTACTTTCATCTACAAGTAAGAAACCTAATAAAATATTATACTTACTAATATTACAGAAGTATGTAATATAATAAACAAACATTATACATACCCAGGCGATAAGAAATAGCCAGGACAAATTCCAATAATCGAACGTAGGTGTGGAGCGGTGAAATGCCAAACCTTGAAGCAGCTTCGTCGGCAGGCTTCGACTCAGTCCACGAGGATGAACCACTTGCCCTCTGCTTGCAAATGGGGTACTGCTGGCTACTTGCGTCTGTCAGGGTACACAAAGCTTTGCCATCGATCATCGTCAGCAGCAACGAAAAACTTATTTCCGCAGCCTCGGTCTTGAACGTATTCAGTTGTATCTGGCTTTGAATGCACTGCTCCTCCCTTTTAAAAACATTTTTTAGTTTCCTTGATGAATATAAGTCGTATGGGTCGACAGAAACGTGTAGAACTTGGACGAAGATTTTCCCAGGCCTCGCTGTCTGTACCCACCAGTTTTAAAGGAACAAGTGATGTAACGAAAACACTTTCATCACTACACGACTCATGTTCCCACCCCTGCTTACACACAAACTGCCCGGACGAGCCATCAAAGCCCCATTTGCAGACCAATTGAAACTCACCTACAAGACATTTTTCAATAGTGTCTAATATTCTTCTGGCTGTGTGGTCCAACAAATCTTGTAACAGAACTTCACAAAGAACTTCAGAGCACTGAATGTTCATGGGATATGTCAGTTTTTCTGCATCCACCAACATCCCATACCTGAGATCTATGTCGGCTTGGGTTTCTTTCACCGATAATCGTATTAAATTATAGGATTGTTTCGATAATTTGGCTTCTATTAGAAGAGATAGGGCTTCGTTTGGAGAGAATGTAATGCTGCATTTGCTTGGTTTTGTCATCGCGTGTTTTTTTTTTTAAGTCTCTGGACTACTGCTGCTAATAATGTTCACACACTCTGATCCTTCTCTGTTTCCCTTCCTTCTGAAACGTGGTAGACAAAAATACCGACAGCTTCAGAGCTTCAGGAGGGGTTAGATTGTCCGCTGCACTCATTACACGTATTTTCAGTACGGCCATATGCTTCGCTAAACAATTTCTTTGGGAAATCACATTTTGTTAAGCGCAGCTTGGAGTTTCATTCTCTCCACTAACCTGTGGACTGGCAACTTCACATATGGGAAATATTACTTCAGTGTCCATCCTTGACGAGTATGTCCACTCGAAGCTCTTTTGATCACGATTGCAGTTTTCCACCTTTTAACATACTTTTTGAAAATGTCATATAGAACCCTTTTCAACTTGCCTCGTTCCGACAAGCTCTACTCATTTACAAATCTGAGATAGAAGTTTTCGAATGTTTTGAGCCAAGCGTTATCACTTCCAGTTGTCTCCGTATCGGCATGTTTTTGTATAATCTGCAAGAATAAACAGTATCTGTGTATTTCGATGTGTTTATTATTATTGAAAGCCATCTACCTCGGCCGCATTGTTTTTTCTACTGTCAGCAGCTGAGATTACTGAGGAGTGTTCCATTATTTACCAAAGATGCTGACAAGTTACTGATGGGTGGTGTTTTGGCATCTTGGTAAGTGGCTTCACCTTCTGCTGATGTGCAGGAGTTTGAGCGGAATATTTTACAGAATGTGAACTAGTAACACTGTTATCTGCAGGAATTTACATAACCTTCTATATGTCGAAACAATTAAGAACCTAAGTGTGTATGTATATATANNAAAATTTCAATGCAAAACTTGGCGATAGTGGGTTGCAACTTTTATTTTTGATAGTAACTACAACAAAGGCTAGGAATCATAAGTTTTCTTCCAAAAGTGCTAAATAAAAGATGCTGCTACTGAAGGCATTTCTATTTTAAAAAAATTATGGGATACAACCAGCGACAGACACACAAAAAAAGCAATTAAATTTTTGGTAATGCAATTGAAAATTATTTTATTTATTTATTTATCTATTCAGTGGTATTTCAAATGACTGACATAGTTTACTTTAATGTAAGATATGTTGAAGATGAATGGAAAACCAATAGCCATCCATATCACCATAGTAACCATTATTTACAGGTTAGATATTCTGAAATTGATTTGTTTTATTGCAGACTGTTTTAAGTGCTCTAAAATGTTTATTTAAATGTCTGATGGTGAAAATGAATTGATGAGCATATCAATCCTTAAGAACAAGTAACCATTAATTACTTCATCACACGCACAATCTTACTGAAAACATTATTGACGCGTGTTCAAAAAATGAAATCATCATCGGACTGAAAAGGAATACAGCCTTTGAGACCTGCTATGTTATCATTGTGTGAGCAAGAAGGCACTCAAAGTGTCGGCACCCGTAACTACATTATATATCATGTGCATTGAAACGATATCGAAACAATTTAGCATGAATCTGTAACGGAATACTGAAATACACATCCCAAGCAAATACATACTACATTATAGCCGATGAATAGGTGCGCAAATAAGGGTACCGCCTGCCTATGGCTATGTCGCACGACCAGGGCCTGGGAATGCACTGACACTAAGGCTGACTCTTGCTTACTCACCACATGTCTCATCGTCTCCATACACAAGGTGCAGTTTTCCCGTCGGCGACTCGCGTGTATGTGACGAAACAGTGGTCCTATATATTTATGGCTGGTTAATAAATATAAGCATGATGCACGCCTAAAGACAAATATGACGTTTCTGTACATGCAATTTAGTAGCTAAAATTGACTTTAAAAACACCTATTTTAGCTTTTTTCGCTCTCCCAGAATACACATAAGTAACGGAATTGGAAACTGGAAACTTGCTGTCGGGTGTGTAATGATTCTTGAAAGCTATTCGTAAACAGACACCATGAAAGCAGGTGAAGTGGTTTGACGGGCTGTCGTGGCCACGGAAGCGGGGAGAAGGGAGGTTAGACTTACGGTAACAGGTTTTGGAGTACTTGTAGAGATGGAAAGGGTGCCAGAGCATTTGAAACTGATTCAGTGGCGGGGCGTTCTCCCAAGTGGCTCCTCCTGAGCTCACAGTGCGACGAGGTGATGTCGTCGATAATGTTGTAGAATCCTGCCTATGCCTACCTACGAGGGGCGTATGACCCCTCATATGTCTCTAAGTATCACGTAAGACTGTTAAGTGGCCGTTTCTCATGCCAAAAACACAACAAATCCATAATTGGTAGGTGCTGTGAAGCAGTGAGTAGGAGACCCAACAGATAAGTTATGCGGTCGTGAAGCGACCGATAGTGAAATGAAACATTCACTCACTTTCACTGATTTTACTCACTACTCGACCCTCCTAAGATGCACTTACAAAGGCCTAGAGGTAAGGTGCGCTAGCAGCCAATACAGAAGAATGGAGCAATAGAAAAGTTACAGTAGTTAAACCCCCACCGCGATTCGAGCTGGTGGGGCTGAGAGTGACACGCCCCCCGGGAAATCCAAACAAAGTAAATTAAGTTCCAGATAAAAGGGTCGACTACTGATACACAAGTGCTCGAGGCAAAAAGTTGAGTGGCCGGGGACGTGCCGCAGGCATCCACTCTCTCAGCATATGCAGAACCAACTGAACGAGTATGGCAGAGCCCGCTAGGAACCCCGGCTCGAAAGTGCGCCAGTTATATTTCAAGAACACACAGGCACTTTGATTAATAAAATTAGCTTGTACAGTTACATATATAAAGCACTAAAATAAAAGACAATCACTTTTACATATTAATTTGCATTAACAAATTTTACACAGACATATATTTAATTGACAATAAAAAGTACATGTAATGTATTTGTATTATGCCTCGGGGATGTCTCTCCCAGTATGTTGTGTTTGTAGCAGGTTTGTTTCCACATGAACATTTTTCAATACATAATAAAAAAAATTGCTGACACCCATATTTATATTCACTTTAGGGCACAACAGATGACTCGTGGTGGACGAGTCCTCTCTGACCCCAGGAGAGGTGTGGGTAGCCATGCTCGATTATGTATTTAACAAGGTACGTTTTCACTGGGACACACAATCACATGACTTGTTAACGTCGCCTTAAAGCCCATATTTTTCTGGGTAATTTACACACTCGCACTTCACGCATAATACACACATGGGGATGTGAACAGGGAAGGAAGGGGGGAAACAAGGGGTTTTGGGAACACTATAACCACCGTGTCCCCTTCGCTGCATTCATTTCCCCGGCGGTATTTTTACAGAGAATGTCTCTTGGCAGTATTAGTCGGTCAGAATTATCATGCCCTCAAAACCTGTCTCTTAAGGGCAAGAAAGTGGGACAGCAGTACTCAGGTGGAAGCGAAGGGGTCGTGGAGGGCGTTACCATCGCATTCGGGCTGACTGTCCCTAGTAGAGGGCACATCGTAGCTACGCTAGTCGTGTAGCAGGACAAACGGGCTAAGGGAGGAGGGACGTAGCACACGTCATACGTCTCCCCTTGATGTGAACCAGGCGTTCACTGGTACCTTTGTGCCAACTGTGACTGCCGCAGTGGTGCCCTCCACTCCAGATGCACCACACCAGCAGGCATGTGGGCAAGAGTGATAGTGTATTCAGTGTTATGTAATCAATCAGCATTCGTCAATATCGTTTATTCAGTGCTATGTAATTAATCAGAGTTCACCAATATAATAACATCAGTGCGACATAATTGATCGGAGTGCATCAGTATAGTTTATTCAGGGTTATATGTTTTTATTCAGTGGCATAATTATCAAGTCTATTTGTTCCATGTGTGTAAACTACACCAGTGTTATCGATTATTCAGAGCTTAATAATTTAATCACTATTATTTATTGGTTCAGTGCATCTATTCAGTATTTATTTATATCATATTTATCGTGTTTAAGACAGTCATCACATACCCAGCCAGCCAGGGACATGTAACATTACTAAGTTGGCAATACAGTGGCTGCTGCGATGAAAATATTTAATATTAATACAGCCTGATTTATTGGGTATTTGTGCAAGGGTAATTGTGTTTTATTATGTGAGTTGTATAGGGTAATTGTGTTTGATTATGTTAATCTAATGTATATCATTTTCTTACATCTCATTAACATTTTTAAGTCACTTTTATGTTTCATTTTTCCACCACTTGGCATCGGCCGCGCTCAGGTAGCGGGAGCCGGCGCAGTTCTCACCCTAGTAGGCTCCATGACTTCAACGCGGGCGGAAGTGGTAAGTCTCTCGCTTCACAAGAACCTTGGTGCCAGCCCCTTGAGGCTGCAACCTCACTCAGTAATCGTATCATCACATCATCCACGAAATAACTTGTATTTTATGTTACATCGCACCGAGGGGAGAGCAGCATCATGCGCCTTAATTAATCGTAATCCATTAGTGTGTTATATTGTACGACTACGCGGTCACCACATGTATGTTCGGTTAAGTGTTCAATAAAATAATCATCTTACATATAACCAATAGTGCGTTCATTAATCCGGGCGTGCGCAGCGGCCATACAGCTCGCATTTTCCTATTATCTGACTGTGTGTTACCTCGAGTCCCCTAGGGTGATCACCCACGACCCGATCTCATTGCTCAACACTGAGCTGGCGCCCGGCACTTTTACAGCTAGAGGGACACAGTGCGCCCAACCATCTCCCTTCGACAAGGGACGTACCGAGCGCACGTCACCCTTCTGGAGGCCATTTGTCCGCTGCAGCCTGTCGATCCTTGCTACGCAGCTAGTGGCAGCAGGATGGTGGTCGACGTGGCCCTCTACGAGGCCACAGGTGCTACAGGCCTCCTGTGCAGTGTGTAGGTGGTGAGGTGGGGTGGGAGCCTCACTGATTTTGTGCTGGAACAGCTGCTGAGGAAGGCGAGTGGCCTCTGCATGTCATGCAGGATGCATGCAGAGGGTGACGGTGATATTTGGAGCGGTGGAGAGGGTAAAGCCCTCCTCCGACTCACTGCTGCTGGAGGTAGTGTGAGGTCTGCGGCGCGACCTCATGAGGTGCTGGCTGGGTGGTTGGGCACTCCCAACGTGTCTTGGAGGTGTGCCCATGCTTGGTTCGCCAGAGACCTCGCTCGTTGTTCTGTACACCAGGCGTCTCGGCGGAGTCACTGGTGGTGGACCTTAGGCATCGTCCTCTGAGTCTGGGTGTCGCGGCACAGGGCATCGCTGGTGCAGCTTGATGTTTCGTGTCGAAGTAAGTGTCCCACTTGGAGTGCCCGTCGATGGCCTGCTGTCTGCCACAAACCTCTTCCCTGTATCAGTAAGAGGGTATAGCCCCATGAGATCTAGGACAACTATCTCAAAAGATTCGGTTAGCAGCCATGGTGATTAATGCAGAGTGCCACCAGTGTGCCGGCTTTCGAGGCAATTACACGGCACACACACACAAGTACATATTGGCGGGTATCGCGTGAAATGCCGGGCCAATAAAAGTGTCTTTCCATGTTACACTGGGTTTGCGTAGCACCTGGGTGACCTGCAGCTTCTGTGTCATGTGTGAACCTAGCACTGCGTCACAGTCTTCACATGGTACATAAGTAGCCCAGTGTTCGCTTGCTCTGGTTACACTGGATTTCAGGTGGCCATCTACGATGCACCATCTCTTGTGTGTTGTTCTGGCACACTCTCCTATCCGCTTGTGTGTTGCCAGTCATGTCTGTTGTGTCTGTATTACGGGCGCGTACATGTCGGTGAGAGTGGGATTCGAAGGAGAGGCGGCCATCTGCGTGCACATAATGGTACCCTCGGGTGGAGCAGGGAGGTTGGGTAGAGAAGATGGTAGGATGCTCTACAACTCTTCCTCGTCACGTCAGCCAGCTGATTTCTTGACCCCAGCACATGTTGTACTTCGAAGTCAAAGAACTCCGAAAGTAGCACCCAGCACGTAAGCTTGCTGTGAACTTCCTTAGTATTGTGTAGCTGGTATTCCATGAACTGCCTTTTTCTTTCAAAAGACCAACTACAGCTAAACACTCCCATTCGTTTACATCATAACTGCGATCTACTGGGCTGAACTTGGCAGTGTTATAGTCGATAATACATGTATTGCCGTCATCAGTTAGCTGGAATAACACGCGCCGAGAACGCACTCAAACGCATATGTTTGCAAGTACAGGTGACGTCTCAGGTCATGACGTGACAGTGCAGAGCAGTCGCAGAAACAGTATTTAGTTTGTTCAAAGCTTTTTGAGTGTTAATCAGTCCATTTAAATTTTTGAGACAATGAAAGTAGGCTGGTAAGTGGAGCTGTGATTATTGCAAAATTTCGTATGTATTCACGTAACCAGTTCACTAGGCCGAAAATATTGCGTGACTGTTTACGGGAAACAGATGGCGGATAGTCATGAATTACGCTTAACTGTTCTAGAGTTGGGCGATGTTACCATTTTCGTCCCTAAGGTGGTCTAGAAATTGGATGCATGCTTTGCCTAGGTGACACTTTTTGTTGGCACAAGTGAGAAGGTTAAGTAAAAAGTCAAGTGGGAGGTAGTGTGATTCTGTGTCACTAGAGCGCACTGTCAAGCTATTTAAAAATACTTACAAACTATCCACTGGATTGCACCACAGTTATACTCCCTCCCCCATCTCACCCTCCAGCCAACATGTTATCCATTCTCGGAACAACCGACTATCAGTGTAGTAGGCCAGGTAATCTACCCACCTCTCTAATGACCCATCGCCTCTAGCAGATTGATCTCTGCGAAAACAATGTGTTCGAGGGTTAGCAGTAAGACTACTAGAGAAGAGAGGTTGGCCCGAGCGAGTCGGTTTGAGTAACGACACATTAAGGAGAGCGGGCTGACTTCACTATGGAGCAGCGACTGGCCAGCCAAGACCGCAGCAAACGGTAAAACCGGTATCTAATACTCGTTTGCATGTCGATATAGCTACTGTTTTGCAATAAATATCGAACATATTCTTTGCTGTCGCGAAAGAAATTTAAATAAAAATTAAATCGTCATTAGCTCATGCAAGAAAAAGTTAGATAAACATTATGTTTCATTCTCATGGAATCATTCCGCATAATAGTGCCCTGAAATTAGCTGAAGATAACTAATCAATATTTGACATGGAACATTCCTGCATAATCTGACATGGCCACTATCATCAAATCATCGGCCCACAGTACGGACCGCAGAACACGCACGTCATGTGTCCCGATGTGTCAAAATCGTTCACTTGAGAACGGGGTAAGATTAGATACAGTGTGATCCAACCGAGTGCCTATGGTGTCCCTAGAGAGATATGTGTAGTTTTAATAGCTTTTGCGGGTTAGTTGTGTAGTAAATAGCCTTAGAATTTATTGCCTTGTATTCGCAACACCCCTCTGTCAGCTCAAATTACCGACCCCGGAGATTAAAAACCTATTGTAAGTTTTCCCACCATTCTTGGCCTTCTTGTACAGTAATGGCCACTGGTAGGCCTTGTCAGTCAGGTCCGCTTTAATTTACATTGCGTACACTATTCGGAAATACAATTTACTTGAGTTAATCGCAATTTGTGAGTACCCTTTTAGTGTTGTATTTCGGGCCCTGGCCATATCCAGAAAGTCATCGACGCCTCAAGGAGGCATCCTTCAATTATAAGGTAAAAAGGTAATACTAAAGTGTGCTGGGGAGCCTGAATACACTGGCTATATATTACGTTTTCCTGTAAATTTGTACTTTGTGTGACAGTGGATACAGACACGTGGTCTTCCGGCCCGCGATCCTGAGAACTGTGACTTCGTGCTCACCCAGTGAGCTGGTGCCCATTATATATGAAATAGGAGTATTGTGAATTTTCTGATTTTTACTAACATAGTCACCGGACGATATCCCCATTACTATCCCCGACACCTCAGGAAAGGTCAAATGGCTTGCCAAACTAGGTGTGGAAAAATAAAGTTTAACAACCACAGTGCGACCAACTGTCTCGTTTAGACCCCAGAGGCATTTATATCTGCAAACAGATGCCAGTAAAAAGGGACTTGGAGCTGTTCTATTTCAATATGATGATGACGGGGGAATGCAGATTAATTGACTATAGTAGCGCGAAGTTTGCCCCACACGAACGCAACTACGACGTGAACAAGAGGGAATGCTTGGCTATCATATGGTCACTAAAACACTATCTCCAACACCTAGAGTGCCAATAATTCATATTTAGAACCAACAATCTGTGTTTAATGTAGTTGCATAACATGTGCACTGCCCGCAGCTAACTCCTGCAGTGGTCCATGTTATTACAGGCATATGATTTTGTGGTGGAGCACGTTCCGGGCGAATAAAATTAACTAGCCGACGTCCTGACTCACAAGGCCTACCAGCGGCCGTTACTGTACAAAAGACCAAGAATGGTGCGAAAACATACAATAGTAATTAAACCTCAGGGGTTGGTAAATTGAGCTAACTGAGGGTAGCTGCGAATGTGGTGAGGACTGTTGGTAAACAAAATAAAAGTTCCAGTAAATTACGTTAACTTATTGCAGTTAAGTATTCAGAACAAAATATGAAAGTCCCTGTGACGCGACGCACATGCAGCACCTAAGACCCTTGGAATCAGACTGGCCGAGATAGTGCGGGAGAACCGCATCCTTGCTGAGAGCTCACTCCACTCTGCGAGAAAAATTAATTAACTGACCTCATTAACATAGAACTTGAAACATATACACATTAAACACTGAAATGTTCTGAGCTAGTTTTCTTAATCTTGTAGAAAGTTAAGAGTTGTTAGTTAAGCACTAATTTAAATACAAAACATGATTATGTGGTGCCTTACCAAGCACGTGGGAAATTTAGGTCTGTTAAGTTTTGGGGCACTCTACGACTGGAATTGTGAGGTTGAAAGAAAGACTAATTATTTCCCTCGTCACTAATTGGCTTGATTAGACACACAATTACACTCGAAAAATTATATAGGACACTTCAAATACCCTAGACTTGCTACTCTGCACCTCATTAAACATGCACGTGGAGTGCATTTGTTCTGCGATTATTTCGCTATCCCCTAAGGGCGAATTTCACCAACATTTGCCCATGGGCGAAAAATTCTAATGCTATTTACTACACATTCTAACACTTGATTCCTGTCCTAATTACACATATTTCTTTAAGTACACCACAGGCACTCAGTTGGATCACTCGTTATTGGATCATGACCCGTTCCCAAGTGAATGATGTGGACACGCATCGAGACACACAATGTGCGAGTTCCGCGGCCCACGCTGGTGCAGCGTCTTTGGGTGATGACGAGATTACAGTTGCCGTGCCATACCACACAGGTGTGGTCCACGTCAAGTAGTGTCATGCAAGAGACGACGACACAGCTACATATTGATGATTAGATATAAAATTTGTGACGTGGTCAAGCTTGGCTATGGTGAATTTCCCGTCCTGAGTTAGGAAAGCCAACTTGACCCGTGGTGTTGCCAGAGTTGAAGATGTAATAATTATGTGCCTGGTGCCCCAGCTCTGCAGTGAACTGATGAGATGAGAGTCGTTTCGGTCGATGGCCTAAGGGACTCTGGTCAACACTCCGCCACACATGATGGCGAGGCTGTAGGCCGCCTTGCATGCCTTAATTAATTACAAATAAAAGCACTTACGAACGATGCTTGTTGAGATATTTATTACCTGAGACTCCTTACTGCACACACAACTATAATACAAAACACGTGGCCTTAATGGCCCGGAAACAGCGACCGACCACGTGGTCTTAACAATGTGAAACTAGAATGTACTTAACAATTCTCCGATAAGATTAACGTCGCTCTCCCCTCGGCACTATACAAATAAAATAATGAAACAAGAAAATAATGATTCAGTTTATTCCGTCGATGCCAATGGATATGAGTTCAACTGATGAAGTCCGCACTGAGGGCCTCTGTGGAGCGAGAGACTTACAAGTCTGGATCGTTGAAGTGCTGACGAGAACTGGGTGGGAAGCATGGCCGGCTTCCGCTACCTGAGCGCAAACCAACGCCAAGTGGTGAAACAATAAAGCACAATATACCCTAAAAAGTGATAATGAGATGAAAGGGACATGAATTAATTAATCTAAGATAACATAATTTTCCCTTAAACAAATACGCAATAAAAATGTTTAAATTAATTCTAAATATTTCCATCGTACCAGCCACAGTACTGCCAAATGTAAAATGTCAAATGTCTCTGGCTGTGGCTGTGTAGACTGTCTTCCATTATGATGACAAAAAAATGATATTATTTATATAAACTGATTAAAAACACTGACACTATTAATAAATACCCTGAT
The DNA here is from genome assembly GCA_002778355.1 of Clitarchus hookeri. Lineage (NCBI taxonomy): Eukaryota > Metazoa > Arthropoda > Insecta > Phasmatodea > Phasmatidae > Clitarchus > Clitarchus hookeri. The sequence goes on along the minus strand of NQII01000182.1, from coordinate 485,586 downwards.
GAAATTCACTGATGAAATAATAACACAGAATAAATCAGAACACTAATGCACTTGCACTGATACTATAATGCACACCCTCACTTGTACCCACAAGCTTGTCGGTGTGGTGTGTCTGGTGTGTGGACAGGACTGGGGCAGTCACAGTGCGCACAAAGGACTCGTGAACGCGCGGTTCACCTCAAATGTAAAGGAAAAAGTTATAAACATTTACTAACCGATGCATGTAGCATGAGTAACGAACACTGTACATTATTATAGATATAAAAAAAATTACCGTCGTGAAGCACTGTTGTTAGCAGACATGAAAAAGGTCATTAGTTACAAACACCTACCAACCAAAACATATTGCACAAGCGACGAGTGCTGTAAATCGCATCAGTCATTACTAGTCATGACCATGCATCTGAAAACTGATGGTTAGCCTTTGTTAATACAGCAGAATAGCAAACGAATTTCCCCACCTACACTCTCCGACCGAGCTTCGTAAACATTACAGAGGCACACGAATTTCACTAACAACCAATGCATAATGTGCGAATATAGGGCAACGTACGTCATATTAGACTGAAATAAAACACTATGACAGTGGAGAAGCTTGGGAGCAACAAGGTCGACCCAGCTACATACCGATGCAAACAGATGTAATCAAATAAAATGTAAAGGAAACTAGTTATAAGCACTTCCAACCAGCACATATTGCACATACATCTATTGTTGTACGTCGTGCTAGATGATGCTAATCAAGACCAGGCAGCCCTGACTAGTACGGCAGAATAGTAAACGATTTCCTTACAAACCGATTGGAATGAAATCATCAAATTTTGATTGCAGCCAATATTTACAACCCGAATCACTAGCGGAGGAATGCTTCCACCCTGTCCGACATTGTGTGATCAACTAACATCTCCAGTACCTGAAAGGTAGCCAGGCGATCGATCGATGGTGTAGGCACCATGCAGGTCTCGACGAGTCGAAGGGATGGTACATACACTAGTCGAGAGTCGAGTCGGGCTCCAGGGTGGCAGACCAGCCGAGTCACTCATGCACTTTCCTTTATGAGAGGAATTCAGTTATAGTATATATCATATATGAAGACCACATTCTTGACAGTTGTCGATCGCCGCGTCAATGTTTACTTTACGTTTATGTATCTATTCGCCATCAACTGGGTACGAGTCATCGCGTCCACTAGGTGCTGCTTCGTGCGGCAATTGATGAACTACTTGGATGGAGCGGCAGGCGGCAAGAGTGTTTCGAGGGCGCGTGTAGGTTCGTTCATAAATGCTGTACACGAAATATATGTTACTTTAAAAATTATGTAGAGCTCGCGAAAAATAAAACTACTGGCATATGTTCATAAATTTATTATATAAAGCAAACGAAAGCTATTCTGTTCTGGCTTGTTATACTTCGAAAAGAACCTCACAGATGGCGCGCACAACATTTTTTTTTCAAGAGGTAGCATATTTTTAAAGTTTACTGTTGTTCTATTACTTGCACGAAACGAAAGGAATTTTAAATATTTTTCTTCAGATTATTAGAAAAAAAATAATCCAACAATAATATGCAATATTTCTGTATGCTTTTGGAATTAATATCAAACATGTAAGGAAATCCGTGTTGGAGAGGAGGGGATAAGACATGAAATTTTTTTTTGAAATTGCGTTTTATTTGGATATGGATCGTTTTAATGTGACTTTAATTTTGAACACCTATGCATTTCTACTTTAGTACGAAGTTTAGTTTTCAAAACTAAAAACCATTGTTTTATGACCACATAAAATAAAAAGTATTAATTAACCTTGGAATTCTTTATTATCGCGTATTTTCGACTGGTCGAATGTGCGTCGGCAGTGCACTCAGAATAGCCAATGTAATATTAACTTTTGTTCGTTCGTGCATCAGCTGATACAGGATTTTGTAAATGGTAGGTTTTTTGTTTTGAATACTACAAATTGCCACTCACTGACTGTCAGAATGTGGCCTTCTTATATGAAATGAACTATATACACAGCAAGGTAAAAATGTTATTTCGTTTTAAATACTATATGCACATACATATTTTTAAGGGTGAAGAAAAACACGTGAACACTCTGAGAAAACCCATTTGCCCCCACTCGTAAGGAGCAAGAAGAAGCTGTGCAACAATGGTATATGTGAGGACATCAGCAACAGCCTCTGCTGTGATTGCCAGGATGGCTACACCTGCTCCCACTAGCAGGAGGAGATTAACAAGTGCAAAGCATAACCTGTTGGTATTTTTAAGAATGAAGAAAAACATACAAACACTCTGAGAAAACCTATTTGCCCCCGCTCGCAATAGCAGTTACCATGATGTCTTACGACCTTGACCTTTGACCATTATTTTGGACGACATCTATGCTAGGTATGAAGGGGAAAAAACTATATTTTGTTTCTAAAACAAATATTGGAACACTCTGAGAAAATCAATTTGCCTCACACACAACAGCAGGAACCATTGCAACAGCTGGCATAGGAGTCGTGGAGGGGGTGACCACCATGTTCTAGCAGACTGCCCCCAGTAGAGGGTATATCGACGCTGCACTGTTGGAGCGGGACGAACCGGCTGATGGAGGATAGATGTGGTACGCGTCAGCATCAATTTAATTGTGCCAGGTTAGTTTTCTAATATCGTGGGCTTTACAATGTGATGGACAAACTTCATCATTTGATAATGCACAGCCACAGGCAAACCTCCCCTTGATTCGATGTAGTTTTGTCCTTTCGTGGACATCGTTTTCGTTTACTTGACCAATATCTTTGCACTGTTATCTATTGAAAAAAAGATCTTAGGTTGGTTTACAATTAAATATTGAAGAATTACGACTCGTACTTACGACTAGTTAAGTACATGGAAAATAACTTTTGCAGTTTAAGGTTTATCTAGCACCTGTTAAGTCTAGCTACTCATAATCGTGGGAGACGAAAGGAGCCAACTTAACCTGGAAAAATGATGGAGAGTAAATATTATTTACATATATTTAGTTAGTTGTGGTTATTGCTTGGGTTGTCGGTTTGAAAAACTCGTGATATCTTAAATAAGGCTAAGCTGATGCCAAATTTGGCAGTTACGTCAATAAATCTGAAATGTTAATTAAAGTGAATTCGATTTCCTCTTCCAAGAAATAAAACATGATAATGTACTGCTCTTTAAATTTAGAGGATACGGTCTCCCAGCTAAAATAATTAATTGAATTCGATTTTACAATATGGCATAACAAAAATCCAAGATGTAAATACAATTTCCCGCCAACGACAACTGTCACTGTGGTCTGCTTGTCCACTTCGTCTTGATTTGTACTTAAGATATACAATATAATATCATCTTAAGTCATGCCAAGAACGCACACGACCCGTACACTGTTATATTCTGTACCATATAAGAAGGCCACTTTTTGACAGCTCGGCGAAAGTAGCGCCACTGTTTACATCTGACTACGTATCCTTCCGCCATCAGCTGGTCCGTCACGCCGGGGCTGTATTTTTTATCAACACGCTGTCAGCTAATCCAATTCTCATTGTACTGTAATGCTAAACAAATTTTAAGATATTTTAAGACTGACATCTGTCTAAAAATATAAGTAGGTTATAAAAGTAAAAATATAAAATGTTAGATATTTGATAACTCTTTTATAATTTGTCCGAGATAGTGAATTTGGGTTCAAATTGGCGAGACTGTCTGTTGTATCTATTATTACACTTTGGACGTTATAGCTAATATATTCGAGTTGGAAATATGTGACGTGGAATAACGTAAGAATTGCTCAAAACTATTCACGCGTGTCTACGGAATCAAGGAGATGGGTTTCGAGAGAACAACATGGCGTATAATTTACGTAGACGAACGATTACCGGCCGAATATAAGTGACTTGTACTCCAAATCGTTGTATATGAAATAAATGTTACTTTAAAAATTATGCAGAGCTCGTGGAAAAATATAACTATTGGCAAATGTTTGTAAATTCGTTATATATCAAGCAGGAAAGAGATTCATTTCTGGCAGGTAATAGCTCGCAGAATATCCGATAGATAGCGCGCAGCACGTCACGACGAAGTTTTGAGTAACTCTCTTTATGGTCAAAAGATGGCGTATATGTTTAAATTGATAATTCTTATGTTACGGGCTGAAAATACATTTAAAATTCGTGTCGTTTCGTCAAATTATTAGAAAAAATAATTCAACAATATTATATAATATTTCTGTATGCTTTTGGAATTAATATCATGGACGTGTTGAAAGCAAGGTTTGAGGTGGATTATAAGACGTGAAAAAGCTTTCTGAAGTTAGCACAACTTCAGAAAACTTTTCCACGTCGTATCGTTCTATTGTACATTTCATTTTGATCACCTAATCATAACTACATTATCACGAAGTTTAGTTTTTAACACTAACAACCACTGTTTTGTGATCACATAAAATAAAATGTATTAATTAAACTTGGAACTCTTTCTTATCGCGTATTTTCTGCTTGTCTGATGTGCGTTGGCAGTGCACTCAGAATAGCCAACATAATATTAACTTTTGTTCGTTCGTGCATCAGCTGATACAGGATTTTCTAAATGGCACTTTGTTTGTTTCGTATTAGTCAATTGCCACTCACTGACTGTCAGAAAGTGGCCTTCTTATACGGTATGGACCATACCATAAACCAATACCCTTGGTTTATATTCTAAGCACACTGCTTAATATTTCTGGTAAGTCAATCGTCAACCCACCCTAACAGGCGTAAAATACAAAAAAAAAAACCCAGCCATTTTAATCTATACAGTGCTGCGCTCTGGAGGCAAGGAAAACATCAAAAACATCACCTTTTTTTAAATTAAGGTTTCACTGTAACCAACTATGACTATATAGTTTGAGAAAATTAATCACTACATGGTGAAATTCCTGTGTGTTTATATTTACGTTTGAATATACGAATGTGTAGTTTTTCAGTTCTTCTGTATCTGCCGTCGCTGACGGTTACATTTTTCGGAACTTGGCGTTGGGGTAGCGGCGTCATCTTGTGTTTGTGCCGTTTTGACCGTTTCCGTGAGTTAAATGGACCTTCGAATATTGGATATTTCGACTTATGAATATTTGGCGTCTTTTTTGTGTCGCGTTTGGAATCGTCGATGCTGGCCGTGGGTGTGGGGCAAAGGCCATCGTAACTCCTTAAAAAAAATGTGTTTTTAGTTGTGTGTGGGGTTTGTAGTGATCAACAAAGTTTTGACACTTATCACCGACAGATTTTGATAACTTTGTTACCATGGACACAAATGTATGTTTTGTAAACAATACTGATGTTGCTTATCCGCATAAGGTAATCAAGCAAAATTAATTAATTATTTAATAATAATTTCACCTCTACAAACTATTAGCAGTATTTATGAAATTATGCGTGTTTCTGTAATATTTCCATGCGTTATTTTCACAATTTTTATATTTGTGGCCCGCTTGCGCTAAGGATTATTTCTAAGAACGTGGAGCCGTATTTTAATTACTCACTTTGGGCAGGGGACACGGAAATTGTAGCAGGGGCTTCATTCACAGATCAATTTAAGGTTGGGCTACATTTAATTTAGAATGCGCACAGCACATGCATCATCATAAGACACATGCTCAGCACAAATCTGAAAGATGTTATCAAAATAACACCAGTTACCAACTTCTCTGATGAAGTGCCAGTTTTAGTGGAATTTCATGCACTTTTGCTAATAAATATTACTTTTGGCGGGTAGCAGAATTTTTGGTGTGTTTTTAAAAGGTACAAGATAAAATATCATTTATAAGTGCTCAAGTATTGGGGCCCTTTTATAGAACACCAAGGTTTCTGTCTTCCTTAAGCCTTATCTTCAACCAATTTAATGCTAAATGTTACCATAAGAAAACTGGCATGTCAACAATTCATGTTAACAGGTATAACAATGAAAAGGTAGGTGTGTGTGCGTATCTATATACGCTTTTGTAAAAAAAAACGGATTCTACAGATTGCATAGTTACACTCAATTATTTGGTGATTATTTAGAATAGGGGTTTTTCTGAAAATAAAAGAAAAAATTACGGAAAGTGGTATATTTCCACTCTACTAATTACACAAAACACGAATTTACTAGGGGCATTAACGTATTACCAATACAAACCACAAATCCAAAAGTGGGGAAGGCTATGAAGATCAGGGAAATTGTGGGGTAAAATCACTAAAAATACACCCACAAAAAATACAAAAACCCCTCAGTTTAACATTTGTCCACCCAATTTCGTAATATGTGCCCACCTGACCTAACTGAACCTAACCCCACGATGAGCAAATCACTATTTTACATTTTTAATTTAACCAAGGATTGTTGGGTTTTAATCTAACCTATGATTGTTGGTTTTTAATCTAACCTAGGATTGTAGGGTTTTAAGCTAACCTACGATTTTAGGGTTTTAAAATAACATTAAAACACACCAGAAGTATATGAATTAACTCACCTCGGTAGGCGGCGGGTACAATTCCACTGTCCTCTGCCAATTCAACTATCGTGCACCTTATCTCACTCGACAAAACACCATTATCTACTAAAACGTCCAAGCAACACCCACCACATAGACAAATATTACGCACAGAAGCATTCGTTCTTGCACCCTCCATTTTTAAATCGCAAACCTTTGCACTGTCGTATTCGGACGTGCGCAACACATACACACACCACTCGCCACGAACCACACTGTCTCGCATCTAAACTGCAACTAACATACGGTGACGTCTACACATCCACGGCCAATAAGGTGACTGCGAGATGCGCATTTGTTTACGTTACTACAGCATTCTCTCACCAAACATCATGGTGTCCGACGTAAACAAAGCGGATGAACTGCTCATACTTTTATGTATTATATTTAGTACGTTCTACTTACTTTACCATTACGCCCTCCTCAATGATAAAAAGGTAAGCTGTGCAGAACCTATTTATGTTACTTTTGTGGGTCTACGACGTTTCTTTAAGAAAATCCCCTATTCTGAATAGTTACCGTTACGAGAACAGTGTCGCAGAGTTCGAAACTGATTTACTTTTCTAAACTTTGCGTCATAAGAGACAGGAGGTCTCTCTCCCTGCTGGCACTCTGACAACCTCCCGTGCCGGCAGAAGCAATTTTGAAGAAAATGTTCAGCCGAAAAACGAGGTTGAAAGAAAGACTGTCGCAGGTGCTTGCTGGTGTGGGCTAAATTAGTTACGCAAGAAGCTTCTTCTCTGAAGGATGATCATTCTCTGCGAGGTGGTAGCAGGCATTCACTGCTCATAATGCCACCGTGCTGTACCCCCACCCCTCACATCACTGTGACATAAACGTAACCAAATAAAGGCGTTGTGCAGCACTAATCTTATCATGCGCTCCCATCGCTACCTAAAAAGGCTTCGCGCTGTATGAATAGTCCCTCGGATTGTGGTGCGAACCCCGTCGCAATCACTTTCCCACGCGAGCCAAACTGCGCTGAGAATAAATAAGTTCACTTCCAGAACGTACTCAAACATCCTAACAGCCCTTATCTTTAATCCTGCTGCAACTTCAACTTTATAAAAAACAAACTCATTACAAATACACATACTAGCATGGCCAAAACATCTGTAATATTGAAAAATCAGTTGCATTCCCTCGCTCAATGTTCCTATCAAATCAGTATTAACTGCACCATTACAGTTGATGGAAGTTAAGCAAAACAGTCAAGCAAATGAAAGGAAATTATGTTCAGTAAATTGTGAGTTTGTGTGTTGGTAGCATTGTTAATGAAAAAAATACAGTTGATAGCTCTTGAATTATAAAAATATGGATGAAAATATACATTTCATCTTAACCTACACCACTTCACACTGAGGTCAAGTTGGATTTGAATTTCAGATTAATACAATTCAAAACCTGGTAACTATCAACATTTAAAAAATGGAACTAGAATAATTTTTGAAAAAAAAAAATTTGTAGTTGTACTGCTTACATACTTGCATGCGTGTTACATACTAAATGCTCTTTGCAAAGGAATATTGGGTTCAGTGCGGCATTGTTTGGTTTAGAGACATTAGTGTTCCCAACTGGGAGTCATTTGGAAGGTTGAGTACATTCCACAAATATTGTACATATCTATAGTTTTTGTGTACACATTGATGACTTAACCCCTTATACCAAATTGCAGCTTTCACCCGGTGGCTAAACCACATTTTCAAGGAAAACAAATTGGCATAACCCAGTTGACCCATTCTATATATATATATATATATGTATATATTACACACACACACAGGGTCTTCAAAAATTAACGCTCAAAATACGAGCGGTTATTCCTTATGAAATATAAATTTAAAAATATACAGGAAACCATACACCTAAACGGTATATTAAAGGAAATATGGGCCTATGAAAATTGAGTTTTGAAAATGTATTTTTGCAGAAATTAAATGCTTAAACGCAGTTTGAGCGTTTAATTTCCGAACATCCTGTGTGAGTGTGTGTATAATAATTGGCCTGCGTACTGCATAATTGTGCTAAGATATTCTGTTGGGCATTGAATTGTATATGTTAAAGTGATGTGTGGTATTCGACATATTGCTTATTTCATATACGACAAGTTCCTGAAATTTTTGTGTGTTTATGTGTTCAAAACTTATTCAATCATCACTCAGTTTTACAGATTCTGCTTAAAATTTGGCTAATGTCTTACCTACAGATGGGTAGGGTATGAACTTTTAGATGTTACAGATAATAAAATAAAACTGATTCAGATGTTACCATTACAATTATGTTAATAAGCCTATTTAATTTCATATTTACAATTCTAGTTCTAAACTTGATTCACAATATATTAAAATTTATGGAGGAGTGGCTCTAAGCTGTGTTGTGAATGATCATTAAAATCATGTTTTACTGCTTGTTTTTAAGTATATATTTATAATACTGGTTTTGGCGAAATGAGCACTCGTAAGTACTACCATTTCAAATATCAATACCAGGGCCAAATGCAGAATGAGAGAGGAATATTCGCCCCTGTCTCAGTCAAGCTTGATTTATTTCTTAACGTAGAGTTTTCCAGCCATGCATTTCATTTTTGGCACATAATGAACATTCGTAATTACCAAATATTGCCGCTACAGCAGATGTACCCTTCTCCCCTCCCCCATTTTCAATGATGAGTTGGGATTTATAGGCTCCAGTATTACGTGTAAAATACATTGAAAGGATTTATTATCAATATCAATATAAGGGAAGTCAAATGTTTATTCACGAGACAGCGTAAATTTGGGGATGTTAAGAACTGTAGGCCTAGCAAAATTATTACACGTCATTTGTAAATGAAAGTGCGGTGGTAAATTTTCTAGTTTTGCAAAGAAGTGAACTTAAAAATGAAATAAACATAAAACAATTAATTGTTTGCGTACTGTCAACTTTGCATAGGTATGTGTAAGGCCGTCGAGAAAATCTAATTTTGCAATTTGCGATTTTCGCAAGATTGTTGTTTGAAGTATTAACTATACGTAGCCTATTTTGATTATATGAAGGTGTTTATTTTACTCACATAATTTGTTGTAAATGAAGTTGACTTAGTAGGTATCTTAAATCAATTCTCTCACAAACCCTGCATTGTTTTGCGTGGTTATTCTTATTTCAAGTCTTCAGGAGGGGGAGATGATTTTTCTACCAAGTGTTCTCAATCTTCCAAATGACTCACAGTTTGGTGCCCTACTTTCTCAGAACCAAATAATGTCGCACTGAATCTGATATTCCTTTACGAAGGACAATCAGTACATAAAATAGCGTGTCTGTGCAAGTATGCTGTACCATTTCAAATTGTCATAGAAAAAAGTATATATTTGTGGAGTGTACGCTACCTTCCAAATGACTCGCATTTCGCAACCCTATCGTCTCTAAACCAAACTATGTCGCTCTCAGTAAGATATTCCTTTACAAAGACCATTCAGTACGTAACACAATTTCTCTGTTCAAGGTATGTGGTACAATTTTAATTTTTCAGGTAAATGAATTTTTTCCCCTACAAAGTGTCATCATTTTTTCACACACACTTGTATCCTATTGTCATGAAACTAAAAGATCTCTCACTGAATCTGATGTTTCTTAACAAAGCAGGTTCCATACAAACTTTGATATTGCAGAAATGTGTAACTTGTGTGTGAATTTGTTTCTAGGGGTTTTTAGTTTTTTGTGGTTGGCAACAAGAGAACGAATCTGAGATTTGAATCTAACTTTTATGTTCACTGCTCGTACAGTAAAAATCTTTATCGAAACAAACTACCCTACATATGGCTTCAAACTCTCCAAGCAAGAGTAAAATTCACCACTTTTTCAACCATTTACAGCTTTACATGAACTCTGTGGTATCCTTGTTCTGATTGGCCACATATAGCACACCGGACTCACACACACACACACACATACAGAAATGATAGAATGTAGCTAACTTCTCTATGCATTTCTTCTGTGCTGTGCGTGATTGTGTTTTGAGTCTCCATGCTAGTATATGTAGTGTACATGCTAGTATTTGTTGATGTGCGCGTGCTGTGTTTTATGCCAAGTCAGTTGTAGCCTAGCCTTCAAACTACACTTGGGGTTCTTGAATGCAGCAGGCTATAGTAATCTTTCTGGAATAGTGCTTGCACATTTTAAAAATGACAAAAACAGCTTCATTATCTGCAAAGGAAAAAAATTTAAAATAGTGCTACATCCAAAAGAAATAAACTGAAAAAGTAATGAGTTAATAGGTTGATATTGGGAAGGGCTGTGAAGAGCGGGAGGATACCGTGGTAGAAATATAAATGAACTTAGTGAAATTTAAACAGAAATGCAAAAACAAAATTGAATATTGAAATTAATTAAATAAAGCTGAACTCATATGCTACTTTGAGAGATGATACCAAAGTTATAGTAGACAAGCAACTCTAGTGTAAGTATGATTCGGAGGGTCATGGCGGTGATCATAATTCCCAATGGGGTTCCTAATACTATTAGCGCCACAACTGCTGGCGGGTGAATTTATCGGGAGCGGGGTGCAGTGTGCGCAGCCTGCTGCAGCTTGATGCCATGCTAAAAAACATTAGTCTCCGTATAATCAGTTGCGCATTGCTGATGCGCGCTGAATTTTTTTGTAACAGTGTGTACATAGCCGGGCCGTCGCTAATATTGGCTGCCGGCGGCCCAAGCGCAGGCATCAGGCGATCCTTCAGCTCTTGTGGCGCTTACATTAACTGCACGAAGGAACCATCCCTGACGTTCGCCTGGTTTAATATCTGAACCCAAATTCAAAACCCCAAACTTTGGAGAGAAAGAGTTTTTTCTTAGGGCATCAAAAAAATCTGCCAATCCCTGGTATAATGCTAGTTGTTTTTATATCAAAATAATTTTTTGCTCAAGCACATTCTTTAAACGTTTTTTTACATCCACCATACTGAAAACTACAGTTAAGTAACTTTAGTAATTATTGCATTTAAACTGATCTCGCATATTATTGATATTGCTGTATTGTATAATACAGTAAAAATTTTAGTATGTGTTCATGTATTTGCTTATTAACTTTCTTGTCAATACCAGAGGGCTGGCAGAGAATACAGTCAACATACCAGCTAACCTTGCTGCGCAATGCCGTTGGTAGGCGGAGGAGCTCCTGTTCCCCCACCCTTGCATTCTGGCACTGCTCCTTACTCACCTCATTTCACCCTCATTGGCTCTCAAGACCTCATTGTTAAGAGCTGCCCAAATCTCTCGTCTCAACTCAACTCTGTCTTTGACACTAACCTATGATGGTCAGCTCCACTAATTTAAATATGAGCATCGTAGTAACTGAGTAGGTATTCCCTAGCAGTTTTGCAATGTTTGTGTGATATGTTCATCCATTGGCGTTACTGATTTTAAAGTAGTTTTTAATACAACCTAATGAATTATATGAAGGTTATTTCAAAGTACACAATCTCTGTATTAAACAATTTTTACCTTCACAGATAGCAGTCTAGGTGGGCCCTCATAACGAAATACACTGTGCATCTGTTCTTGTATGAAAAATGTCATTTACAGAGTCTTAGCCTGTGATGTTCTTGGTCTTTTTTGCAGAACTTGGAGGCGCATTGTCTTGTCTGCAACATAACACTTGTGTTAAGTGTTGCTGATGCGTACAACATTTTCAAAACTCAGATCGTGGCAGACAGTGAACTTCCCAAGCTAACTGTTCTCGACAAGATAAGGCAGGTGCTGAACAAACCATCTACAGGAACAACACTTCACAGCGAGATAGTCTGCCACCGATGTTTCAACTTGCTCGCAGAGCTCCACAGCACAGAGGCAAAACTGAATGCTCTGCGCTCAGAGTTGGTCACCAGATTTGTCGAAACAGTTGCGTTGTACGAACCAGGAAGTAAAAGCGAGAAAACCACTGCTGGTGATGAAAACAAGCTGGTGATTACCGAGGAAGGTAAAGTCGTGGACAAAAATGGCGTGGAAAAGTTTTCGACTGCAAAGACTTTCGGCAAGAAAATCAGACGGAAAATTTTATCCAGAGTTGTACCTGAGAACAAAAAGTACGTTTGTTCGGTGTGTGGGAAAAACTTCCATGCGTTCAGTCATCGAGTGGAACACATGTTGATACACCTGGGGGAGAAGCCGTGGAAGTGCACGGAATGCAAGAAGTCGTTCCGAACAAAAAGTGCGCTTAAGGTGCATCGTATGAAGCACACGGGAGAGCGTCCGTTTGTGTGCCAGCTATGTGGAAAGTCATTTGTCGAAAAGTAATTGATGCAAAATAATTACAATAATATTTTAACTGTGAGAGTAATTTTATTATTCCATGCATGCATGCACATATTGTTACAGATTTTACACTTATTTATTGAATGCTTCTAATGTTTTTAAGGTATACATTAAAATTTAAGCTTCTTTCCATGTTGAGTGATACGGAGCAATTTAAAATTACAAAAAAAATTAAGTTAGTACTATTATTGCACTGATAATTTGCTACTTAAACTCGTGTCACTGCTGTGATTGACGATGGTAGACCACTACCATATTTGTTTATGCTACAGCAGTTGACGAAACTTCTCTGTTTGTACTCTAATCAATGCTGAAAAGAATTCTGTTAACATTAGAATGTTTTCCTATTGTGACTAGTCAAATAAAATTTGTTTTGAAGTGTTCATATGATTAAAAATTTAATTTGAATTGAGTTTTGATTAAAAGGAGAAAAAAAATTCAGCCAGGATACATTATAGGCCTATGACTCAAAGTGTGTGCACCAGTACTAAGTGATTACAAAGAATTGCAACTTTTCAAGAAGTAGGTCACATCAGTGCGAAAGTTATATATTTGACTTTTGCAAAGCTTACTGCGTTGAAATTTTTTTTTCCCAGCTAACCTTGAACTAGAGGGAGGGTCGGAGATCCTAGGTAGGGGAAGGGGCCTCAGTGCTGAGCCCCATACACCTAGGCATGCAGGGGAGGAAACTNAAATAAAATTTGTTTTGAAGTGTTCATATGATTAAAAATTTAATTTGAATTGAGTTTTGATTAAAAGGAGAAAAAAATTCAGCCAGGATACATTATAGGCCTATGACTCAAAGTGTGTGCACCAGTACTAAGTGATTATAAAGAATTGCAACTTTTCAAGAAGTAGGTCACATCAGTGCGAAAGTTATATATTTGACTTTTGCAAAGCTTACTGCGTTGAAATTTTTTTTTCCCAGCTAACCTTGAACTAGAGGGAGGGTCGGAGATCCTAGGTAGGGGAAGGGGTCTCAGTGCTGAGCCCCATACACCTAGGCATGCAGGGGAGGAAACTGGCATAGGCACCGTAAACACCCCTTGACAGAGTAAGAACTGCAAAATGGCATGCAATTAATGAAGTAGAAAAATATTTCTACTAGAACAGAGGATGGGATAAAATAATCTTTATTGAAAAGGTGTTTGAAGTAATAGAAGAGAAAGGTTGGTCGGTAGGGCTGTATTTTTTTTTTTTGGCAGGGCTTGGGGGGATGCACCACAATGCCTTGTAATTTGATATGTGTTTTATGTTAAAAATGCATATATTGCACGAGATGTTAAGACATCTTGTATACATGTTTTGCCTTGTTCCTTTACATACCAAAACGCTAAATTGGCATGAGCTAAAACAAGGCGAAAGATGCAAATTAGTTCAGATATTTCAGTATATTTTAACATTACTTTAGGTGCTAATTTTGGAGAGTGCTTATTGCGGTGTGTGTGTTCACGAATCTTTTCTAATTTCATGGACTTATATTTTATATTTAAATATTTTGTTGAAGTTCAAGTGTGTCAGGAGTTGAGAATTGTCAATTTTAAGTGTGAATACGTCCAATTGTGTTTGGCATAGTCTTTTCTATTATTTAGTAGATCAGTGCTAACAGTTATTGAATTGGCCATGGACAGTAATTATTTTCCATTGCAACAATCCTTTAGGACAGCTACCAGTTGTAAGTGCAAAGGGTGTGTGTCTAAATTCAGGTAGTATATACTAGTGTACTTGCATCCGTGCATACTTTACTTATCCTTGGCACCAAACTTGATTAATTCAGATAAGCAGTCGTGTTTGCTTTTACAACAGCTATTAGTCAGCTAATCACTTTTAATAAATGTGTTTTTCAGCTAAGAACTTGATAATTGCCGAAAAATAAAAAGGTTAAATGAAGGATGAAATAGTGTTTTAATTTGATTTACGTAACATTTATTGTCCTGCTGATTATACGTGAGTGTCCAATTTTGATTGCTTGTTCTACCTTAGCTTTTGTAGGTTATAAACACAGACCTTATATGAATTTATTGTTTATAAATTTTTCAATATTCGTGTTCCGGTAATTATTTACTTAGTTCAAAATTCTATGCCTACGATGTAAAAATGTTGCCCTATTGGTCTTTAAATAAAATAATCGTGTTGAAAATAAATTGTAACCTCTAAAATGCTTCTCAAATTGGCAGTACATATACCACAATTTGGAAAGAAGTTACGATGTCACTTCCAGGGACAGGTACGCACGAGTATGTACTTAAGGCGAATTTGGACACTGCCAAAATAAGGTGAAGTGTTAGGTTCAGAAGAATTTTTTGCCAGCCACATAGTTAGGAAGTAGTTTATTACCTTTATATGAAGATTGACAACTTCTTGTTTACTAACACCGTACCAGTGCAACAACTATTTGGGTTGAATTCTCTGCGTAATGTCCATGTTTGTGCAGTTTTCAGTCATGAGGGGAGTACTTTTTCGTTGATGATGTTTGGTCATTGTATTAGGTGTCTGTATTTTGTTTACTAGAGGTTTGCAACTGTTGGGATTTGGTGCCAACTGCCAACTAGCTCCAGACAAGTGAATCCAAGCAAAATCTGCGCCACTCTTCTTCCCAGAGCGTGAGTGATGGCGAGCACGGAAGGACGCAGGTTAAAAATGTATGAAGGAAGTAAATTGGCATATCCTTTGTGGTTGCTGTTGCTGCACTCTGGGAACCAGAATGGTGCAGATTTTGTGTGAATTTGCTTTTCTGCAGCCGTTTGCTGACATGTTAACATTTTTTTTTTGTGTCTCAGCATTTTATTTGGTAGTATTTTACCATTATGGCTTTTACCCCTCAATTTTCCTGATCTTCATAGCCCTCTCCACTACCACAAACTACTAATAGGCAACACAAATTATCATTTTGTCTATAAATATATCAGTTGCTGAAAAACCCATGGACCTTGAGCAAAAAATGAAGATTTAGAAAAATTCTCTAATTTTATAATAATGAGCTGTGCATAAACATAGCAGAACATGAATCAATGACAAATGAGAATGAAAATGAAGTCAGCTTGCTGCACAACAATGTCAGAAACACAAATTTTGCGAGAATGAACTTGAAGTGGATGTGAAACTTGACTCTTTGAAGTACATTGCTGGTTACGTGGTATTTAAATGGCTAAGCATCGACAAATCTTTGGATGTATGTAATGGGAAGTGTGACTTGTAAAATGTTTAAAATTACTGTATTTCAGTCATATGATCTGGAGAACTAGTGCATCCAACTTCTGAACGGTTGGATAAAGTCAGACAATTTGAGATCTTATTTTTGCCGTTCTTGGATTTCATATTTCTAAGTGTAAAAATGTTGTTAAATATTTGACAGCTATGTTGCAAGATAAATTTCCTGAGTGCAACCAGAAAGTATTTAGTCCGTATGTGAAAACGGGAACCTCCATAAGTTCATGTATACTTTCATTGTGTAAAACAAAAATGTTCATGACAAACCAACATAATATATTCAGAACTCCCCAGTTAATTGCAGTGGATTTTTCACTTGTGAAAATAATGATTAATGCTGGTAATAATAGCCCTACTTTTGTGTATATCTTTTAATACATGTAATTTGTATGTATAGCCATAAGGTAAGTCGTAATTTTTCCAAATGTAAAACAATTTGTTCTAAATTGGAGAGCAAGATGCGTTTCCAATATATATAGTTTTTAACATGTAAATTGTTAATTTTTTTCTATTTTTTTAAATAATTAAAAAAAAAAATATATATATATATATATATGTATGTTATTATGCAGGGTTATTCAGCTTAGATGTTCACCCCTAATATCTTCTGAACCACTGAAGGGATCAAAATTTTGAATTTGTAAATGATGCTGTGGGGCTCATAATACACTGCTTATGTCTGTTCCTGAGATATAATTAATAACAGAGATAACAATATCATCTTTGGTTTTTAAAATGGGAATATAGTCATTTCTCTCAATAGTGTAACATGTAATTTAGTAGTGAGTTCAGTAACATGATTATTTTGAAAATCCCACTAGTACTTTTTGAGATATAAGGGGGTGTTTATAGGTGTATGCTCTTGACTGTAGCTGTGGTGGGGTAGGTTGCATCATCTGTTGGGAGATGTGTGGAGAGTTCCTACACATACCTCGCTGCACACATTGAGTGGAAAAAATTTAGGTATAAATGTGCTCCGTACATTGCAAAATACAATGAACTAAAAGGTTTTGAACAATTTTTGGCATTGGTGTAGACCAGCGGTACTTTGACTTTTATTTTACGGAGCCATATTGAGAAAAACTAAGACCACACGGGCCCCACTTACGACGCTTGACATAATAATATTTGTGAACTAAAAGTAGGTAGGTAATTCAATGACATTTAAAATTCAGAGTGTCGTGTATTCCCTTGCAAGTCGTTTGTTTATTCGTTCGATACGGTGGTGGCGGGCTGAGGTAGTACATAAAAAATGTGTACAGAAGTCACCTGACTGATAAAATAATGAAAAGTATCGTCTAGTTTCATCAGTGACTTTAACTTTTAATAAATTCGTATTATGTATTGCTTTTTGTAACAGACATCCTAAAAATAAGAATTTGGTAACTTGTATCTACTGAAACCGGCGAACGCGGGCCACAAAGAATGGGCCCGCGGGCCACACGCAGCCCGCAGTTTGAGTGCCCCTGGTGTAGACTGTGAAAAGGGCATGATTGCCCAGTAAATTAATTGTACTCAAGCTATGAATGTCAAATGAAACATACATTTTATTTGTAACAACATCAACAAACAACCTTTTGCATGCGCAGTGTCTAGTACAGTTACTGTATGGGACTTGGAAAATGCATGTGTACCAATACATATTTCTAGTCCTGTACAACAGTGCGTAGTACGTAGTTGCCGAGCAACAATATTCCTAATAACATCTATAATCACAACTAGGATTCCAGAATGTTGTAATCAGTTGCTCCCAGAGAAGTGGCTGGTTATTCTCGTCTTGCATGTTCGCGTTCAATTACTAGCGCGTCTTTGTTGTGCTCGAAAAGACCACCATCAACTGCAATGCACACGTCCAGTCTCATTTGGCGAGAGACGACGACACGGAGGTAATCGTTGCCCTCGATGGTGTGGTACATGCTTCAACGATGCTATGCTTTCGGTCATCTGGAGTGATTGGGACTTGCTGGTAAACTTTCTCCTTTACTGCACTCCAAAGATAAAAGTCTAAAGTGGTCAAGTCAGGTGAAAGTGCTGGCCATTGGCCACATACACTGACGTATTTCCAGAGGAGCATCTTTAAGGAGTGCAGGTAGCACTTCTCAAATAAATTCTGCGTATTTGTTTCTATTTAATGTACCCGCAATGAAGCAGGGACCAATCACGAACTTGCCAATCAACCCACACCACACATTCACATTCCTTCGTCTCTGGTGCTGCACCTTCCTCAGCCAGTGCGGCTTCTCAGTCGACCATTAATACACATTCCTCAAGTTCACATTTCTATGGTTGCTAAACATGCCTTTGTTGGTGTAAAGAATTTTCTGGAGAAATTGTCTATTTTCCCGCATTTTCAAATCAGTACCTTGACAAAATTTCACCCTCCTCAGATTATCGTACTCATCTAGTTGCCGATGAAGTGATATGTGGTATGGGTGAAATCTTTACTGTTGTAGAATGCGTAAAACACTTGCTTGGCTTATTCCCGAACCACTCGGAAGTTCCGTCGTGCTCGCGCACAGATTGCGAGCAACTGCCGCCAGAATGTCAGTTGCCTGCGTTTCCCCTGTTGCTGGTCTGATTCTGCTTCTCACCAGAGTATTCCAGTTACCAATAGTTTCCCTGCAAAGTCTCAACTGTGTCATTCACGTTGGACTCTGTTGTAACAGATACCTCTTTGCGTATAGTGCTACCACAGCCGTCACATTTCGTTTACATTCACTGTAAATCAGAAGCATATTGAGTTTTTCGTTGTTGGTGTGCGACATTTCCTTTAGCTTCGCCAGGACTCGCAAGTACGGTGCAATGATCGCATTCGTTCAATATCTGTATTACTGTATCACTAGCATGTGCNCTTCGCCAGGACTCGCAAGTACGGTGCAATGATCGCATTCGTTCAATATCTGTATTACTGTATCACTAGCATGTGCATCACCTATGTAAGAACACACTGCCGGACATCCCAGCAGATGATGCAACCTACCCTGCCACAGCTACCGTCTAACTTGCCACCTAATAACATGTTATGCTATTGGGAGAATGGGTAATTCCCATTTAAAAACCTAAAGTTGATATCAATGTCCACATCTCAGAATAGACATAGGCAGTGTCTTAANTGATATCAATGTCCACATCTCAGAATAGACATAGGCAGTGTCTTACGAGTCCCGTAGTGCCATTTACAAATTCGGAATAAAAATTATGGTACATTCAGCCGTTCAGAAGATATTTGGGGTGAACATCGTAGCTGAACAAACCCGTATATAATTCACTTGTTTGTAGGCCATGTTTTTTATTAAGAATTATTTGTACTTCAGTTATGCATGTGCCTGAGGTTAATGGTAGTTTAATATCTCACACAATTTAATACACATTCCAGCCAGCTACATGACAGAAATTACGGCTGTCATTGTAATGAAGTAAAGGCACAAAATAGCTTTTCTATAGATTTGTTCATGAAATTTAATTAAGTTATAAATAAATGAAATAATTCTAACAAAGCCATCCATCTCTTTCTTTAAAACAAATTATATTAGCGTAAAATATACTTACTATATTATCTGTAAAAGTTCAGACAGNAAATTTAATTAAGTTATAAATAAATGAAATAATTCTAACAAAGCCATCCATCTCTTTCTTTAAAACAAATTATATTAGCGTAAAATATACTTACTATATTATCTCTAAAATTTCAGACAATAGTTAACAGCAATACGCAGCAGCAGATAGTTGCTCTGCTTGTAGTGCTTGGAAACATGCCAGCGGAGTTGAGTCACGACAAGTGTCCACGCAGTGATGTCACTGCAGTCAACCGATAGCTAGAGCCTGTAAAATTTGCGTAATTATTTGAAGCTAGACTATACTTCAGACATGTGTGTGTTTGTATCGCTCTTGTTATTGGTATACAGTTTGTTTGACACACCCTGGGTGGCCTTGAATCAATCGGAAACAAGTTACGACAANCTTCGCCAGGACTCGCAAGTACGGTGCAATGATCGCATTCGTTCAATATCTGTATTACTGTATCACTAGCATGTGCGTCACTTATGTAAGAACACACTGCCGGACATCCCAGCAGATGATGCAACCTACCCTGCCACAACTACCGTCTAACTTGCCACCTAATAACATGTTATGCTATTGGGAGAATGGGTAATTCCCATTTAAAAACCTAAAGTTGATATCAATGTCCACATCTCAGAATAGACATAGGCAGTGTCTTACGAGTCCCGTAGTGCCATTTACAAATTCGGAATAAAAATTATGGTACATTCAGCCGTTCAGAAGATATTTGGGGTGAACATCGTAGCTGAACAAACCCGTATATAATTCACTTGTTTGTAGGCCATGTTTTTTATTAAGAATTATTTGTACTTCAGTTATGCATGTGCCTGAGGTTAATGGTAGTTTAATATCTCACACAATTTAATACACATTCCAGCCAGCTACATGACAGAAATTACGGCTGTCATTGTAATGAAGTAAAGGCACAAAATAGCTTTTCTATAGATTTGTTCATGAAATTTAATTAAGTTATAAATAAATGAAATAATTCTAACAAAGCCATCCATCTCTTTCTTTAAAACAAATTATATTAGCGTAAAATATACTTACTATATTATCTGTAAAAGTTCAGACAGTAGTTAACAGCAATACGCAGCAGCAGATAGTTGCTCTGCTTGTAGTGCTTGGAAACATGCCAGCGGAGTTGAGTCACGACAAGTGTCCACGCAGTGATGTCACTGCAGTCAACCGATAGCTAGAGCCTGTAAAATTTGCGTAATTATTTGAAGCTAGACTGTACTTCAGACACGTGTGTGTTTGTATTGCTCTTGTTATTGGTATACAGTTTGTTTGACACACCCTGGGTGGCCTTGAATCAATCGGAAACAAGTTACGACAAGATAACTCAATTACATCCTGCCAAGTCAAAAAAAAAAATAAGTATTCGCACTTTCACTGTAACCAATCAACAAATGACATCTACTCAAATGTATATAGGATGTTGAAGTCTACCGTGCCGCTAAATAATAACGTGAATTTGGCATCTCTACCAATAACACTTGTTTAACTGCAGTGGCCCTCCTGTACCCACCCACTCCCTTCAAATATAGCAGCCACTTCAACTAGCTTATAGATTGTCCTTCTCTACCACAAACGCTGCAATACTTGGTGCAGTAGAAAAGAGATGCAAAGTACGGGTCGTCTCCGCTGGGTAGGTTTTTGTATAATTTCAGTTGAAACCAATAGGGCAGGGCACTAATGATTTGTTTGCTGAGCATGGCAACCTCCGCTGCGATCTGGGTTCAATTCCCAGTAAGTGATATGTGGCAGACATTGGTGGGCAGCATTTTTATTTTTCAGGTTGCCCTAACCCTTGCATTCTGCCATTGTTCCATCTTACCACTNTCTATAATTTCAGTTGAAACCAATGGGGCAGGGCACTAATGGTTGTTTGCTGAGTATGGCAACCTCCGCTGCGATCTGGGTTCAATTCCCAGTAAGTGATATGTGGCAGACATTGGTGGGCGGCATTTTTATTTTTCAGGTTGCCCTAACCCTTGCATTCTGCCATTGTTCCATCTTACCACTCGGGTATGATGCATACCTTAAAACTCTGAATTGAAAGGTAGTTACTAGGTGGATGCACCCCAAAGCATACTCAAAATTGGTATGGAATTAAAAAAGCTATACTGGTGTTTTCAGTGGGTGGGGATGAAACACTAGTAGGATAAAATGTCTCCATTATAGCTGGCTGGAATCAAGCCTAAGACCTCCCGTATATGAGTCAAGGGACACGAGGCTACCACAGGAACAAACATGCTTAGAGATTAAACCCACACATTCATCTTAGAATTCAGTATTGTACACTGAAGTAGTTGGCTACTGTAGCATGTGTTGGTATATATATCCTTTACTGTACTAAGTTTTGATGCTTGTATACAAATTATTTAGTAATATATACCCGTAGCTGGTTGAAAGTTGGCAGAAACGTAACTAAGTGGTGTTTTTCAGGTACTACCTGGACGAGCATGGGCATATCCACTCTGGCGAGAAGCCCTTCCTCTGCTCGTTTTGCAAGCGACCGTTTGTTCGCAAGAAAGACCTGGCGATCCACGTGAAGAGCCACACGGGCGACAAACCGTTCCAGTGCGGCTCGTGCCCGAAAGCATTTGCCGTCAAGTCTCGCTTGGACCGTCATGTCCGGATACACACGGGCGAGAAGCCGCATTCGTGTGAGATTTGTGGGAAGCAATTTGCTCGGCGAGACGACTACAAGGTAAGACTAGTACTTGTTCACATCTGCATAGGTTTGCAATAAGTTACTGAATTCAAAACAATTTGGCCTCTAGTTGTACATCTACACAGAGCCAAATTGGCTTTGCAAGTAACAAAACCTACTTTGCCAGTAACGTACCATGTACTTCTAGTTTTGCAGCTGGAAAGATGAAGGGAAACATGTGAGGCCACATATGCTGTGGTTGCAGAAGTACATAACCTGTGTTACAGTAGGTAGTTAATATTACTGTCAAATGTAGTAGTTGGTAGTATTGCTTGTGGGTTATTGTGCAATACCAGAACCCATCTTTTATATCGCAACATTTCATTACGACATAACGTATATTGTTGAGATATAGTGTGAATAAATGNACCAGAACCCATCTTTTATATCGCAACATTTCATTACGACATAACGTATATTGTTGAGATATAGTGTGAATAAATGTTATGACAAATGAGAAGCGAGTTAGTGTGACTAGGTACAGTCATGTGGAGTGATTTTGTATCTGACCGAACATTTTGTATTTCACACCAACAATAGGTAACATGCAAATTTCACAAATATAGTTGAAAATGATACAAACACATTTGTATGTGCGTATGAAGATAAAAATGTGCCGTTTGTTGCATTAAAATATGTTTTGACAGAGTTATTTTAGTATTAAAACAGTAACTTTCGCGGCTGCTGTCAAGTGAATGCGGAACGCTCTCTCATTGGTTTGACGTCACTAGTCATACGCCCGGTGGCCGGCCCCAGTACGTTGCAAATACGTAGCACTGAAATGGAAGGCAACTTTGTGGAAAGTGTGCAGTCGGACAATCTGCCACGAGTAGATACAGATATGGTACTTGATTACTTCAATTCCCTTTGTTTTGTGGAACCTGAAATAAGAGGTGTAAAATTACAAAGCTAAGAACGTGTCTCCTATCGCACAGTCGTGATCTTCAAAGCGACTGTAGGCCTAAATCACATATTAAAACTTATTTTTTTGTACGTTTTAATCAGGTGCGTATTATTATCATAATCTATGTTTATGTTTACAATTGCTAAGATTCAAAGTTGGAAATTAAAATATGGAATAGGAATTACATTCGCAAGAATAACAAAACTGTAATGAAGGCGACTGCAGTGAGCGTACTGTGTTGTCGCGCGCCATGCTTGATGTCTGTAATAAATTAACTACATTATTTAGAAATAAAACGTAATGTTGCGTTGAGAAAGAAGGTTACAAATATTTCTGGATTCTAAACCATGTTTCAGTATTCATAAAACACTTTTATGTGTGTGTGTGTGTGTGTGTGTGTGTGTATATATATATATATATAGTCAGATAACAAGCAGTATGGTGACAGTAGGNCTAAACCATGTTTCAGTATTCATAAAACACTTTTATGTGTGTGTGTGTGTGTGTGTGTGTGTGTATATATATATATATATAGTCAGATAACAAGCAGTATGGTGACAGTAGGCCTGACGCTAGTCACTACCCAACACCGCACGACTTCTCGCGAGCAGCTGCGGGCTGGTGGCGGACAATGCCGCGCTGCTGGCCGGCAAACTTGTATTTCCACGTTCCATCTTATTTATAAACACTATGTTTGAGGCCTCAAATATAATGTTAAGAAACTAAAACATTATTTTTAAAAAAAATTTGCTTATCTTATTGATTCTTATGTTTTATGTACTTAACATACCTTTTATTATTCTGACGTCACGATAGCTGTGTCTACACTTTCTTTTTAAACTGTAAGAACTGTACACNTTATTATTCTGACGTCACGATAGCTGTGTCTACACTTTCTTTTTAAACTGTAAGAACTGTACACATAAGCTGAAAAAGATATGGTAGTTTGATAAATACTTAATACCTGGGATGAGATTAAATAAAGCAAAGAAAATCTGTAATAAAAGCTTAAGAATTTGTTTTATTCTCAAAAGCTATTTTCTTTCTGTTTAAGGGGAAAGGTTATAAAAGTAACACAGCTTACTTGTGTAAAATGCGTAGACTATTTAATGTTAATTTCGTGGATCTAGTCTCGTAATTTTTTGTAACGCCCATCTCAGTAACTTAGAAAAAAAAGGAAGGGCAAATATGAAAGTAAGATAATCCTTGATAAACATTTCTAAAAACATGCATTTTAGTGTTTTGAAAGAAAAAATTATGTTGCTATTTAACTTAAATGGTTCGGCTTATGAAAGCTAACTAGAGACAAATCAAAACAACTTAAATTTATTAGAAATTGCTATGTTTTAAAAATACTGTATATTGTAAACCCAACTTTTTGCACGAGGGACTCTGAGCCCCACCCAAATAATGTAATGTTTAATTTTTATGGTTCAACATTGTGATATGTTGTTATTTAGGCATACAATGTGAATATTGCCTAAATATGATAGCTGTGCTCTTGAAACAAATGTTAGAAGTTATATTAAATTAATAACAAAATATCTATACCAAATTCTATTTATTACGCCTAACTTAGAATGTATAAACTTACAAAATGTAAAATTTACATTGTATGGCTGAAATTTTTTAACATATTTTTTTATGCTCACGTCTACATCACAAACGAATTGCTAAACGCATTGTGGTGCGTATGCGTATTAAACAATACTGTAGTACGGTAATTAAGGTTAGGTTAGATGTAAATAGTAGANACGCATTGTGGTGCGTATGCGTATTAAACAATACTGTAGTACGGTAATTAAGGTTAGGTTAGATGTAAATAGTAGATATTAAGAAGTTCAGTGTTAAAACTACCTACATAGGGGAAACATAAACACCTTAAATATNATAGTAGATATTAAGAAGTTCAGTGTTAAAACTACCTACATAGGGGAAACATAAACACCTTAAATATAATTACGTACATGAAAATGGTCATCGCAAACAAAAAGAACTGATTTTGGCCAAACATCTTTAATGTCTCGCCTAACTGCATTAAACCACGTCTTCCTGTTTGTTTCGTTTTTTGTAACCAACAAATATTTTACCAGGTGTTTTGCAAGATGTACTAGTACACTGCGGTACAATAAACCATTTCAATGATTTTGGTATACTTTACTGTTTATTTTCTTCTTTCATTACTTCAAACAATTTCTATTTAACCAAATGTGCATCACTGCTGAAGTAAATAAATGATAAACGCGGCGGCCAAGGTTGTATCTGACTTGTGACGTCACTGAGTTTCAAATATAAAATTTTAATTCAATCATAACTTTTTCAAAACTACTTTTTAAATTGTGATACTTTGTAAANACGATAAACGCGGCGGCCAAGGTTGTATCTGACTTGTGACGTCACTGAGTTTCAAATATAAAATTTTAATTCAATCATAACTTTTTCAAAACTACTTTTTAAATTGTGATACTTTGTAAATACATTTCTAACACATAAATGAATGAAAACCAAGTGTTGGCAAGAAATGTGCATGTTGCCTATTGTGACACGCTGTAATGTTAAACTACAGCCTAATGTCAACCTACAAAGGCNCGGCAAGAAATGTGCATGTTGCCTATTGTGACACGCTGTAATGTTAAACTACAGCCTAATGTCAACCTACAAAGGCGCACAGACTGGAAGTTTTGGGGAGAAACAATTTGAAAATTTTAATCAGTGCTGTACAAGATCAGTCTTGTGATAAAGTGAAGTGTAATGTGTAGTGCATCGGCTCGTGTTTTGTCGTCACTTGCCATGCCAGAGGTGGACTGTGACAACTCCTCAAAGGCCAATGCAGCCATAGAAAGATATGAGAATCCAAGAGTAAAGTAAGTTTNGAGGTGGACTGTGACAACTCCTCAAAGGCCAATGCAGCCATAGAAAGATATGAGAATCCAAGAGTAAAGTAAGTTTATGAATGCTACCTCTTCAAACAACAGGTACAAA
This sequence comes from Clitarchus hookeri, assembly GCA_002778355.1. Lineage (NCBI taxonomy): Eukaryota > Metazoa > Arthropoda > Insecta > Phasmatodea > Phasmatidae > Clitarchus > Clitarchus hookeri. Next base: position 459,422 of record NQII01000182.1, on the reverse strand, counting down.
AGGATGGAGAAAGCTCTGACCACTTATTTACAGCCCTTGGAAAACTCTCCCGGAACTGCAACTGTAACAGTGAGTCGCCTTCAGTAGTGCCGCAAAATGTGGGTGATAAGGAAGGGGGCAGTGAGATGGGGAAAGCGAGAGCAACAAACAATATGTGCTATGAGATTATTGTTGTTCATGGCATACGCAACAAGGCAGTACAAGAAGTCCTACTATCTATGGAAATTATGTACCGTAAAACCCCTATCAAATAAGCATGGATCTAGCGGCTTTACAATATTCTCGGGAACTGTCAGAAAAAAGGGGGGAGGGGAAGGCAAAATGCAAGTAGCTGCAATAGCTGACAGACGAAAGAGATGTCGGATCGCGTCCGGCAGAGTGACGGTTTGTGAAGCTAGAAGTCGGTGTGTGGTCAGGCAGAGTAACATTCTGCAACTGAATTGCGAGATACAGCCAGTGGTAGGCCAAGGTTTGAGGAACGCAGTCGGGAAGAGTGACGTTCTATAACTGAACCAAGAGAGACACAGGGTGGCTGATGAAGTCAGAGCGCTGTTGGGCAGAGTAACGCCCTACAACTGAGCCACGAGAGACAGCCTTGAACTACAGGCTACAACCTCAGTATATATCCAGAACACAGGGCCATTTCCGGAGGTGCGGAGAGAGATGTGGCGGAGATGGCGAAGGCTGAAGGAGGAGCCGTAGCATGAAGCGGGTCATAGTCCGGCAGGCGGCATCAGATGGCTCGCTGCAATCCCTGGTTTCAAGGGTGTGCCGTGACATGTATGAGAAGGTTGCATCTGTGGCGAGGTTAGAATTGTTAAAGATGTCGCCCGCGGTGCATCAACTGTACATGTATAATTTGATTTCAGTGACAAAATGTTATATTTTTGAGTTAGCAATTTAATTTTAAATTATTAGTCCACAAAGTGCGACCCACTGTGTGCATGGTTAGTCACTGGTGTGCCAACCCAGAGGTCCCTTGCTCAATTCCAGGCCTCGGTCAGCAGGAAATTTTCAGATGTGGTGGTTTTCCCTGGACTTTCCCCATTTCCTTCCCTATCTTCACTTCACTGTGTCTCCACCCGCATCTCGTCTCACCTAATCCGTTATTTGTGCTGGTCTGTCCCTTGGCTAGGGCAGCCGGCTTTGATTAGCACCAGACGCTTAACCATACATAACTCTGCCTCAAATGGGAATCACATGTGGATTTTCATTTCATCATAATGCTGGTTATATATTGTATTAGTTTTTTTTTTTTGTGTTATTTTTTCTCTAAAATTGATTAACTTTAAGAAACACTGGTTCAAAAGAAGTCTTTGACATTACATAATTGGGTAGGGAAAACGCTTTTAATCAACAGGTTACTTGGATGATAATACATTTTTAAATTCAATATTGAGAATTATGTTAGTTATAATTATGAACAGTTATAAATATTGTATTTATTCTGTACTTTTGAATTGTTATTGTACTGTTCTCTAAATGTTATGGTTTGTTGTGGGACAGTTTGCAGGTTTCAGTGCACAACTAGATAAAGTCCATTAAATTAATTTAACAAGAAATGNTGGTTTGTTGTGGGACAGTTTGCAGGTTTCAGTGCACAACTAGATAAAGTCCATTAAATTAATTTAACAAGAAATGTGAGTCTTACATTAATTATGCAAAGCATATTCTAGGAAAGTGTATAATTTTTAATCTACATATTTAGTTATATTCAGCATATGAATTTAAGTACTGATCATAAATGTGTCTTATTTCCACTGCGAGTTTTACCAGCGATTTAAAAAATTGGGCTTGGTGTACATGTGCTCTGAACCCAGCATGAGGGCAGTCGGACAAATGGTCTTATAACTGGCAGGTGCACGTCCGGCAACACACCGGCGAGAAACCATTCCAGTGTGGTTACTGCAGCAAGACGTTCACAAATCACTCCAACTGCCTGACACACGTGCGCACACACACGGGGGAGAACGTCTCGCACGGCTGCTGGGTGTGCGACAGGAAGTTCGACAGGCGGGCCAAGCTGGACAAACATGTAGAGGAGTGCCACTTTGGGGACCTGCTCAAGGCGCAGTCCTCGGTAGAGGCGCAGGTCTCCCAGCCAGTGGCCTCGGACACCATCCAAGCAGTCTCGCAGGCCACATTTCCACCAGAGTCCCTCACAGGGTTGGCAGTGACGGAGCTGGGTGCGGCACTCCATGCTGTACCTGTAGGACAACTGGCGCAGGTAGCATGGACTGATGGCACTCCTGCTGGCACTTCCACCACTTACGTCAGTCTCACCCCTGAAGCCTACATCAATATCATTACCTAGTTTTCCCAACTTCATCACAAAAAATGCTAATGCTGCAGTCATGTCCTTGCTTATCATCAGTAATATACACAGTCGAATCACATTATGACTACCCGCTAGTATCCAGCGTAACCGCCCTTCGCAGCACGGACAGCAGCTAGACGAGCTGGCAATGACTCAATCAAGTGCTGATAGGTCTCCACGGGTATCTGGAGACATGCTGTCTGCAGTGTCTCCTACAACTGTTGAAGGATGCGTGGTGGAGGAGATACACGGCGAACACAACGATCGAGATGGTCTCACAGATGTTTAATTGGATTGATATCTAGGCTGTTTGGTGGCTAGGGGAGAATTTTGAAGACTTGATTGTGCTCTTCCAGCCTCATGCGGACACTTCTAGCAGTGTGGCAGGGGGCAATATCGTGCTGGAAGATCTCATCCTCCCGAGGAAAGACAAATCATCATGTATGGGCGGACACAATCACAGAGGATGGATTCACAACCAAATCGATCAAGAGTGCCTTCCACACAGTTAATGGAACCTAGAGAATACCACGAGAACATTCCCCAGACCATAACACTGCCTCCACGGTCTTGTATTCGTCAAGCAATGGATGCAGGGTGTCTGTTGTCCGTTTCTTGCCGGACATGCTGGCGTCCATCTGTTCTATGCAGCTGAAAACGTGACGCGTCGGAGAAGGCTACCCGTCGCCAATCAACAGCGGTCCAGTCGCCATACTGTCGAGCAAATTCCAGTCGTTTTCATTGATGAACCTGTGTGGAGTCACCCTCCGTCTACCCCGGAGCCCCATTCGCAGAAGGGTTCACATAACTGTTGCGGTAGACATGTGTCTGGATCGCCCCCTGGTTCATTTGGACAGTGAGCTGTTCCACTGTAGCCTGTTGGTTGGCTTTCATGCACCGTCGTAGTCGACGTTCACCTTGGACAGCAATGGCACGTAGAGCTCCCGAGTTTCCAAGACAAGTTATTCCCAATGGTGCCATTCGTCCACTCACAATACACCCTTACCTCAGAGGCATGTTTCCAAAATGCTGCCTCCCTTGGCCCGAAAGCCGATGATCATTCATTTTTGCAACTCTATTAAATTGCTTCCCTTACCCATGACAACAGGAAGCGCACTGTGTACAGCCTGTCAGTCACATTATATACCTGCTTCACCAGCCCACATCATGGGCTACGTGCTGCTGATGGCACCTCTAGCAGGTGGTCATAATAATGTGATCCGACTGTATATGCCTCAAGGTCTTTANCCCCATATTCGATAATAATGTTAATTTTTAATATTAAGTTACAGAATCTCAGAATAGTCTCGTGTGTAAGGTGTCTCCTTTTCCCCCGAAAATGTGAAACAGTCCAACCTTACCTATCCCTAAATGTAAGGCTTCCTTAACTGTCTGTGTTATGCATATGATGCAAGGACTCAGTTCCCTTGGTTATAAACCATGTTCACTTTTTGTGAGGTAACACAGTGGAACTATCCTACTGCAGTCCAAATTTGTATTTGTTACTAGATTCCTGTACTGCTTGTATATTGCTGTGTGTTTTGTCCGAACATACCAGGTAACGGACCTTTAGATCTGAACACAATATGAGTAAGGACTCACATGATCCATAACATGACACACCAAAGAAAATTTAAAGGAGCATTTAAACTTAGAGTAAAGAATTCGCTTTGCTATGGGGATTTTGGAAGTAGTAGTTCTGAAAAGTATGCAATTTCTTTAAAGGAATTTACGTAGTGTTTTGTTATTGCATTTCTCAGAAATACTGCTTATTCAGCTTAATTGCAGTTACAAATACACCCTCATTATATGCAAGAATGTATCATTCTTACCAATTTATTTAGGGTAGAGCGGAGATATTTCGCTCATGGTGCTTTTGCAAAACTATGTTTTAGTCGTGGATGGTAGTAGTCTTGGTAGTGCCTTTTTTTTTTTTTGTAATATGCCATTTTGAAAAAAAAAATTTGCTAGCTGGGGTAGCATATTTTAGTTCAAAAAAAAATTATCATGCATATATTATTTATTATTCTAAAGGGCTGTGAAAGTGAGCTGAATATTCCCAACCTACCCCGCCATATTTCATGAACTTTTCACCCTGAAAAGTTTATAATCCTAGGTTCTCCCAAACCAGAACAAAAATTAAATAGAATCTCAATTAATCTGAAGTGGTAACTGGTAAACTTGTACTTTAATAAGCAAGGACCTTTGTCATCAGTATGAAATATACTGTACAACTTTCACTTGTGCTAATCTATTGTGATTGACTTATTATGTAAACTATTATGTAACTGAAAAATATTCATGTTTTTCTTTATAAACACTCTTTTGCAAATAAAATTTATCGCCCTGAAGGTGCCATTGCGTGCGTGCGTGCACGCACACACACACACACGGATGCATGGTAGTAAGTACAGTGAAACCTCGTTGTGTTCCCGTTTATGTCGATTTCCCGTATCAGTGGATTTTTTTTTGGATGGTCCCAACAAATATCCTATATAAACTATGTTAAAAAAAACCTGCATGCTACGCCCTTAAATCATCAATTTACCCGCATCCATCAATCAGATATTCTGTCCGAAAACCNAAAGGGCTGTGAAAGTGAGCTGAATATTCCCAACCTACCCCGCCATATTTTATGAACTTTTCACCCTGAAAAGTTTATAATCCTAGGTTCTCCCAAACCAGAACAAAAATTAAATAGAATCTCAATTAATCTGAAGTGGTAACTGGTAAACTTGTACTTTAATAAGCAAGGACTTTGTCATCAGTATGAAATATACTGTACAACTTTCACTTGTGCTAATCTATTGTGATTGACTTATTATGTAAACTATTATGTAACTGAAAAATATTCATGTTTTTCTTTATAAACACTCTTTTGCAAATAAAATTTATCGCCCTGAAGGTGCCATTGCGTGCGTGCATGCACGCACACACACACACACACACACACACGGATGCATGGTAGTAAGTACAGTGAAACCTCGTTGTGTTCCCGTTTATGTCGATTTCCCGTATCAGTGGATTTTTTTTTGGATGGTCCCAACAAATATCCTATATAAACTATGTTAAAAAAACCTGCATGCTACGCCCTTAAATCATCAATTTACCCGCATCCATCAATCAGATATTCTGTCCGAAAACCAAAATATATTCGGAACTATTGTTTGTCTGTGAAAAAACTATCTTAAAACTAGTACTACCNAAAAAAACCTGCATGCTACGCCCTTAAATCATCAATTTACCCGCATCCATCAATCAGATATTCTGTCCGAAAACCAAAATATATTCGGAACTATTGTTTGTCTGTGAAAAAACTATCTTAAAACTAGTACTACCAAAATTCAGTAGCGCCAAGAGCAGGTAAACAGACGCTCCCTAACCTCAAATGCTAGTATACACAACTATAGTCGGTTCACGACTGGAAGAGACTTTCTACTTCGGGACGATTTCTAAATGAAAGTTCGGGTAAACGTATCCTTCCGCCAAAGGTAAGCAAACATTGCCATGTGGCAGTCACATGGCAATGTTTACATTCCACTGTGTGTGTAGATGTGTTCGTACATGCATGTACCCATTATAAAAGTCATATATATATATATATAAAATTAATGGATATTCCACAAGCGTAAAGTTTTTAATCTTGAGAATTTCACACAAAAGAATATGCGATGCCAGTGAAAACATTTCATTCTATAAACACAAAATGTGAGTATTTTGATGAATCGATAGTTGTTGTCTATTTACAATCGATTGTTAGTGACTTTCGATAAATTCCTGTACATCGAAGGCAAGATCATCAGTATTGATCGAAATTGCTACAGACGTTAAAATGGCATGATGGTTGAGTCGGATGTTTCGCGCAATTGTAAAACGTTATTAAAAAATGGTTGTGACGGTTTTCGACAGGACGGCAGAGTTTGCGAGTGAAAGATTCTACGTCTTCGACAATGTGAAAACAATTCTTATGTGCAAATACTGCAACGTTAGAATAAAGTGGCAAAGGAAAGACACTTGCACGAAACACATAAAAACAGTACAACGAGAAAGTGAGCACAAATTAAAATCATACGTTATTAAAAACCAAATAATAAAGAGCGGATATTAGTAAAACAAGACAAATAAATGAATTATTATAGGTTAAACAAGATAATCGCACAAATTCTCTGGCACGTGTGTCAACAACACAAGGA